>JAQMCX010000012.1:12632881-12656501 GCA_029814765.1 Acanthurus leucopareius
ATTCTTTCTATATTTTTTTTTTTTTTTTTTTACTCCCCGTGCCCCGCCCCCACCGGGGGGGGGGGTTTGTTTGTCACTGGGGGGGGGGGGGGGGGGGGGGGGGGGGGGGGGGGGGTCCTCTCCTCTGCTAAACCCGCGCAGAGCCGAGAGGTGAGGTGACGCTGGAGGCAAAACACATACAGAGGGGAGGGCGCAGACACACAAGAGTAAGGAGAGGCAGAAAATGTATTGGGGAATGATGCTATGAATAGAAGTTTGATATGGAAAAGTGAGAAAACAGTGGGAGGAAGAGATGCAGACTGAGAATATGAGTGAGAGGGGAGAGAGATTGAGAGAGAGAGAGAGACATTGGGGGGGTCCTATTGTTGCTGAGCTTTAAGTGGATAAGTAGACATGTGCTCTGGCTGCCTCTCTTCAGGCTTAATTGAGGGAGCCGAGACAAAAGGGGAAACATAATTATTCGCTCTCTTTCTCTCAGTCTCCCGTTCTCGCTCTCATTCTCGCAGTGTATTAACACATTGAGAGAGGGTATTAACACAATGGCCCGCGCAACAGCAGCCAAAGCATCATTACAATGCAGACGAGCTCAGTCACAGTCAGGAACACACGCACACACTGAGACAGGACAAAGAGAGATGTTGGTGAAAATAAAACTCCATGTTGGTTAAATGTTTTACCAAAAACACCTCTAGGAAAATTCAAGTTCTTTTGCTTCATTTTAAACTCTGTATTTGATTTTTTACTTGCTGAATTTGTAAGTAGAAACATGTTAAAATAGCAGATCTACTGTTTTTCCAAGCACAGAGTGGAAAGATTGTCTTTCTTTTTTTGGGGGGGGGGCATTTTCGGCTTAATAAGGCAGATTGAAAGTGAGGGGAAAGACAAGAAAATGGAGGATGACATGCAACAAAAGTCGTCTTTTCAAATCATGCGTGGTAACCATTTGGCTGATCAGTCTTTAAGAAATGTCTTTTTACAGAGTTTTATGGACACAAAAGCACAAAGAAAGAACACTAAGCATCTTGTTAGGACAGGATGTACCTTGACTTCATGTTTGGAAACAGCTCTGCACAGGAGCTGTCAAACCCATATTGCCGCATTGCCATGGTTGCGTTAGAAAGACATTCAAACACCTACGGGCTCTCACGTCACAAATCAGCTAACACATGAATACGCGCATGCAGTAAGCTTCTGCGGCATGCACCTGACTACAATGGTATGAAAGAAGTCATGCTTCCAGTCACAAACACCTGCACAATCCCGAGAGAAATGTGAGCAGGTTTTTTGCGATTCACACACATGCTCCTTCGCTCTTTTGGAAAAATACCAAAGGCCTGTCAGAACAGCCATGGAGCAGGCACACCCTACTTCCCCCCGCCAATCTTTTCATCTCTGCACCTGTCTCACAGCTCCGCCCTACATGACACACAGCTCAGCTCTTCAGATTCAAACCACCCATGACGTGGATGTGCGTTACTGTACAGCGCTGTGGTGTGAATGAAGGCCAAACAAAACCTGTCTCATTGCTTTTATTTAACGTCTGTCACAGTCTAGACCGCACACTGGAGCGGCCGTTCAAATCAAATTATAAAATAGTTTAAGCTCTTTTGTTGCAGACAATAACACATCATAAATATACCTACTTTTACGATGTACTACCAATTAAAACTTATAGTCTTTAATTTTGCACAAGAGCGTAGTAAAGATGGCTGCTGGCGTGTATGTAGTTTTATTTTCATTGAATACCATTGTTCCTATTAATGATAAATACCTGTTGCAGATGTGGTTCACCAAAATATGTAAACAGGATCCAATCACAGATAAAGCAAGTTATCACTCGCATCTTTCATTTGGTGTACAGTGTGCTTCACTGTGGAATGTGCTGTTGTTTCAGTCTCAGTCTGTTGTTGTTATTCTTAGGTCTTAGGTGCTGTAACAGTGTATTACACAACAGGAGTAAAAACTGATGACATGTGATGACATCAAATCAATTGAAAATCCTCAGTAAGTTACTGCAGTGCAACATGAACACACACGATACCAAAGTCAAAGAGGCTACTAATGTGAGTCAAAAATTTGCTACCCGTTCAATGTGAACACGCCATAATAAGTTTAAATGTAGACTTTATGGGGCTTAAAAGCTCTAGACAAAAGTATAAGTGTTAGTTTTATCTTTATAACTCAAAATTTTCTCTGTTACACCTGACAGTGATCAAAAGAGAATATTCCAACCCCAAAAGAGACAGTAAAGGTGACATGAGTGATCAGGCTAGACACTGTTGTAACAAGAGAAGCTCTCAGCTTGACTGATCACTCTGACCTCTCTCTGCCCTTTTCGTTCATGCCCCTCACCCCCAATGAAGCCTAAACACATGATGCAGCCGCGAGACTCACCCTTCACCCGTTCCCTTTTCCCGCACCTTTTGCATTCCTTAAATAGTTACTCCGTCCTCAGGGCAGGGAATAAAGTCGCTGAGGTTTACACTCTGAGGGGGGTAAACAAAGGAATTTCTGGATTGGGGCAAACTTCATTCCAAAGAAGCCAAAATAGACTACCATGGAATTCCAGGAGACGTTTTTTTTCTTCTTTTTTTTTATCAGAGCGTCTCCATGCCTCCTGATTTTGCATAGACACCTGCACACACATGCATGCATGCACTCTGGGGCTTCCTTGTCGTTGTTTATGCCCCGCAAACCAGCTTTGAAAGATAACAAACGCACCGTGAACGGCACGTGAATCAGGACGAGGTGCAGGGAGGCTCAGTGGTCTGAACAAATAAGGATGAGGGACTCATATGTGAGTGCGTGTCTATAAGTGCACACCTTGCTGTGTGTGTGTTTGTGTGTGTGTGTGTGTGTGTGCATGCACTGTTCCCATTTGAGAAGGAACTATATCCATCCAATGTGGAGATAACAGTCGGATACGCTCTGAAAGCATCCCATTGTGGAGATGGGAGCGCACACTCCAGTGCACTCCCACAGTCCCTCTGAGACGGGCCTGTCTGAGACATCACTGCTAGAATTCCCTGGAAGAGAGAGATTAGCTTCTTATTCATCCTTTTGGGATCTGACAAGACACGCGCCACATCAACCAACCCCCCCATCCCCTCCTCTTTCTCTCAGCTTTAACACACAAATGCACATACACAAACAGCGTGCCTGCAAGCATGAGTCTCGGCTGCTGCTAAAATCAAACACTAATTTCTTTTAACTGGTGAGAGACAAATCATAATTCCTTCCTGAAGAGCGCTTTCATTTTCGAGGCCACAGAGGAGGGCAGAGCATAAAAAAAAAAAAAATGACAGAACAAAGTAGAGTGGGAGGAAATGAGATGATTGTTATTCATTTACTTTGGTTCCCCTCGATCTGTCATCTCCTAACAGAGAAGTGAAGGGGGGGAAAAAAAAGAGTCAAGATTTAGGATTGTGTTGATAGATATAGCAAAGAAAACTCACGACCACTCCCTGCTAAAAAGCATGTACCAGAGAATGAAGAGGCCAAACTGAAGTAAATTACACAACACAGAAAACTGTTTAAAAACAGGGGGAGGGGGAGCAGATATGCATGTGGCATAGCCCATTTTATGCCACATGACACATATGATGGATTTTTTAGATTTTGGGTCAGTGTCTGTTTGGCATCTGAGGATCAAGTGGAAAAGATAAAGGGCAGTGTAACTCAGCGTCAGCCAATTCACTCCACTTTACTCCTCAAGTGTCACTAACTTCATTAAATACGCTCCTCCGTCTTTCTAGGAGCTTACACTGTATGCTCCTTAACTCAGATTTCAGCTGACTGCCTCTGCAGCACGCTGCAGTCAGGGATTACCATATTTTAAAGAAAATCCTTCTAGCTCAAGTCTTCTATTGAGCGAGAGGCCTGAGAGAGTCAATGAGTGTGTGTAGCTTTTTGATGCTCCGCTCTGTAGCCGCTGCCTCTGCTGAGTTAAAAAAACTCCGCGATCAGTGAGTCCTTGTATGAATTCAAAGACGGGAAACCCCATAGATTTAAACCGCCCATTTTGATCGTGCAAGAAGGTATATTTTAATGTGAGGCTTTTACACCGGATGATCAGAGGACTCATATTCTCTCGCTTGTTCTGAGATGAAGGTGGAGATTAAAGCATGTGAAGCTAAATTTAATCCATCTTGGACTTCTGTTGTAGGTTACTATGCCACTTGAAATCCTCTTCTCTACAGAGAAGAGCCACACAGTGCAGGGCAAACTATCATTCCCTTTTTTATTGAATGTTAATAAATCATCTCCCTCTTTTTTTTGCTATCCTCAATCATAGCCCCGCTCATTCTTCTTGATGAAATAGTGATTGCGCAGACAATCGGGTCCCAGTCATCAAAACCAATCAGCTGAATATTCATGTGGTGATTTGCTGCTCCAAATATGTGAGCAGCAGAATAAGGAGTGTAGTTTAATTATCCAGAAGGAGTGGGACAAGACGTCGACTGTGCTCCAGATTCAGCTGGTAAGAGCACAAACCCTGCGGGGCAAAACACAGCCTGGGGGAGGAGCGTCTGGGAGTGTTGAAATAAGATAGAAAAAGATGTTAAAAAAGAAGAGGAATAATGTGCAGACGTGGCAGCATATTTGTATTTCTTGAAAATACACGTGGGAAACGGTACGCAACTACAGACGTGCAGATGGCAAGAGAAGCTCAAGCACTGTAGCATGTGCCTCTCTCTGACCTGTGCATCTGGGGTTTTTATTGAACAGTAGATAACCGCGGCGTCTTCAGCCAATATTAGTGTGATTTCCATCTGTCCATGTCAGTAAATTCTTGATCTAAAAAACATCAATGTACTCTGATATATTAGAGAAACTCCTTGGTGTTGCATCAGCTAAAAACTTCAAACTGGAGAAATGAGGAAGACAAAAACCACAGCTAACTTTTTTATTACCTTATTAACTGAATAAACACTTTTATGACTCTCTTTTAAATGCTGTCTTTCTTCTGTGGCCTTTTAACCTCCTTAGTGTCTGTTTTATCACTGTTGCACTTTGGAACACACATCCTTTGCTGTTTGTGTAACTGGATGTTTTGCTGGGATTGCTTGGTGATGTGCGGAGTTGTTGTGGTTTTTTTTCTGTGTTATCTGAATTGCATTGAGACGAATTCCTCTCAGCTTGGTTGACATGGCAATAAAGTAATGAAGTGGGATGGGACACACTTACATAAAGAGATGTTAAGCCTGAAATAATTGAGTAGTACCATGGCTTGTTGTACCATCTTGAAAAGGGAATTCCTTCCCATCATTTCCCCCCTTTTTCCCTTAAGTGAGCTTTTGTGGGAAGTTTTTTTTCTTCTCTACATTAATAATTGAAGTACTGAGGATTGATTTCATCATTTAGTGCGTTTCTGAGAGAAACTTACTTATTTTGGGAAAAAAAATGGCCAAGTTTAAACCTACTTGTTTTTGGCACCACATACAGTCAGACGGACGTGTACAGACACCTGCAGAAAAAGACAAACAGGTGTGAATCTTGCCAAATTGGCAGGTAATACCTCCTATTTCGCTCTGTGCAGGCTGAGGGGACAGCAAAATAAGTGGGTGGATGAATGACTGAATGCGTGAGAAAGAGGGGGATGAGAGGGATTTAGGCAAAGGTAGACTGATAAGAGTGGGAGGTTGAGACAGGGGGGATGGGATGAAAGGGTGCAAGAGGGTCTGAAAAAAAAAATATAATGGTGTTGAAAGGGGGATGAGAGGCTGTTAGAGCGGTTGGAAGCCGGTGGAATCGAGTGTTGGGCCACAGGTAGAGAGATGAATGATGTGTGCTGAGGTGGAAGGAGACATGAGAGGTAAAGAGGTGGAGAGGTGCTGATAGGTCCTGAGGGGCTGAGAGAGATAGATGTTGTGTCAGTTCAAAGTAAGGCGGATGTGAACAGCATGATTTGTTGTCAGTAACCACATGACTGTTGTATGATTATCTGGAGAGGCTCACTGACAGGGTTATTGTCTGTGCTTTTGTGTTTAGGTGCAACCGCAATGTCAGTAGGAAAGGCAGAGATTTATTTAAGGACGAAGGAGTTTTTCCGCTTATACTAATACCAAAAATGTATGTGCTTAAAGGTTTGTTGGTCAAAAAAACTAAAAGTGTCCTAAAGTCGAAGAAAATAATTGGGTTTGATACTGTTTTCCTTGTTTTTTTTACTGTTTTTTGGAAGAACAATTATTTGAGAACAAACAATGTGATTATTATGTCCAGGTCCATGTAATGCTCTAGTTTAACTGAGCTGTTTACACATGGTTTATGGTGGCCTCTCTTCCTGATTCACTGATGTGAATGTGTGCATATAATAGGAAAATTAAAGGACTGTTTTATGTCGCCACACAAAGTAAAGGAAATTTGGCCATGCTGGTTGTTAGCCAAGAGTAAATTGAAAGAACAGCTTTTAACCTGGATGTGTTAATGGACTTTTAAGCTCATTCTACATTCAGTGCAGCAAAGATAGTATTATTAAGGTTTAAATACTGCAACTGGGCAATATGAAGGTTTTTGCCTTTTCTGGTTTTTATCAAACTGTTGCAAATGACAGTCAATAAAACACAACAAAGTACTGTTATCACTGTAATAATTAATATTCCTGCTGTGGCTCTACAAATCCTTTGTAGCTCTTCACTTATCATACGAGAGAGAGGTTTTGGCATGACTGCACAAGGGCAGGTAACGAAGGAAGAAAACACACAGTGGTTGCCATAGGAGAAAAGGGAAGAGAAAGGAAATGAAAGATTAAGGGTGGAACAGAATAACCATGGCAGCATAAGCCTGACAGAGGTGAGTAAGCAGGTAGTATAAAGGAAAAATAAAAGTTAGTGGAAAGCACAAAGGTGCACTGCAGAGTCAGTGGGGTGGGGAGGGGACAGCGAGGGGGGTGGAAGAGGAAGTTATCCGAGTACATCCCTGCACCTGAGTCAACAGCAGCGCTTGCAAACAAAGCACCCTCTTGAAGAAGAGACAGGAGACAATGTGCTGCAAAGAGGGATGCAGGCAAGAAATGTTCTGCAAGAATGTGACAGGCAAACAGCAGCTTACCGTGCTGTGTTTTTGCCTCTGAGACCAACAGAGGACATGGAACACCAAAACAATGCCAACAATGCAATATGGCTCCAGGGTACACACACCATACTTTCAATACACCGCTGGGTGGGTCAAAAAAAAATTATAAAGCAAGGTTTGAAGAATGGCAATAAAGCTTCAATTAGTCAACAAACATGACAAAAGAAGCTATAATAGCCTTTGACAGATGAAGCTGATGTCTGTACTTTACAGATCTGTACATGAACATTCATGTCAAAGGTCATACACGCAAAAGTACAAAACTAGCACCACATGCTGAACTTTTTACATGGCCCTATGTTTGTGGTCTGTGGTTTAGCAGTAAAAAAGACCCTCCCTGTTACTTCTCACTTCTTCATTTTGTGCCATCACACACACAAAACATTCTTGCACACAGCAGGGTGTGACAGATTCGAAGAATGACCTACGCCCAGAAAGTTGCATCATTGTTCTGTAAGTTTCAACCACAACAAGTGTTAATTAGGTTGATTTCCCAAACAGAAATTAAGCTTGGGTCTAGACTGAAACAAATGTCAGAGGAGATCCGGGTTGAGACTGTTTTTACAATTAACTAAGCAATCATTCAGTCAACAAAATGTTAGAAAATAATGCAAAGTCACAACCCCCGCTGAGCCCAGTGGAATAACTTTTCAAAAACTCAGCACAAGTAAAGACATCCAAAGATATCCTTTAAATGCAGGTTCAAGCCTTCGCAGAAAGCCCCTTTTAAATATACTGTATCTATCAATAAACACATTTGAACCTTAAAGTGACCTAACACACAGTATAATACAGAAAAACAAAACTTGTTGTAAAGAGAGAAACAAGTAATGGAAAACTAGTTTAATCCTGTGCAGTGATCCTGTTAAACAAAGTCATGACCTCCAGGCTGTGATCAAAACAAGGCAAACAACCAGCATTTAAAGGAAAATCTGCATTTCCAGAAAGGAAACCTTATTTCCCCTTTTTTGTCAAAGCAGCACCTTTTTGAGACTTTTCATTTTCTTCTGCTACTTTTTAGAATATGAATTATTGATCTTGCATCTTTAAAAAGGTATGCCACTGCAGGTACACGATGAAGGTTTTGTAGGTCACCATCATTAAATCCCTGGCTGGCTTGAATAAGAGTTTGATCACTTTATTATCCTGTAGGATTTCAGCCAATGTTTAAAAGGCGCCTCGTGGCAAAAAAAAAATTGAGAAAGGATGTCAACAACATGTCAGCAGCGTGGTGTCTCTTTAGTGGATGGGGTTGGATCTAGGTCAATGGGTCCATTTCCTGGGAATTGAGCTCTTGTGCAGACTCGAGCCGAGGGTTATTGTTTGGGTTTTGAGTGGCTACGGTGAATACAGGCTCCCCTCTCAGTGCATTAGTGACCTGCGTAAGCTCCACACGACTCGCTGACATCTGAGTGCAGGCCTGAGGGGAGAGGACAAAGGCAATCCGACCACACGTACGCGCACACATTCACGTGTCTGAAAGCTAACGCGCCGACGGACAATAACAAAAAACACACAGTCAAACAGACACCTTATAGCATTCACCACAGGGTTTTTCTCCATAAAGAAACTCAATCCTAAGAGTAAAATAAAAATCCATGCAGCTCTGCCCTTAAGCCATCATCTTGCTTTTTTTCTCAACCAACCCCACCCCCCCACCCCCGCCCCCCTTCCAGTGCACATGACCGTACACACATATTTAGACATATTCAGCACATGCACACACTTACAGGCTTTTGAGACCGCCTTGTACAATCCCACCGCATCACTTCCAGGTCAACAAGCAGGAATGTGAAGTGTGACTATGTGATGAACACTGAGTCGCTGGTCAGCATTCTCTTTATGCCACTAATGTAATGCAGGGGTTTGAAGAAAAGGAGGAGAGGAGAGGAGAGGAGAGGAGAGGAGAGGAGAGGAGATGCAATGGCCAAGTAGCCTGTTTTCTCTTTTTAATTACAATCATGTGGATGTAAACTTGGACAGAATAAGACACACAAAGCACACAAAGTAGGGGGTGTAAAGATTTCCAAGCAGAGTATGAAAAAAAGAGAGATCCCAGGGAGGCCAAATCTCCTCAGCGCGAAGCATAAATACAATCTTTGAAGACACTTTTCGCTCTCCCACAGTAATTCCTCCCTTAAATCCCTACTCAGCACTTCACACACACGGATGTATTTCCCCTCTCTCACTATGAAGTCTTTTACACCAGCTTCCTGTTTACATGTTCCACCTCCCGTCTCATCTCAGAGCATCATTTCTTTTCCCACTAAATCACATTAACTCAGCTTCTAGCACATTTTCAAATTATACATCTTTGCAATGACAAAATGCCAGCTTGTGTTCTCCACAAAACTCATTTGTTTATCACTCAGTGGGGAAAAATTATAACAAATCGCTTTTTTTCTTTTTTTTATTTTCCTCTGTCATTCTTCTGAATTAAGGGCACCCTAGAGAAATATAAAGATCTAAACTGTATTTTAAATAAGATGTATATGCATGGCATACGCACACACACAGACACACACGCACAAACACAAGTGCATTTACACATCATCGCTTGGCAGCCTGAGCTGATGTGTGGGCTGGAACGCAACACTGATCAGAGATAATGGGCAGACATGACAGGGACGGCAATGCTGTCGCTCCGAGAGAGGGAGGAAAGAGGGATGATGAAGCAAGAGACAGAGAGAGAGAGACAAAGAAAAACAGAAGAGAAGAGAGAAACAGGGAGGGAGTGAAGGAAGGAAGGAAGGAAGGAACTCCCAATTCATCAGCAGACAGAACAGACAAAAGAGAGGAAATGAAAGAGGGCACATGCCAGCTCATGTCAGCTCTGAGACACCCCTCCCCCATCTGGTACCCCTCCACAAATTAGAGGCATCCCCTTCTGCTTCTCCCTCTGCATCGTCTTCCTCTCCTTCTTCTTCTTCTCATCAGGGGGTTGATGTTGAGGGCTCTGGTGCAAAACAAATGTGCTTCACCTGATGTTGTTCACTCCCCACTTTTAACTAACTACTCCTGTAGTCCTGCTCAACCAGACTGGTGACATTACAAACGGACGCACACAAGCAAACACGTCAGAGTGACATGAAGTTCACATTGACTCATTCAACCTCTCTTGTGTTGCGCAATTTTGTCATATTTTCAAAAGCTTACGTAAAAGGCTAAGACCCAAGACCAGAAAACACACAAATACACACATATATGCATTCGTATGTATGTAAAATCCATGTTTCCAACCTGTTTGATTTTTATACCCTTAAAATGAAACGATGTGTGTTAATCACCTGTAGCCTATTTTATGATGTCAACCAAGGAGTATTCTTTTCTCAGTTATATTTGAATAGTTTTTGAATGGAAAAATACATTAAATTCTTACATTTCACAAGAAAAAGTAAGCACAATTTTGTGTGGTCTCGATGTTTATTTCTGCTTTTTCAGTTCTTTTCAGTTCTGTAAATCATCTTCCAACCCCTAAGACTTATCTCATCACCCCTTTTTGGGGGTTTCTACCCTGCTTGGGTACTGCTGCCTTATTGCATCAGCTACACTGCAAAGGGATTCCCCCTGCTACTGAATTCAAGAACCAGCACCTTAATTAGACACACTATGTGAAAACAGAGAAGTCGGGAAAAAAAAAATCTGTGTCTCTGCACTCAGCTGTCAGTTTTGTCTTGGTTTTACCAAAACAGACTTTAACAATATCTGTCTGTCACAGGGCTGCAAGACACAGCAGCAGCAGAGAAGTGGGAGAGTGAGAGACACACACACACACACACGTACACAGAGAGGAGAAACACACAGAGAACCCACAGGCACACAGTCAAACACAAACATTTAAACAGCCTGATTGCATGTGGGGAGTCGAGCACTGGGGGCTGCATAAGCCCTATATTTGCTTAACAGCAGAAATAAGTGGACCACTGAGGAAGAGGGATGAAGCATCGCCTAACAACGGTTGGAAAATGAGAGAGGCAGGCGGACAAAGATGAGAGAGAAAAGGGAGACCATGCCTTTCATTTTAATTGCATCATCCCTTTATCATGCCCGCCACATGCTCATCAAACTACATCTTACGTACTGTATCTGTAATCATAGAAAGGGGACTTTCATCTGCTCGGCAACAAGGTCAGAGGAGTCTTATTTACTGCGGAGGGTAACGATTTGAGAGTATTTGCAGTAAGCTTGAATTAGATGTTAATGTTGCTGATGATGGTAATATTGATTATCAACATTATTGCCACTTATGTAATGTATTAAATGAGTGCTTTATGAACCTCAAATATGCAGATAATAGGATAAGTAATACTTGATTATTTTTATTGATAGTATAATTACACTGAGGTTGCGAAACATTTGACAGTTTGCAAGAGCACTTCTTTGACTAATGTTAAGGTTACAGTTGGGGTTAAAGTACTTAATCATGGTAGCTATGATTTCTCCTAGTGTAAGTAAATGCAACGTCCTCCTTAAAGACAAAACAAAAGCTTGACAGTGGGTGTTTCACATGAGGCTGGATGTGTGTTTAAGATGATACGCCTACCTAAGTCAGCCGTATAGGTCACCTGACTTAGCATAAGAGCAGTGTATCAATCTGGGTCAGTATGTGCACACATGTAAACACACACACACACATACAATACAAACACGCTCACTCACCCACAGGGGCTAACTTAACAGAGCCCCCATCCCCCCTTCACGCTCACACACTATATTAGCTTACTGTACACAGATAGAGCACATTGGTGTGTGGATATGCCGACAGGCCCACATGTATAAATATATATTTGTCCTGAACACACACTTGCACACACACACACACATGGTAAATGGGTTCACATACACATGAACTGGGATGAGCAAAGTGTAACAGTGTATGAGATAATGGCTTTCCCTTTTTCTCACAGCCCCGGGCCTTCACAAAAGTCTTTGTCAATTTTGGAAAAAAAAAAAAAAGGTGTGTGCACTTACACACTTATACACACACACACATATATGAACATACACACACACACACATGCACCAGTTTTTATCTGCCTCTATTAATCCTTTCACAGATCACTTCCCCAAAACACACCCTGCCAATATTCAGCTTCCTCATGGAACCAACTGAAGCAGCGAATTGTGGCAAGACAGATAACATGAAGAAGAGATAAAAAAAAAGAGAGAGAGAGAGATGACAAGTTAATAACTGTTATTCTTACTAAATCCGGAGAAAAAAACACTAATGTAATTTAGTGGTGTTTTAAATCTTGAGGATAAGGCTGAGTACATTTTGTCATTAATCAGGGTTCTATGAAGGATCTGAGTGTAAATACTCTTTAATAAGTTAATTAGCACGTTGGTACTCTTTTGAAGTTGAAATAGGTAACTAAAATGTTTCCATATGTTAAGTTACAGCAGTTGCGTCTGTTAATCACAGAGTTGGCGGTGCAGCTACTGATCTTGTCAAATGTAAACAGATAACGACTTTGATTTGGATCTAAGATCTTGATATGACATGAGTGTTGGCTTTTCCTGACATTAAATGTTTCATTACGGGAAAATTATATAATTTTCCAAATGTACCAGACTGTTGAAGCTGTTCCAGTATTTTCCTCTACCCGCAAACTCATTTTATTCACATTATTGAAGATTATCAATCAAAAATCTCCTTGTGTTAATATGTTGTCACAATATTTGTCCCTGCAGTGTTGTTGCAAAATCAATAACGAGGTTGTGAGTTTTGATTCCGTCTGTATCACTAAGCCTTTGTTTGTCTCCCACTCCTCCCGTTCATGTGTCAAAGTGTCCTTGGTGAGACATTGAACCTCAAATTGCTCTCAGTGCTTAGGTCAGCCTTTGTATGGTGGCTCTCTGCCCTTGCCATGTAAGTCAGTGTATGACAAGCTAACTGTAAAGCCCTTTGGATACAAGTTGTATATACACGCAAGCATTTTACAATAAGACAACCAAAGTGCAACCAAATTAAAGGTGTTTGGACTTCTTGCAATGTTTTATTGGCTTGTCAAAAATATTCAGCCATGCACCTTAAATATCTTGTCTTAATCATTAAGTCATGATATCAAATGTAAAAAAAAAGTAAGAAAAAAGACCTGAGAGACCAGTTTTTTTCACATCATGACCATATGCCTTTTGATCTGTACTGACTTTTCTTAACAGACCATAACCAGACACCCAGGATAAAGAAGAGATTTTTTTTTCTTTGCCAGATAAGAGACATGAAAGTGAGGGAGGAAAAAAGGCAGCAGAGAATCTGTGCCCTTTGACCTCTCATAATTATCTGGCTGTCTGGATGCCTTAAGTTGACCCTGTGCCCAGCTGAGACCTAATACATCCATCAACACACACACACATTTGAGTGACAGATGGTAAACAAGTCTGACAGATCCAGTACAAGGTAAAAAGTGACCATTTGCAGACTCTCCTCTTTTTTTGTATCTCCTCTAACTTGTTCTTTATCCCCTCTCTTTTCCAAGCTCTCTCTCTCTCTTTTATTCTGTCTCACTGGCTACTGTCGCTCTCTGTCAAGTCCTCAGCAGCGCACTGCCTTTAACTGTCGTTCCCTTGAGACTTGCACTGGCTCTTACACTAGGTCTCCCTCTTTGTCTGTGTAGTTCTTCTTTATGCTGCTTTTTTAGCCGTTTCTTCTCTTGTTTCCTCTATTAATTTCCACACAAGCAGCACACAAAGTGGGCTAATGTCTTTATCAGATCCAAATCTGTTAGTGTATGATCCCTCTTTCTTCATTTTGCGCTGTGATGCTTTGATCGCATAACCAGAACTTTTAAAAACTGACCTGGGCTTTTTCCTTTTTTTTTTTTTTTTCTCAGGGTGCTGCAGCTCTTTAACACACTTTTTGATAAGTCCTGATTACTCTAAGTGCCTCCTGAGCTTTTGATATCTCACTTTATCAAGTAATATCATGTCCCCTTTACTCCTTACGTAAAAGCACACAAACTTCCAAACTGCCACAGTGCACATTTTTATGTTTGCCCTTTGAGCTGTGCAGTTTGTTTAATGGCAGGCAAATGTCAGGGGTTTTACAGTCTAGAGGACTGTTAAGGTATTTTGTTATCACTGCATTACTTCAAGTATGAAACTAGGCAACGTCCCAGTGAGAACATTAATGATTGATAGTCTCCTTTCATTAACACACATACACACACTGGCACATACAGGTTAACTTTTTGATCAAAATGTGTGAAAAGCTTTTGTCTTTTGCACTTCTCTTATAATTATTTTAATATATGGTTGTGTGTGTCTATGTGTGTGTGTGTGAGAGAGAGAGAGGGCGGGAGAGACCCATCAAGAGAAAAGAGTCAACACCAAACAGTAGTGTACTGTACCAGCAAAGGAAAGAAGTGACATTCACGCACAGAGACACATTGTGTGAGTAAGCATACCGTCTTACAAATACGTTGCTACACAGACTTAAACACACACACACACATCTATGTGGCCACATACAACAGAAAGCTTGTACTCTTAAAATAAGTCACATGCACAAATTTGGACTTCTTGCTGTACCTTCATCTCTTTTTGCCTTTCTCACACAAACACCAACTTTCATCCAAATGGCTCATAAATCATCTAAACACACAAAATAGGAAGCCACTTATCTTAAAACACCCAAGATACTCTATCTCTTCCTTTCTCTTTAACACAAACAAGAGATGTATATCTTTACCTTCAACTTAAGCTCCTGGTGTTTCCCGTGTGTGTGTGTGTGTGTAACAGATAATTCCCAGTAGTGGTTAAAAAACAATCAGCACGTGTCCTCTCCGGGAGCGAACGGGGGGGAATCCTTGCATCAGTCAGACGTCTCTCCCGGACTCCAGCGCAGCATTTGACTCTATACACACACACGCATGCACACATTACAGCACATACTCACACATGCTGCCTCTTATACGCCTTGAACAGACTGAAGGCTGAGAAGAGGGTGTGTGTGCTGCTGCCTGAGTCTGAGCCCGCCCTCTTTTTCTCTGGTTCTCCCCTTCTCTCCCACATGCACTCACCCTGCCCTCCTCCTTCCCTCTCTCATCTCTACTCTCTCTCTCTCTCTCTCTCTCTCTCTCTCTCTTTCTCTCTCTCCAATTTCACCTCCCCCGGCTTGCCAATTGACTGCCAGCATGTGTGCTGGGTCTGTGCCTCTAAGCCTTTAGATGTCCCAGTCCTCTTTTTAATTGCTAGTTCTCTGGCCTCAAGTTATACACAAAAACAAAGACACACAGCGGACAAGCACGGGCACGCACAAACAGGAAACATGTTCGGATGCAAACACGTTCGCCTGCAGGTAAAATATTATCGATTGATACAGTCAATATGAGTATTTTTCGAAGATCACACATAAAAAACCGACGCTCTGACAAGTGAGTAGGTAGGAAATGTCACATTAAAATGTGCAACTTGTAAGCACCAGAAAGGAGATGTGTTTGAGTGAAGAAGTGAGAAAGGTGCACTGCATCTCATTTCTTGGAAAGTTTCCACAAAAGCAGCTGTGTAGATACTGTTAAGCTGCAGCTTCTCTCTTTCTCTCTTTGTATACACCCATTTTTCCTTTACTATCTTACAGCCCACCAGGCTTTTTGTAACAGAGACACTGAACAAAAAAAAAAAAAACCCTCAAGTAGTAGGCTTTGCTATTTTTACTATTTACTCCAGTGTTTTGAGTAACAAAAAAATCACTACCTGTAGGCCTGAAACACAGCTATGAAAGCCTTCTTGCTCAACTTTGATTTATAACAGTCACAATGAATTCCAACAGTGACCCAGTTTTACGGGAAGACAATATTAAGACGTCTATACAAATTACTTTAACCACTGCTGCAGCATTATACACTGTTCCACTGGCCAATTCCATGCCCTGAATGTTCCAGGCAGTCATATTTTTGCCAAGATGTGCCAAAACACACATAAATCAAGATTTTATCTCAGAGATATGACTCACAAAGTAATTTAAGGTGAGATACTATCTACAACCGGTTCCCCACAAAAACAATGGTGTCATGATGCCATGGTATCGAGTAATACTCATTTATGCTTTTGCACAAAATATCTTATATATATATATAAGCTAAATATGTATAAACTACACAGCACATAACAAAAAATTTGCTCTCAGGACAGTCAAATCACTTACCAAAATGTTTGGCTTCAGGATGCAGGATTTTATTGGAAAAGCAGGGGCGGTTACATAATAGGCTGATGACTTCCCATTATCTCTGTCTGCTGCACTCTGAAATAACCGGTGTTTGGGACTATTTAACATTTATAGAGGCAAACACGTCGGGACAAAGGGCAGGGAAGGTAACAGATCTACTCAACAAAAGGACCTGACACAGCCTCCACGGGGTAGAGAGGGGAGGCACAATGTCGCTGACAGAAACACAAACTGATGCACACACAACACACACACACACACACACACACACATTTGCAGCTTTTTACCCCAAGGCAAATAATGACATTTCCACACGTAACTCGGATAATTCAACTGCACTGCTTCTTACCTATTATACTTCTTTTGTGTAAAGCTTTTTGTATGTATGTGCACATATGCTGTCTGTTCAACTGTCAACTAGCACCTGTCTGCTCACCAAACCTCGTTCACTTCCCAGTCTGTCCCTCTTTTTTTTCTGGACTGTCTGTCCTTTTCTCTCTTGTGTTATCTAACAAATTAGCTGGAGAAGGTCGTGTCCTGCTAGAAGTCGGTTGAAACAGGAAATAACCGATGCAAGAGGATGAACAGCGACTTAGACAACCGGTTCCCACACTCCTACCCAAACACAACGTTATTGGGCTGTAATGTAATTATGCAAGGAGTGGGGAGGAATTTGGTAGTAGTTTAAGGACATCTCCCTCAACGGCTGTGATGGCATGTTAGGGCAAGCCGATATACTGAGAAGATAATAACAGCAGCATGCGAGGGAGTTATATAAGCAGATAGGAGGGTAGAGAACATCAGGATGGCTGGGCTTTCCTTTTTTTGGGGGGGGTTATTTTGCTCAGTCTGCTCTCATCATTTTGCATGCTGCTTTTGTAATATGAGCACACTTATTGTTTGTTCACAGCTATGCATTCAGCTGTATGGACAGTAAAGGAAAAAGCAAAAGGCCTTTCACCAGACGCGTTCTCTGTTCAGTAAACAACAGACTGTTTGGGAGCAGCTCTGAAAGCATAGCCGGTTTTACTCTCCTGTCCTCTGGCACACCTGAGCTGGCCTTCAGCACAATAGATTCCACCTTTCAATTCCTATCAGACCTTATCACAGTTCGTACACGTGGGCTGGGGGGCTGGGGAGGGCAATATCAGTTTAAAGCTAAAGGGATGCAGTTGGTTTCCCATTTCATGCCTGCTGCCATCTAACTTGCTAAAGATATCATATTGAGTTTCATGAACATACTGTATTGGAAAAAGGACACAAAAAAAACCCTGATATGCACATATACACATTGGGGACGCTGGTTTCCCCCACCCAACCACCCACCTTGCCGGATTTGATAAAAATCATTATCACCAGCCATGCGAGTACAACTAATGAATAATGTATGTGCTGCTGGGCCACAATAGTACTCCCCTTCTGGCCTGCTACCTCACAGTCACAGCAGCTAACGGTTGCTAGTTCCACTGCTTAGGGTCATTTTAGCTAATCCCTGTCTACCGTTATTAAAATGTCCATTAGAGAGAAACACCATTATAAATGCTCCTGCATGGAGGCATGTGCACAAAAGCATGTGTTGAATGCACACATACGAACACATGGGCACACCTCAGACAGAGAAATAAATTGGACAGGTATGGAGAGAGACACAAGTGCACTCATTAATAGTGATGACAGATGTGACTGACAGATGTGACTGACAGACCCTGGAAGTAAAGAATAAATGGGCATCAGGTGTTGGACTGCATCCCCTCATGATCAACAGAGAGACCATAACATGCACAAGATGTAACGCAGAAATGGACAGCTTGGGCTGGAAGCGATAGAGGAGACCTCAATTATTTCAATCACCAAGGATCATACATGGACCCCAGCCTCCTTCATGGCTCCTCACCATCAGCTTCAGATATACATACAGCCTCAAATCACACCAGCATACAGGTTTCTGCAACTCACCCAGGCTTGATTCTCACTTTTGTGCGTCAACAGCTTTTTCTCAGCCAGTGTAAGATGGCAGGTGATGCTGATGGTCCCTTGAAGAAGATGAACAAAAAACATGCAAGTCAACAGTCAGGTTTATCATTTGGATACGCCAGTATATTCTTGTCCTTAAACTGCAAGGTCACACATGCTAATGTTGCACACATCTGTGCAACATTAGCCCAAAGCTATGAGTCTACTTAATATTCATAGGAAGGAGGTTAGCTCATTACCTGCGGTTATCAAACATTAACAATGTATATTGTGTTGTTTACTTTGGTTCCTCATACAAAACTGCTCCTGAATCACTGTTACACTCATGCGATTTAAAATGCTCATACAGGGCAGAGAAATATAACAATGAGCCCAAAAGAAAACAAATCCAAGTTTATCATTTGCATCTTAAACTTGTCTGATTCTGAGCTTTGCCGCCATCACCGCAGTGTCACAGAGAAGTGAAATCAGATGGGCACAGTGCAGAAATCAGAGTATCTGTCTTGTCACTCAAGAAGAAGTGAGTAAACTGGTATTACAAGATACATAACCAGTCAGTCTTCCAAACAGTTACAATACGTTATACTTTATTGTCCCCGCAGGAAAATTTGACTTGAACTCAAGTGCTGTGTGCATTAATGCCTCCATAGACTGTCACAAACTGTTGAGTTTTGGATAAATTTGTCAAAAGTTGAAAAAAATCTGGCATATTTATTCAATCCCTCGTCAGTTCATTAAAGCTTGTATATTTGTTTTGCTAACATTCCTAGAAAACCATGTAAGCCACAGGATGTGATGCAAAGAAAACACAGAAGCACGAACTCTGCGTGCACTGTTAAACACCATGGTTGTTTATCACAAGATAATTAAATTGGTTTGACTAAAATATGTATTTTTTTTTTCTCCCACAGGCCAAGCAACATTCAAACAGGTGTTTTCAATTATTCTGGCTGATTAGACCTCTGCTCGGGTTGAAGGTGAACAGAGTTATGCTGAGAATGACAAGAGCTCACCTGTCTATATGCACTGATAAGAATGATAAAGGTGCGATTTACTCCGTCCTGACAGGTGCAACCAAACTATGAGGAGAGTCACTGAGATGTCAACCAAACATGGAGATCCTGCGTACACTCAGTCCAAAGAACATGTCCAATTAGACAGCATAATTACAATCACCTGTGTGTTTATGATAGGTGTGCACAGCATTTACTGGATCAAATCTGTGCATACTGATAATACAAGAATCAAGAGGGCTATTTTTTAATTCTTTAACAATCTGGAAAAAGATTTATGATCAGTTTAAGACAAACGTACACATACAAATACACAACATAATTGTCCTGGAAATAAGAATAAATATATAAATACCCAATTCCCTAAGTAAATGAATGGGGACTTATCCAGACTTATCTTTAAATCTGATGGAATGATGCTCACACAGCTGCTTCAGTCCACACAAACAGGGCACTCAGCAAGATACAAAAGTAGGCAAACACATAAGCAAAAATGTTCATAAGTCCCACTGCAGTTCCTGTTTGTTTGCAAACTGCAGACACTGTAAACTTACTTTTAATACAACAAACAACAAAGTATTTATCTTTCTAGATCGTGCTGAGATAAACAGAAGGATGAATAGGCAGAAAAAGAGCACAACAGTTAGCACTTCCCCATTTCAGGTTCAGCTGTGTTAAAGATAGTTCCCCATGTGGTTTGAGATAAAGACTTAAATAGGTAACAAACAATGCATGTGCAAAAAATAACTCTCAAAGTGAGCTGAAGGATTTTCAGAAATGACTGCAGAAAAGTTAACTGCGTTCACATATTTATCTATTTAGATTTCTGTTGTTCCGAGAGGAAATGATAATACTTAACAGAGACATGAAAAATTTGTCTTTAAAATGGTCAAGGCTGGATAAACCTCAGTCAATATTAAACAGCAGCAAGGGAGAAGAAAATGGAATATATAGGCTGAAAGAGTCATCAACTGGCACTCAACATAGTGGAAAATCAGACATAATCAGCAAGACAAGGTATCTAATTTAAAGCCTTATCATTCATGCATGTTGGTATCCTTCAGATCAGTGGAGTAAATACACTGTGTCATCCTCACTAATCATAATCCCCATCAGTGTAGGCAGGGAGCAGCATTAGTTAGGGTGCTGCATTGAAAGATGATTATCTGGAAAACAAACGCTACATATGGGTTTTAACAGAATATATGTCACTTTAGTTTTCATGCTTGCCTCTGCTCCCTGACTCTCATTGTTAAGAAACGAAGAAGGAAATGAGACAAAGATGCATGTGTTTGTTTGTGTGTGTGTGGAGGACTGTCTGGGATGTGAGTGAGACAACTAAGGGAGGAAGAGTGAGAGACATACTGTATAAGGGAGCGGACAGACAGCTGCACGCACACAACACAACGCAACATCCCCGTCAGGAACTCATGAGCAAAAAACTGCACAGCTCATGTCATTACTCACACGGCCCAGTAGCCCAGCCTCTCTGGAGACACAAAAGCCCCCCCCCTCATACACTATTATGCTTTTTCGTCTTTAAAGCATGCTCAAACCATTACAAGGCTTTAGCTTCACACACCTCATAAGATTTCTACGCTCATCAGAGACTCTTGGACAAGGATGAAAATGGATTCTGACATGGCATACTGGAGAAACCGCCGGCCTTAAGCTCTGATATCATGCATAAGAGGAGAAACACAAAGACACCAAGTGTTGGCTCGGCAGCAATAATGGAAATGAGGGATTCGCCAGTACAAATACAGAATGTTGGTCGCACACCATGGCAGTTCTCTCATATCCGTATGAAGTTCTGAAATACTCTTTTGCAAAGTGTATGCTATTTTTAAAGTTTCTTTTAATTAACTACCTAAATACTGATTTCCTGCGGTTTAGCTCAATAAATGTTTTAAAGGTCTGCAAGGAATGTTGAATTTTTCATCACTGTTCATCTTTAAGTGCCATTATAAAGAAGTTGACATATTCAGTGTTAAAGGCATTTCCTCTGTTTCATTGATGAGCCTGAATTACTAAACAGAGATTTAAGTCACAGCAACAAAGCTAACAATTATGTTGTTGAGACATTTGACTGAAAACACAAAGATGAACCTCGTTTTTGAGATCTTCCATTCTGGCCCAATGTGATGGAAGAATTTAGCCAAAAGACATCACTGACCATAGTGCTATATTTAATAATAGGATGTTGTATTTTATATTTATTGTTAAGTCAACTTAAATGTACATAGAAAGATTCCTAACCACACTAATGGATGGATCATGATGAAATTTTGGAAGAGTCGTCCCTCACAGGAAGAATTATAAAGACTTTAGTGATCACTCGACTTAAAATGGAGCACCATGAACATCGGACTGTTGGCATTAGCATTGTGAGCATATTAGCGCACTGAAGTTAGCAGGCTGTGACTGAGTTCAGCCTAACAGGGCTGCTAGCACGCCTGTAGGCTCTTATATGGACTCAAAATGTTCATTTTCCCACCCTCTCACTTCCTTCACCTCACACACACAAAGCACACACATGTATTCTGATGCACTTCCTGCTCATTTAAGAAATCTTTGTATGTGGGATGTTTCCAGGTCAAACGGCAGAGACAGAATTAGACCTTTTCTTATCCGCCAGTTGTGCTTGTCTCATTACATCATCAACTGACTGTAACACACAGCCATCTCAAATTTAAGTCATCTAACCCCATTGAGCAGCTCTCTGGTTTCTACGTACAGGACTGGACACAGAGAAAGACCGTGTCAAAGCATTGAGCAAGTAAATAATGGGGTCAGATTGAGTCATGTTGTAGAGAAAACTATCTCACATTTCTTAAATATAGAATAAATATACTCAGTAATACTTAGACCAATAAGAAAAAATAAAGTAAATCTTATTTCACACTCTTTTGTAATAAATAATGGATGCTATGGAAAAAAAACATGATTAAATATTTTTCTTCTTCTTTTTTCATAATTTGAAAATGTAACAGTTAGAAATAACACCTTCACAACCCAAAGCTAACAGTTTCTTCCCATTAAAATATATAACAGCAGCATCCTGACAGTGAACCCGTCAGACGGTGCTGTAACATCACAGCTTTAACACAACTGCTGCTGCGTCTACTGAGTTTCAGCCACTTCAGCTGAAAGTTGACAGCGCCAGCAAAAAGGGAGGGAGAGAAGAAAAAACCGGGGGATGAGGTTAAGAGGTTGTGTGTGGGAAGAGGAGGGGAGGAGAGAAGAGGAAGGGATTTAAGCATCAGAAGGTATAGTGTTCCTCTGAAAGATGACAGGCTGATGGCTGCTCCCACAGGACTGACTGGAGGAGTAATCCCACCAAATGGAAGAGTTTAACAGTTACCACCCACCGAGAGAGACGCACAGAGACAGAGCCGAGACACACACACACACACACACACACAAACACACACACACAAGCATGAGCTTTTACACAAACATCCACATGTAGGCACACAATACACAAACAAAACATACAAAACAGGAAAGATTCCAAGAGTACACATGCACATGCGCACACACACAAATGCAAGTGCAAGTAATTTCAGTAGCTTGTAGAGGAATACAAGAGTGTGTATGTATATATAAGTATATATAAAGCATATATATAAGAGCATGACACCCCTCTGCATCCTCCACATCCTTCAACTAAAGCTTTCTGTGCGCATCAGCAAAACTGAGGGCTGTTGTGTGCTGTGCTTCTTTCATGTCCGTGGCAGATTTGGACTGGTGTGACCCCGCTAACACATCAGTGCTCTGATAGGTTTATGCCGCGTTAGCTGGCAAGCTCAAATAATTAGATGCTCAAGCAACCAGAAAGAGGCAGACAACAAGAGGCATAGAGGGATGGGATTCTGGCGGGGCTGTGAGATGCTGCCAAGCTAGTGGAGGGTTTTAGTTCACTGAACCCCATAAAGCCTCAAGACAACCCATGCTTCATCTGGCCATTTCTAACAAAAGCTTAATGATTTTGGTTCACTAATACTCTCTTAAATTAATTAACTTGTGGGTAGCTTCGCTGATGACACGTTTAATGAATTAATTGATTTTTTCATTACGTGCTGCATCATTATTATTGATCTAAATATTGGTTTCCGTGGGGGGAAATGATCATTTTTTTGCATTTGTCAAATTAGCTTTTTCTGTAATAACTGTGGCATTTAAACAGGCTGGTATTGATAGTAAGTTAGTGAATTGATTTTCAGTCAGTGCATTGAATAGGGAGGACTGTTCATATATATCAATTATTGCACAAGTGCAATTGAAAAATTGTTGAGAGGATCTTCACACTTATTCACACACACACATACACACACACACACACACACACACACACACACACACACACACACACACACACACACACACACAC
>JAQMCX010000012.1:12656710-12667602 GCA_029814765.1 Acanthurus leucopareius
CACACACACACACACACACACACACACACAAACACACACACACACACACACACACACACACACACACACACACACACTCACATACATAGAGGTATCCATAGCACTGGGACAAATGAGAAGAAAAGAAGTGAGCTTTGTGAAAGTGAGGCAAGGCAGAAGAAAAACTACTTCTCATCTCATTAAACACAAACTATTTGTTCTTTTTAGTAACTGGTGCTGAAATGGATATCTGAATAAGAGTCCAACCCTTCCCTCCCCTTATTGTTATTTTTGACAAATCTGTTGGGCTTAAAAATTTAAGCCACATCGTGAGCACAGGACAAGCTTCATGGTCTCAGTAGTGACCCTGATAAAAAAAAAAAAGGGTTAAAACACCAGTGACCTCTATTTGCAGGTTGAATCTATACGCTGATGTTATCTTAGTTTCAGTCTTAACCAAAATACTGCAAAAAAATCTAGACTTTTAATTTAGTAGTGTAAAAAAAAAAAAGATCTTATTCGAGGAGTCTATTCATCTTGGAGGCGACTGGATTGTACAAGCAGCGTAATAACTTTGACTGGAAGAACCTGTAAAAGTTTGAAAACAGTACTAGATGACAAGTTCGTTAATAGAGATTACAAATCAGAAAAATAATAAGATTCCAAAACAACAATTAGACCAAAAGAAAATGACATCCTACAAAAAAAAAATAAACTAGCTGTCCAATTAGCAACATCGTGCTTCAGGCCAGGAAGACATAAAGCCTGTCAACAAACCTCTTTAGAAAACAAATCACTGTAATTATCTAAGGAACATAATATGAAGCCATTCATCTGCAAAGACAGATATTTTTCATATCATTATTTTTTTTTTTGAGAACATGGTTTTGTTTGTGAGCACACTCCAGGGAATACCAATCAAACTGTTGTTGAGTTATTTTTTATTACCTGTCTTTTTTTTCATTATTTTTCATCAAATCATGTTTTTTTTTAAGAACGCTGTTTATCTTTTTATGCACATGAACTCTTCATACACAATCTACAAGACTATTGTTCGAAGAGTCAGAGATAAAGCAGTTAAGCAGTATTTCAACAGCTACCCTAAATGCTGCATCAACAACACATAAGCTTTGGCGGTTAGTATGATGGTTAGCTTGGTTAGTGGCAAGCTCATAACAAACTCTCATCTAAATCACAGTCAGTAAACAGTTGTTCTAAGAAGAGTAGCTACAGATAAAGCCCAAACAGAGGCATTTGGGGAGTAGATTAAAGATGCCTGTCCATATTTGTTTAGTCACAGGGTTGACAAAAGGCTCAAATGTAACCATAACTGCTACAGAGCCGTGCTAGTGGTGGAATAATAGCTCTCAAAATAACCTCTCCTCTGTAATTGCAGGCATTGTGGTCTCACCTCCTCCAGCAACATCACTCTAATTAAAACAGGTTAATCGCTGTCCAGGACTAACAAGACTGGGGGCACCAAAAGTAATAATATGATAACGTTAAACACTAGGAAGTGCACATGTTCGCAAACACGCACACACACACACACTCTTATATAGGACCAACTTTGAATACTGGATGCAAACATCTGTTGGAGAACCAAGAAGTTTGAGAGGATACAACTGTACAGTGTCCAACATGAGTCCAGTCAGCTTATGTACTAAATGCAAATATGCCACTACTGTATTGTTGTTTACTACTACAAATTAATGTAAGAACATATTTGTGTACAACTAGTTGTTGTGTTGTGTGGGATGCCTTTGGCTAATTGCAGGTGGTCTAGGTTATTGTCTTTGAACAAAACCTGGTACACAAGTAGAGATCAGGTGACCTTGCTCAAGGGCACTTAAGCAGTATTTACCACCATAGCTGATCAGGTTACACTTGTGGTTTAAAATGGAAAGGGAAGGAAATCTGGTACAGTCAGCCCTTAGAAGGAGGATGTGTCTTGCTGTTTGGTCACATCAAGCTGTTTCTTCTTTCAAGTTTAAATGATTAGTTGATTAATAAATTAGTAAGTAGATTAACATCAGTCTCTAATCTTTGCAAGTGGTACAATTGTTTTAACTTTCCATGGCTGTAACTCATCGTACTCTTGTGGTTTGAACTGTTATTCAGAGTAAAAACAAAAAAAAGGGAGAGAAAAAGATGGGAAAACCCATTGATTACTTGAGAAAATAGCCAGCAGATGCAGCCCTGGTCTTCTTATGATTCAGACACCCTGAACATATTACTTTCCCAAATCTTTTCACAAGTAGATGAATAATTAAGCAAAATGTGGGGTGAAATGTATGATTTTGGGCCAGACAATTCAAAAGAATGCAAAATATGCGCATATTAGCACAGTAATTTCCTGCTCCATCTCAAAGAGTGTGGGGGTCAGAGCCCAGATTCTCTACATTAATGGACAGAATGGAAGATGAAAGAAGAGCAGAAGAAAGAGACAGAAATCAAAAACTGGACATAGGAGTGAGAGAAAGAGAGAATCTGTAAGGGGAGTATTAATATTCTAGCTAGTGCGGTCATGCACAATGTAGCATTTCTATTCTTGGAATATGAAAAAGAGCATCAGTGACCCTTTCTCCTTCTTTCATTCCCTCTATGCCATTCTCCTGATCTTCTCCCTTCCCCCGCAAAGTACTACCTCCTTCCCTGACAAGAGAGGGTGTGTGGTGGTCTTCATTCTGCTGGGATACGCAGAACACTTCACACATGAGCAGCACATCTCACACATACATATGAGAGTCTTAAATTGAAAACTCACAAACATGCACATAAGAGCACTTTATCAGCTCTCGGAAGAGAAAAATAATCACAGAAGTATTAAACCTGCATGGTGTGGCTATGCAGAGAGGTGACCTTGCAGACGAAAATATGTGCAAACACACTTGCTGTAGTCAGTGTGAGTAAAGAGTGAATAGACCCCTGAACTGAATATAACAAGTGTGACACACCCTTTCCTACTCCCCAGCCTCACTGCGATTTAAGCTGAAAATGTTTGACAAACTGGTTTGTTCTCTTAAGCTCATTCAACACTTCCTCTTTGTGTAACTCCTTTCAATATTTGCCTTGATAACAGTTTAGCGGGGAATGAATTTACATAACAGAATCCAAAGTCTCTGTGGGGAAAAGTGGGTGTGAAGAACTCAAGGGGAACAAAGATGCTGGGGAGAGGAGAGAGGGGGCAGAGAATATTTTTGATCTCAAAATTCCTGCAAAAATCATATATATTTTTGCTGCAGCATCACAGGCAGATAACCTTTTAGATGCATTGGCACATTTCTTTAACAGACATTCAGAGTTCCTGAAGATGCATCCCAATGACTCTGATTTATCCCTTGACTTTTCCTCTAGTGCCACCATGAGGTTTACATTTAAGGTTAAAGTACCAACAACTCTTGTACTGTATGCTTCATATATAACTAATAGTTTTATACAAAAAAAAGCTAATGCTTAAAAAGATAAGTTGATTGACCAGTTTGTTGATGGCCAAAAAATAACATTTTTCTAAGTTTTAATTACAAAAAAAGCTTTCAAAGCTTTTATCAAGGAAAAATGCTGGATGTTTTTGTTGTTTTTCAGCTCAAAACGTGATAAAAGGAACATCACATATGCTTTCACTTGTTTGTGACTAACATATGTGATGTTCCTGCCATTGACCATTTGGAGTTAGACACACAGGCGTCTCTGGAATGTCACACAAGGTCAGCGTCTGGCAAGCTACTCAGTTGCCAAAATCTCCAATCACTTTTCTCTTCCTGCATGCCTTCCTTCATGAAGCAATCTACAAAACAGTGTTAAAAGTCTTACAAGCAATCGTTCTGGAGAGAATAATAAGCACCCTTTTGTGCAAAAGCGAGAGTTATGGTTGCGAAGGGTTAGCAGGTCACTGGGTTCAGAGGTCAGACCCCTAGACTGCTGTTTGACCATGGATGAGAGCGGGGTAGCAATGTGTTAAATGGCCTTTGAATCCCTCTGGAGTCATCTTTACACAGCCTATGAACAGTGCAGTCCCAGTCTACAGCCTGCTGAGGCTGGTCTACTGGGCTAAAAGGCTACTGAACCATTTTTACATATGACACAGAATTCAAATACTGGAGCTGTTCTCCTTTCCACTTTCTTCCCCAACTTAAACCTCTTTCACACACGCAGTCTATCCTGGAAATGTTCATGAGCAGTTTCTGCGTGGGGTCATGTGTGACTGGGAGCAAGGACTGATAATCAGGAAAATATTTTGGGACAAAATAACAAAAAAAAGGCAAAATAAATCCCTTTTATTCATCATTTTTAATCCACAAGAGATGTGTGGTGATGATTTTATTTGCAGAGATCCTGCCCTTTGCGCTTTATTCTTCTATTTTGGCAGTGTTTGGGACGTTTCTGGGCGTTAGCATTTGGGCAGTGGTTAGGGTAGTTAGTGCAAAGGTCTGAACTCTACAAAAACATGACAACCAGGTTACATCTTTGTCTCATCTTTCTGTCATGTCTTCCTGCAGATCCATGCGTTTGTTTGATCACCCATGGCTGAGGAAAACATAGCAGAAGTGAAGCATTACGACATCTTCCTGAAAGGTCGCATGGAGGTCTGGGCAAGTTTATTTTAATAGAGATGGAAACATTTTAAGCAGAATAAATGTAACAGGATGGAATAAAACAAAAGAAAAAGGAAATTAGCTGTCAAATTTAAGAGCAACAGGGTGTTCGGGGGCTCCATTCTCATGATCACACGACACAGAGCTAAAGGGGCAGAGGTTAGGTCACAGCGGCCTTGTAATTATTCTGTCTACTAACCAACCATGTCTCATAGGATAGGCACCATTTATGGCATGTCACCCCTGACCTATTGCTCCTAGTCTCTAAAATACCCCCACAATGTCAGTGGTAGATGGTGTACCGGAAGGTGAACTTTAACCCCAGAGAATAGAGGAGGGTCAGAGGGGTGTGAACACCAATACTTAAAGAGGTCCATTCTTAAAAACATGCAGAATAAGTGACTATGTTTGTTTCAAAACATGCATTTGTATGCATGCAGACTAACAACTGTACCCCAAATAACACAAATCTGTGCCAACAAGATTATAGCTGACAGGATTAGCAGATAAATATATACATACAGTAAATGTTAATTAACAGTAAGGGATATGCCAGTAATTCATTATTGTACTTACACAAAGTTGAAAGAATCAATGGATAGATGAGGAAAAGAAATTGTTAAAACGTTTATAGCAGGGACAGATATATACTGACTTCTAGCCCCTAGTATGAATTAAGCTTCAAAAACACTGGATCCTATATTTCCCATACTGCATCTTCATGGTATCACTCCCCACCAGGTAAAAACCCACGTCGATCATTCCGCATCCCATTGTTTTTAATGTAAGCTTTCTATTATAAATGTGTATCAAGTCCAAACTGAGATAACTCAGATGACACCATCAGTTATTTTTTTCAAACTTTAGAGTGCACATCAATCAATAAAAACTGTATATCCATCATTAGTTGCAGACCATAGTACATTTCTCTTGGCCATGACATGCAGTTCAATAAAAAACTGCTGCAATTTCATTCCAAACCTGAACTGAAAGCTGCCTAGCCTCTATCACATCACAACTCAAGGAACCCAAACAGCTAAATGACTGCTCTTCATTTTCCAACTGATTGATACCCAGAAAAGTACAAAAATACTTCGACCTCAGACAAATCGCCTACACAGATAAGATGTGTGGGAAGGCAGTACGTTTAGTGTGCCGCTGTTGAACAAGTAAGAGCCTGTCCAGAGTGTTCAGCTGGAGTGCTGGGCCATACATCCACTGCTGCAGCCCTGTGGGGGTGACAGTAGAAAGCCACTTCCAGATATGTGACCACACTGGCTCTTGTCAGTGGTGCTTCAGACAGCAAAGTGTGATGCTTATGGAAATAGAAGAACAGAAGTACACGTACTAACAGAGGAGAAAAAACACATGTCAGTAAAGTGCACTTCTTTCTACTCCACCTCTGAGTCATCTTTCAACACCAGATGGACAGTTTTACCATCAGGTGCGACTGTGTACATGTGGGTGTTGGATATTATTTAATAGCAGGACAAATTCTCCTACCCTTTTATAGTGTGCACATACATGCACACATGCACTATTTGTGACAATAGGTCAGCAACAAAAGGACTTAACCCTGTAAGACTGGTTTACCGGTATCTTTATGAGGAGGACGAACAGCTACTGTTCCGAGTAAAACCCTGAAGTCACAGCTAGTAAAACAAGACTACACCTTAAGCATTACCTTTCACCTGAAAGCTTGTTGTTGAGATGCAGTGACAGTTTTGCTCCAAGGCTTACATAAGTACAGCATATATCTGTGCTTCTGTGGTTTGACTGAATGTGAAAGCTTGCGCAGTAAAAGTAAAGGCTGATGCTGATGTTTTTATTGGTAGCGATATGTTGATTCTTTATCAAAGTCTGTATTATATTGACATATGACCTTTCATATGATTTCCTGTTATCAGCTAGATGCATAGTTCCCATTGTTTTTTTTTCATTCTATTCTGTTCTCTGATACTGAGCTTTGTTGGACTTCCCTGCTGTCACGGCCTCTCTCCCTCACTGTCAGCTGCATGGCCAGTCTCTATTATTCATCACCTCCACTCCCAGGCTATTTATACCAGCTTTTACAGTCAGTCTGTCTTTCCGCTCCGCTGGCTGCATCTGTCTACACTAATACAGATATTTCAACCTGTGTGTGCAGTTTCAGGCAGCTTATGAGTTCTTGCCCTGAAACAGCATCACTAGATACCAGAGCACAGTGAAGAAGGGTTATTCATACACTGCTAAAAGCTAATAAATACTGCTACCTTAAAAAAAAAGAAAGAAAACTGATGTGCTCTACTGAACAAAGCTTAAGGCTACTCCTGAGGAGAGAAAAATTTTGTCAAAATTATATTGCGGTCAACATTGCAATTGTTAAGGCAGCTGATGTATACTGCAAATCTACTGATGGCTTTGACTAAAAAACAACAGCATATCTGAATTTTTCAGATAAAATAGCATGAGCTTACGTTAATCTCATTTTTATTTATTTTTGCCAACAATTATGCAGCTTCACTGCCACAAAGTTGCAGTTTATGAGCAATAGATTATCAGCTATTGAGAAGAGAGCATAGCAAGACACACATACATCTTGCTACATATGATTATCCCACTGCACATTTTCAGAGCTAAACATTTCATGTATGAATTTAAACTACACTCACTCTGCAGCTTTCCTCTGGATAGTTCCCTGAGGTATTAACTCTATTGAAGGCCCTCCAATATCTCATTTCCCCTTGAGATGAGTAGAGACTGCCAAGTCACTTTACATGGCAGCATCTGCCATTCACATGAAAAGAAAAAAAAGCTTTTAGAGCATGCAATTTCTGCAGCCATGTGCTGGCTATCTGCAGGCAGGGCTGTGTGTACTGTATGAGAGTGTGTCCATGTGTATGCATGTGTGTGTGAGCGAGTTGGCCAGTCCAGGACACAGCTGTTCAGTTTAATATCATGGATAAAGAGCAAAGACCAAGATTTCAATTTCAACCCCAAATTTCCAATCACAAACCGCTATATATATTTTAGTAGGCCTGTTGAAAATGTATTATGTATAATATAATGTATGTGATTGATGTTTTTTATTTATATAAGAAATAAATAATTTAAAAAACAATTATTTTCAATGCAGCATGCCATCTGTCTGTTATAATGATCAGAAACAGTGTTAAAAGCACTAACGTGTCGCACATTCTATCCACTGGCATGCAAGACTAAACTCTCACAATATGAAGCGTAGATGTGTAGCCCCAAGGAAAAAAAACAAAACAAAACACCATTCTTTTATTTAATCATGATGACAAAGACAACATGTGAGCTGATTCCACTATAATATAGTATCAGAACACATCACTTATATCAGTAACACTTCGAATCATGAAGGGTAACAATGCCCTCTAGAGGGTGACACATCTTAGTGCAACAGTCCAGCAGTAAGATAATAAAACTACAGATGATGTAAATGCTTTATATAAGTAATTTAATGTACTGTTTTGGCAGTGGTCGAATACTATTCAAGTACTGAATTTAAGTACAAACTTGAAGTATTTGTATTTTGAGTATTAGAGATTAATGACACTTAGAGGAAATACTGTACTTTCTACACTACATTAATCTGACAAAATTTTATTTTTTAATGATTTTACAATTTAAAAAATAGGAATGTTAGAGGTGAATTGTTAATAATTATGCTACCCAGTTTAAACTATTGTTTGAGAATTCAACTATTTGATTCGGCTAGTTATCAAAAAACCTCCAGGAATGTTTTGTCTGCTTTTATAAATGCAAAATTGCAAAACATTTTATAATTTCAGCTTCTATAGATTTGCTACTTTTTTCTGTCTTAAGTTAATTGGACTCATTGTTGGTTGGGCAAAAGATATTTGAAGGTTATTCCCACAAATGCAGCCTATTTTTCTTACCTGTGGCCTGCAGTCTCCTTGTGGTGGACTGCGTGCTGTCATGATTCGAATACTTCTGGCGATATGTTGTATTGAATAACTATCCACTGAAAAAGCCGTACATTTAGTGTGTGCAACAGAAATATTTACATTTGTTTTACAGATAAGTCTTAAATTGTTTGTGGGAACAACTTGTCAAGTTCTTTCTTTCATTAGCCTTGAACTTCACCTTTATTTCTCTCCTCTATGTGCTAACGCTACATTTGTTCAGTTCCTTTCCAGCAATAACAATAACCAAGTTACTCAAAAATACATAATCTAGTGCTCATAATTTTACTTATTGGAAAAATAATCTAAATTCTCAACACTTTTTTCATTGAAGGGGTAGATAGGTGACAAGCTTAAATAAAGAGGGCATGTCATAAAAATATAACAAACAAAGAGGAGGAATATCCTTCCTGTTTTCACAATACAGTATTTGACCATGTTTTAGATTAAATGAAAACTCATTGATTAAGTTTGCGAATCATATAGATCTGTTTATTACTTGTGCGTTACCAATTCTTTGGGAACAAAACTAAATGGCAGACATATAAACCCACATATACAATTGCCATGAAGAACAGACAGATAAAGCATGGCTTTTCTTTTCTCTTGACTAGTGCATAAAGTCAGAGTAGGGACAAGGACAAACTGTCACATCAAGTAGCTAGGTTGGTCTTATTAAGTGCTGTGGGGCAAAGTAGTTTGCAGTGCTTCATGTTCAGGCAACCTCTTTACTGGGTGATGCCGATGACTCCACAGGCCAGACGTCCACCAGCATTTCCTGTCTTTTTACTCTCCTCATTGCCTCCTTTTCCCAGGTCATCAGCCTTCTCATGGATCTAGAACAGGGCAGAAAGCATGTCAGAAATGTTGTACTCTGCAGGTTTCTTTTCCTCCAGCACACCATGAGATGATGGGCTTCTCATGAAGGCAAGATGAACAAGTTAACTTGAGGCAAAAATTTGTTTTAAGTTAATTTACTAGGCTTACTATTTTCCCACTTTGTCTGCTGTATGTGGAACAACAAAGCCACTTTTCCTTACCACCATAGTTCTGCCAACGATGGATAAGGGACCAGTCAAGGTCAACATCTTGTCAGTGATGTTTATCTTGGCAATATTATCACTTTCTGCCATCACATTGCCCAGGTCTCCAACATGCCTATGTACATAGAAAACAACAACCAAAAAAAACAAAACAAAACACACATTTACTTGCGATCAAACCATCTTTAGGCTTACAACACTAAGAATAAAATATGCTTGAGACTTGCCCCTGCAATTTTTAATCACGGAAAGCAAGGATGATGTTTTTACATATATTAGCAAAAATTTTTATAATCTGACAGCTTTGACTGAAGAAAGTAATAGAGCAGTAATGACTGTAAAAAGGCTTTGTCAAAAAAACAGACCAGAGGCCCGTACTACAAATCAGGATTTGAAGTTAGCAGTTTAGGTTTTATTCTGGGTTTTTAGACTTAAAGTGGATTAATCCTCATTTAAATACGGTACATGGTGACAGTAGCATGCGCTGAAAATGTTACATGCTCTGCAGCAGGTTTAATCAAAGTTTACTTAAGTTTAACACTACATGAAAAACAGATGCAAATTTCCTTTCTCACCAGAACTCATTTTTTAATTTGCATTTTGTTTTTTGTTTTTTTATTTCAGTTCATGTGTGATCATGCCCAAACACATTATTTTCAATTGCATAAACTTTTTTGGTGCAAATCCATTCAAATTCAAATCAGAGCCCTATTTATCGGAGCCTGATTCTTCAACAAATCTCACACTTATTGCCAATATATACTAAGGCAAAAAAGTTTTCTTATGCACATGTGTAAGTATTTAAATGAATTGCAAATGTTACAAATCGTTTCACTTTTTCAGAGACAGGGTGCTAATGGTTGCAAACTAGCTCAATGACACATTAGTTTCGCTTGTGCTCTTACTGCAAAGACAAGTCAAAACAACCATAGTGGTTTAAAAAAAAAAGGTTGAGAGTTTAACATCATCTGAAAAACAAAGACAGTTTTATACATACCACAAATCTATAACCTAAAGACCAGATTTTATTGTTCTTGTTCATTAGCAGGAAGAAAGCAACGCTCCTTCTGCTAATGAACAATTTATGTTACATTGTTTTCGGACACAAACAAACTACATACAGACCACATGCAAAACTATGCAAACATAGCTGAGTTGTTGCTGAACCAGAGTATAATTTAGGTATTCAAATAATAGATCATTGTGGGCCGCCGTTTAGCTCAATCGGGAGCGCGGGCAGCCCATGTACGGCAGGCTCAGTCTTCTACGCAGCGGTCGCGAGTTCGACTCTGGCTCCGACCATTTGCTGCATGTCTCTCCCCTCTCTCTCTCCCTGTTTCCTG
>JAQMCX010000012.1:12667702-12845877 GCA_029814765.1 Acanthurus leucopareius
TTTCCTGTCCGATATCTCAGCTGTCCTATCAATAAAGGTGTAAAAGCCCGAAAAAATATAATTTAAAAAAAAAAAAAAAAAAAAAAAAAAAATAGATCATTGCAACTTCCAGTACACTGAAGTAATACAATTTTTCTTTGCCTGTCACTATTACATTAAAACCTATACAAGAAGAGTTTTATTCATTTTAAGAGGCTCTCAAAGTTTTGCAAAGAGTCATTTTTCATTTTCCAAGTTTAAATCATTGTAAAAGAACTTTTTAATCTATTACTGAATCAAGTCTATGGTTTCTCATAAAAAATGGCCGTTTACAATAACTGTTATAATGGGCGTTACCTAGCAGAAAGATGTGCTAAACATTGTAGCAGCTCACATTGAATCTTCCCTCTGACTAGACTCACCTGTCTGCATCATTGGGACCAGCATGTGTTTTGTTGTGGGGATTGAAGTGAGGGCCTGCACTCATGCAGCCTAGTAAAGACAAAAAATATATAATAAAAAAGAAGAAGGAGGAGGAGAAGGTTAAGAAGTAGTAGAGGAAGAAGAAGAAGAACTTTAAAATGAAACACTTTAAATTCAGTCTGGGTGTTAGAAATCTAAAACTAGAAAAAGCAGTAATTATTTGCAAATCCTGTAAAAGGAATCTGTGGGATTAAAGACAATGCCTTCATATGCTTACCGTTTGTATTGTCTCCAAAAACATGGACATGGAAACCATGCTCACCAGGGGTAAGTCCTTTAATTTCTCCTGTCAGCTTCACAGGGGCTGACTCATTCTGAAAAGATTAAGACAACATGTTTTATCAGGGACAACAAAGACACAAAGGAGCTGTCAAAGCCAGGTGACAAGGAGGACTTGAGACTTAAGGAAACAAAATTAGGACAATTTCAATCTCAATCACATTTGCCAGGCATTCTTGGTATTAAATCAAACCAAAGTTTATAGGAATAGGCATAGGAAAGTTGTATTAATCCCTTTTTAATGAAGAAATAAAATATCGAGACCTAAAACTAGAAATTTTTAAAACTGGAACTGGAAAAATCCTCATCTAATACAAAGGGCATTAAAATAGAAAATGTTTTTTTAGTCTCTTGGTACTAAATATTTTGACTTCATCTCAATCTACCATAGATTCACTCATCCAAGGATTAAATATACAACAATAAGACAGTTTTGTTTTTTGTTTTTTAAAAAAAAAAGACATTTAAGTGTGAAAAATGACACATGAATTACTATGTTTAAATTTAGCAAATCTAGAACTTTGAGACTACTTTTGGATCTTTGAGAGGCACTGAGTTTAAGCTGTTCCATCAACAGCTAACTTGCTTAAATCACTGTAAACAACACAGGAATCCATATGTTTAGTAAAACATCATAAAAATTTAACAAATAAAAAAAACTAATCTTTTAAAATTTTAGTTAAAAAAGTCCTGCGGAAACCAAATTTCATCATCTTTTTCTATACATTAAAATGTCAATGTGTTACTGCTGTGTTATTACATTTTACTGTTTTCAAAAAGGGAGGAAAAGGGTCTCAGGGACAGCATCAAGTTTAAGGGACATGCCATTGTCCATGTTTGACTGGCAGCATGCGGTTAGCGGAGAAAAGGACAACATCAGCATCTAATTGGACCTAAGTGACAATTGTGGGTATGTTTACTTGCTGTTAAATGTGCTGCAGCTGTACAGCTATCTAACCTGCAAGCTGTCTTGAACAGCAGCTTGTTCAATTAGATAGGAGGCAGGGACAAAAATATGTGTTAAAGTTTGTCAGTTTGATAAGACAGAGACTTTGGCAAATAAACTGATGTGGGTTGCTGTTTTAAATCTTGGATTGCGTAGCAGGCTGTGATACAAGGCTACGTGTAAGATAAGATTTTAAAATGACTGCTTTTTGCATAATTTGATTGGTTGTATTGAAATTAGGTCTTTATCTACATAGACTGATACCTGAACTGCATTCTGTTTAACTATTGTCAAACTTGGTGGGGTCATAATAAAACCTGAAAAAAAAGAAGTTTTCTATGCTGTTACTCTGACATGTCAGTTTTTAGCCTAGCAACAGTAGCATAAGGTACAAAGTGTCTAATTTTAAGAATTTTATTGGGGTTTTTTTTAGTTGTTGTTTTTTTTAAAAATTAAGATTAAATAACCTTCTGTTATGCTATCAAGTTTCCATAGCCAGTTTTGTGTGACAAAATATTTAGTCCGGTTGTTAAATCAGCTGAGCAGTGATAATCATCAGCACCAATCAGTAACTGCAATCGCTTCCGGGTAGTGAAGGACTACTTAGTCTCACCCTTGACAACAAATGGTTCATTCCTACATCCCATTCAGCAAGGCCAAACATTCAAGATAAAAAAAACAAGGAGGAGGGCAGGCAGTGACTCAGCAGAAAAATAATCTGTAGGCCAGTATCCCCTCGTGTTTAACTGTGTTTTACTTTAAAATGCAGGTTTCGAATGCAACTAACATTAAGCTATCAACTAACTTTATTTAGCCACAAACGCTTAATGCTCCCTGACTATATTTCAAATGAGTTACATCAGACTGGCATGTTGTTGTCAAAAACTGGCCATGCAAACATTTAACTTGTGCAACAGGCGTTTTCAATGCACACGCTGTAGATCATTAACAGACCACAGGCCTTCAGTGTACAAAGGTTACTGGTTTCATGAAAATCAACTAATTGTTTTACACAGTTAATTTTACGCAAATTAGCTGACACATACAGCATGAGGTCAAGTAACCGGGTAGGAAGTGACAGGTAGCAGACACCGAGTGCGTATTTAACGCTAACGTTGGTGTTTTGCAACATGCACACTAACGATAACCTTTTAAAAAAATTAAACCCTACGTTGTTCAGTGCCAGGTAACTTCTACACATCAGCGTGGTTTGGCTAGATGTGACCAAGGTCCATGCCTTGTCATTCAAGCGTAAAATGTAAGGTTAGCTCGCTAGCAAGGTCTCTCCTGAGAACCATAACCTGTGCATGAAGAAGTTAGCTAGCCAGTTTAGCGTACTAGCGCTAACGCAGCCATTAGGATGCATTTCATTACGAAAATTTTATTCTACTAAAAGCAACCTAGTAAGCTTTACCTCCTGCTCAAAATGAACGACCCCGGTGGTTTCTCCAGCTCCTTTCAACACACAGACAGCTTTCAGCACCATCTTCGCAGTAGCTTCAGATGAATTACAAGTTCCTCTCCTTCTTGCTCTTGTAGTACAACCAACCCTACCAAAGTGTCTAATGGGCGGGCGAAAACTACATAAAGCCAATCAGAGTCAAATACATTAAAAGGCAAATTTTGATTGGTCAATGATTACTAAAGTGGAGCGCGGCCCATTGAGTAGGTTGCCACAAAACAATTACCTTATCATTTTAAATGCAAATAGAGGCAACATTTGTCCACAATGCATGACTTGGTAATCAGATCTCATTAAAAAAATGTATCCAGCTATGCTAGAATATTTATTGCAATTACAAGTTTATCAAATAATAAATATATTTGTAAAAAGGCAGCCTTACGTTGTGGTTGAAAATTTTTCAAATTGTATGGCTGGCACAGTCTTAAATGGTGTTTTTGCAGGTGGTGCACTGGCCAATGACATCCACTAGAATGCCAGGACTCAAAATTTTCCAACAGAACATTAATGGGATGATCAATGTCACTCTTTTTACCTGTCAATGCCTTTACTGTTGTAGCTTACATGTGCATATTCTGATCAGCACAGGTATATAAGGTTTATTTGAGGCTATGACTTTCCTTGGGTGGCAAAGTCTTTCATCCCATCAGCTTTTGTAGCTTTTGTAGGTAGTTGATATTCGGGCTTAACTAATAAAAAAAAAAAAAAAAAGACCTGTTTCATTCTTCACCATAGATGATGAAGGGTCAGCCTGCAAGCATTTGTTCTGTTATGTCAAAATCATGGCAAATATCAGGCCTGTGGCATTTAGATAAGACCATTACTTCATATGTGTGCCAGATGATTCAAAATGTCTTTGTCTTTCAGCATCTGGCTAATAGTTATCCGCACTGGTTATGCATTTAATATAATTTGAACAAGGGAAAATGATTTGGTACAAAAATAGTTTATTAAAAACAATATCCTATGGCTGAAATATTGAAGATTTCATGTTCATGTCTCTTGTATTTTTAACAAACCATAGAAACAGCTGTCAACTTTCAAACCATTAGGAGTTAAAAAAATGTAAAGCAAGGGGCCTCTTTTTTTTCCTTCCAAGTCGATTTGTTTCTCTCAGATAAACAAATCACAGATCATAAACAACAGTTACCATTACACCTTTGTATCGTCAGTGATAAAAGCATATTTACAGCAGTATGTCCCAAGTAACATTCTTTATCACTTCAGTTTTTCCCTTGGTGCCTCTGTGTTAATTTTTAATATGTTTTAAGAAAATGCATTGGGCTTGCAGAATCTGGGCTTTAAATGTTAGCAATGTTGTCTCATTAACAGTTTTTCTAAAGTCAAAAAGATACCAATTGTTGAAGCTGAGATAATCAAAGACACACAAAACAAAAAGGATTCAGCTACAGTGTTACAGTTGCATGTTCATGAGATCATAACTTGTTTAAATCCATGTTTGACAGACTAACATGAGGCAAATGGAAAGGCTCTTTTATCTATTCCAAGAGATTGCCTTTTTCCTTTCATACTTATGAAAAAAACCCCACCATAAACATAAAGCTTAACAAATCCACCTGCTTACTTGTGTTACACGAAATGCCCAAAAAATAAGTTGGCATCCGAAGTTTTTTCGTGTGTGTGTGTGTGTATGGAGAACAATACATTTAAAATAAACCTGTGTTAGACCTAAAGAAGGCTCTATTTTATTTACTTAACTAAAATAGAAAAATATACATATTTTGGATGATGTGAAATTTAAACAGCATGAAAAAAACAAGAACTAAGTATACACACCCCAGAAATTCAAGTAGACTTTTAATATCACTTAATGTTTATGATGAAGACTCAAGTTTTGAAAAAGGTTGAAACATTTAACAAGGTTAAATGTTCTTTTTCCAACTGTTTTTGGACAGGTGTTGATCATCTGAATATTGGGCAATTTCTTTGCAAACTGTTTTAAAGAACCTCTTTATTTGGGAATACCAAACCACTGTCCAGATCACTAACTTCTGAAACAAAGCCATCTTATATATCATTAAATTTATTCACCATCTACATAATCTGAGGGAAATTTCTAACAATTAATCTGGATGTTAAATCCTAATTCCAACACCAAAACATAAATTAACAGAATGTGATAGTTCAATCTTCTTTTTTTTTCATGTTGTTAACTTGAAACAGTACAAAGTCAATATTGTTATACCTCGCCAAGTTCACTATTAATTGAGTTCACTGATTTTTTTTATTGTTATTTTTGTAAATATAGCTTACTTGTAATTTAATGCAAGCTACATGTTTAAAAAAGTTGGGACAGAATCATCAAAGGACTGGAAAAGTTGTGGAACAGTTATCATCACATTGGCTTGGGCACACTTCTTAAAACCTTTGTTGTCAAATGATTATTTTCTGTTTTTATTTAGGTTTCGTATAGCCTTCCAACTTTTTGGTAATTGTATTAATAAGGGTTGTACCTTTCAAAACCATGTATTGAGTCAAAAATTTTAAGGGAAAATGGGTGCATGTCATATATTCATCAGTTATCAAGGGGTCTGATAGAACTAACACAACTCTTATTTTTATTCTGCTTGAAATTAAGTGTGGTTCAGAGCTATCAAGTGAGGACATAATCAAAAAGAGAGCTTATGGGTTTTTATGTTAGCAAGGTCCTAATTTTCAGTGGAAAAAAAACAACATTTAGGAAGATGTTTTAACTAATGTGAACATTTTTTAAAAAATCAAACGCCTTTCTTCATACAAACTTCTACAAGTAATGTGATTGGATCTTAAGGCCACAACAGTCCTTTCAAAGCTATGCCTTACTGGCTTTGATACAGTAATGGAGAGTCACCATGAAATACAAAATGAGATGAGACAAACCAAAAAAAAAGGCGTTTTTGTTGTTCAGTGTTTGACATGGCATTTAGGCAGATTAAAAAAAAAATAAAACAAAAATATTTTCCTTGGTGAGGAGGACCTACTATTCCACAGATGAGGTGAGAAATGATGACAGAATCACTTGAAGTTGAACCCCATCTGCAAAACAACTTCAGTAAAAACTAAAGCATGCAAACACTTCATTCACTCTTACAACTAACAGAGAGGAGAACAACCCGAGTTGACATCCAATATTTAACTACAGCCATCTTCTCAAACTTGATTTGAGTGGTCACGTGTTTCAAGACATGAATGCAAAGCGAAATCTGACAATGAGCCATAAAGTATGAAAACAGCCATTTTCATATGTGTGGGAGATGTCTGTTTTCAAGAAATGTGTTACTGCCCAGAAACTGACAAACTCTGACTAGTAAGTTATTCATCTGCCCAAAGTTGAGGCTGGTTATCATAGTGAAAAAACACATTTTTTTTAAACTTTCAGTGGTTTTATAGCAGTCTCTGGCTGCAGAAGCAGTGAGCCAGTCTATGATGTTGCTTCCTGTATTGTTTCTGTGGGCTCACTTTGAGCTGAGGATAGAGGCTCGGAGGGCATTGGCTCCCCTGCAGCAGTAGTTGCCTCTGGAGGTGGAGCTAAAGGTTCTGATTCTGCTGTCTTTTGAGAAGCTTCCTTACTTGGTTCTTTACTGGTATCCGCGGTGACCACAGGGGTCAAACTAGGTTGCTCTGTGCTGTTAGAGGTCCGAAATCTGTCAATGTTTTCCAGTTCGGCCAATCGATCATCTCTGTCCCAGCGTGTGGTCCTCTCTCGCCGTTCTGACCGCCTTGGTCTGTCCCCTTCTTTTCCCTCTGCTCCCCTCCCTCTTTCCCGACTCCCTCCTTCTCCTCTTTCTCTCTCTCCTCCCTCCCCCCTCCCTCGCTCCCTCTCACCATTATCACCCCTCCCTCGTTCCCTGTTGCTGTCCAGGGTGCTTCGCCTCTCCCTCCAGTCCCGTCTGTCTCTGTCCCGATCACGATCTCTGTCCCGATCTCGGTCTCTCTCCCATCCTCCTCCCCGGTGATCGCCTCCATCTTCCTGCCAGCCTCCAAGTCTGTCCCTCCCGTCCATCCTATCACCACCCCCTCCTCTCCCTCCATCACCAAATGGACGCCTTCCGCCTCCAAAACCTCTGTCCCTCTCTCTGTCCCTGTCTCGATCCCAGTCTCGATCCCTCTCTGGCTCTCGGTCCCTGAATCCAGGTCTGTCTCCCCTAAAAGATCTGCCATCCATTTCCTCAGGACCCTCCATGCCCCGGGGGCCCCCTGGTCTGATAAAAGGAGGGGGAGGACCTTGAGGAGGAGGGCCATGCCCATGTGGAGGGAAAGGAGCCCTCATATTGTGGGGAGGGAGCATTCCAAAGCCTCCTTTAGGTGGAGGGTCATGATGCATCATTTGAGGGTGTGGCCCTCTGGGCATCATCTGAGGAGGCATGGGTGGCATGTTGGGGTGAGGCGGTCGTGGCCCGTGGGGTGGAGGGAAACGCTGCATGTGTGGTGGCGGTACCGGAGGACGCTGGAGTGGGATTATACCAGGCCGTGCACCAAGTAGACCACCAGAAGGGGGTTGGAGGTTTGCTGGAGGACATCCTGGGAGAGAAACTGGAGGACCACCTGGAAGAGATCCTGGGGGTCCACCAGGGAGAGAACCTGGAGGACCACCAGGGAGAGAACCTGGATGTCCACTGGGGAGTGAACCTGGTGGTCCACCTGGAGGTCCGCCTACCTGATTACCTGATTTGTAAACAAACACAAAATACAACTTATTTTTGTTCAATTTTCATTATTTTCCAAAAGTACAAAATATTCCATTTTCGACAGTTAACACCATTTGAAAAGCGCTAACCAGGTTCTGTATTTTCAAATGAATCATAATCAAACAAGTTATCACTTTCATTCCTTCACATCAACCAATCAAGTGACTGTCTAATCACTATACATCATCTAATAATAAACTCTCATTCAGTTGTAACATTCCCCTATTGTTAAACCAAAAAAACAGTCATTTCATAGTGGAAAGGGCAGTGAGAAACAACAAAACCACTTTGATAAAAAGTCCAGAGAGAAAGACAAACTAACCCATAGGTCCCATCTGTTTGTTGAAGACATTGGGACCCTCCAGGACCTCATCATTTTTCCTGCTGCCCAGACCTGCTGGGTCCTGAGGTGGTTCTTCAACACCACCTTTGGAGGGAGGTGGGGGACCTAGAGGCATGGCACCTGGAGGAGGAAAACCTAAGAGAAAAGGTAGGAAAGGCTAAGCTCACTATGATACCACTTTGACTTGGTTCAAGCTAGCTTTGGAGAAAAGCTGGGCGCCAACCAGTAGTGGATATGTGATTTAAGCACCAATATGATTAAAGTAAATTATTAATAAGGCATGTGAACAGCAGTATTTTGTGCTTTATTCTAGTAAATGTAACTTTTGCAGTATCTTATTAAATAGTTGAAGATCTGATGATGCGGGATAACAGTCAGCATAACTGCCTGATGAATGAGTTACCATTAAGTCCATACAGCTTTATGTTTAAATCTCTTTGTTTGTTTATAATAAGTCAATAAGAACACAAGTTAAACAGCAATGTATCATTAAGACTACATGAACTTCACTACAGGTTTGCACAATACTGATAAAAATCATTCCAGATTGGGAACTTTGCCAGAAAGAGTAACTGAACAAAAAGCTAGTGGCAAATGGTTTGATAGCAGCCGTGGGAGGTGCTACCTGGAGGCATCTGCATGGGGTTGAAGCCAGGTCTGATGAAAGGAGGAGGGGGTACGCCTGGGGGGAAGGAAGGCGGAGGCATGCCTATGGGACCAGCAAATACAGGAGGCTGGAGAGAACCCACGCCAACCATATGCTGCTGCATTGGAGGAACCTGAGAACATTCACAGAGATTTAACAGAGATCTCAAATGAGGGGGTTATTTGTTATACTTCCCTGTGACACTCCGGAGAATCACAGGAGATAAGCAACTTCATCACAAGGCTACAATAAAAAAAAAACCCTCTTACAGATGACACAACAGCTTGTCATATGATTTTAAATGGTACCTCAGTAGTAACACATGAGCAGTGACAAATATGCACATCACAAAATTCTACAAGGTTATAATAGTGTTAACATTTTGCAACTGACTTTTACCTGTGCAAGGGGGGCACCTGCAGCAGCCACAGGTAACACTTGTGTCTCCTCAGGCTGCTGTGGCTCTGAACGGCCGTTGTGGGTGAGTTCCTCCGGGAGGTCGAGACTCTTCCTCACTGCACTCCATTCTGAAACAGACAGACATGATTTAGACTTCTTAAAAAGCTGCACTGTAACAAAGAATATCAACTATATCACTTGTTTCTGATTTGTTTGTACAATTTCCTTCTCTCTTAGAGGTTTTACCTGGTGATAATGTGTCTACATCCAGTATTCCTCCTTCTTTTAGCTCCTCCAACTGAGCCTCTCTGATTTTCGACCAAGGTATGTAGGTGACACCCAACTCCACATCCCAATACTGTTTAAACTCAGCCTTTATGCCCTTGTTTAAAGCCCAAGCAATCTGGCAAGAAACCAAAAAGAAACTTGTTTTAATTAAAAGACTCTGTTTTCTCTTCAATTAGCTAATTTTAGGTTGAGTAATGCTTTACTCAGCCACAATCCACGTAGCTCACTTACTTTGATGGCTTTTTGGTTAACTTTGTGAGAGCCTCTACTAAGCTTCTGTAGAGCTCTGAAGGCATCTTGTCGATGTATCATGACAATGTAGGCACAGCCACGAGGAGGTATCATCTTAACAAGACAGAAAAAAAACAAGAAGATTGTGATTGTGACTCATTGCACTATGGTCCTTTCATAAAAAAGGTAAAACTTTCAGACAAATTTTGGCAAAGCAAAGTTTATTTTGAAGACTTAATCTTTTTTATGTAATCAGTATTTCACTGACCTTAACTCATATATCAGATAATGACAACAAAGCAGAGGCTATGCAATAACTTACATGATTTCAAAGTACTATATGGTGAACAAGAGACACAAAAATCGGTGTTGATATCTGAGAAAATCAAAACCTCATGTTTCAAACACAGGAACTCGAGTAATGTAACTTATTTATAGGAGTCCACTTACGTTGATGGACTCTATCTGGCCAAACTCCTCCAGTAAAGAGGCGACATCTTGCTGTTGTGTTCTCTTGTCCAGCTGGCCCACCCATAGTGTTGTACTGCAAACTGAAAAGAAGAAATAATAGGTAACATGAACAAAAACTTAGAGATGCGGGATATATTTAAGACTAGGGATCCAAGGAAGGAAATTTATTTGAAAAAACAAAGTGATGTCATTCTAAGGCAAGAGCCACTCAAAAAACACTCCATGCATACTGAATAGAACATTTCAGGGCCATGTCAACCAACTTAAATAAATATGACGATAACAGATTATGACTCACTGCTTAGTGTCTCGCTCTTCGGTGGCGGGAGGCCTCTCTGCCGCCGCTCTCGTTCTTTCTCTCTCTCCCTGCGCTCTTGTGAGCGAGAGCGTGGGGAGTGGTGACGCCGCTCTCTGGAGCGCGAGCGGGACCGCCTGTGCCGGGATCGCCGTGTACGGGAATTAGACCGCGACCTTCTCCGCTTTGGAGACCTGAAGGACACAAAAAAGAGAAAGAAAGAAGTTGCAACTTATGATAAGTTGAACATGTCTTCATAAAACAAAGGAGACGATAAGGAACAAATTACAGTGCTGAGAAGGAATTTTAGTCCCACACATCTCAGCCCATTACAGGTGCTTACCTTGAGCCTGAATGTCTACCATGTCTGCCATCCCTCATAGCCGAACGATCAATATCTACTGACAAATCCTGTTTTGATGTGGAAAAGACATGATCGTGATTAGGTGCAAACTATTATGTCTGTTCCGCAATAGTGCAAACTTACTAATTACTAGTAGTAATTAACTAATAACTAGTTTAAAATTTCAGATATCAATTTAAATTGCTAATGTAAAAATTAACTTTACCCCTTCAGCAGCTGGTTAGATTTTTACATATCCTTTATACTATTTTTAAGTCTACCTGTTGCTGGGCGGCATTGTGGGGAGGATACACCCCTGGGAAGCCTGGAAGCCCAGCAGAGCCAGGGAGGGGCTGCCCTGGTACAGCTTGCCCCATGGGAGGCATCAGAACTGGAAAGCTTTGTCCAGGGGGTAAACCGTAGGCCTGGAGCTGTCCATTAGGAGGAAGAGAAACCTGTGAATGAACACCAGAATAAAACTTGTGTAGTACAACAAGCAGTGTTTCCCCTTTGACTGCCTTTTCCCACTAACCCTCTGGAGTAAAGTCATATTTATTAACCCCCAAAAAAGTAAAACAGAAACACAGACAGCATTTCCTTAATATAATATGGAGATGCCAGAAAAAAAATTGGCCCATTCATACATTTAATATCCATATCTGTACATGTACTACTTCTTGATAAAAACTCCCATAAATAAAGAATACTTATTGTCATTTGTGCAGCTATATTGTAATGTAATTCTAATGTTGTAATACAAGCCACAGTAGTTGTGGTGATATGGAACTTCAATACCATTTTAAAAATATTTTAAATAGTAAAAAACAATGATCAAAGAATTAAATAGCCCATGTGTCAAGATACAATAGTTATTTGACAATTAAAAATGACTGTTCTAATTACCTGTTGTGAGAGGTCTTGGGACATGTTCATTATCTGTGGTTGAAAGTGCTCCATGTGCTGCAAGAAGGCTGGAGGCTGCTGCATTCTGTGATAAAAAATAACCCATCAGATTTACAGTTTTTGGCTCATTTACAAAAATCAATTGAGCCTCCAATCTATGGCACTGCAGTGTTTTATATACGGAATAAATTTGGGCTTACAGGGAGGGCTGTGATGAGACTTCATCCTTCTTTGTTTCCTCTCCAACTTCTGGTTCATCATCATAGTCAAAACGGTCCAGCAATTTCTAAAAGAGAGAAAGGTAATTTATATAAAAACTTCATCAGTTTTGATGCTGCCAACACAGAAGAGCTTGTTCAGCCTTATATCACTTACACAAAAGCACTGAGCCTCAAAATGTCTTAACAGTGTCTGACTTCTGCCATGTTATTTAGAGAATGTTTAGCTGCTGATGGCAAACAGAAAATTAAAAAACACAATTCCACCTTGTCAAAGGCTGTCTTCTGCTGGGTGGACTGAGTGGGCAGGGGAGGCTGTGGGGTGATCGTGCCCAGGCCACTGTTGAGGTTTTGGGCCTGTGTTTGAATGTTTTGGACAGGAGGCTGAGTGTTGGCATCCAGCTTCACTGGCTGCTGCTGCTGAAAGTTCTGGAGCATCTGTTGAAGCTAAACATGCCAAATGGAAAGAAGAGTTTATTGGTGAGGGTCTGAAAGGTGTACAAGCACTGATAATGCAAGGAAAGGGACTGTAGACAGAGTAAATGCCAGCCTCCACTGGCACACACACACACACACACCTGCTGACCCTGTGAGGACTGGAAGAGCTGCGCCACAGCAGCAAAGGCATCAGAGTTTTGCAGCTGAGCAGCAGACGTTGTGGTGGAGGAGTTAGTGGTTACCGCAGTAACTGGCTCTTTGGCTGGAGGTGGAGAAGAACCTGAGAGAAGAGACAACTCATGAACATGTATGTGGGCAGCACAAAGATGCCTTCAAATGCAACCATTACTGAGTGATAATTAGCATATAGTCACTGTTTTAAAATAAAAGTATTCAATTTTATATCACGACATTAAGCAAACTTACATTATTTACATTAGTTATTGAAATAGATTACATTTTTAAAAAAAAACAAACAAAAGCAACTCTATCATTGACTTAAGAGTTGCTACAAGTGCTCCATGTGTACAAACAAACTGACTACCTGGCTCATCGGTGTCTGTGTAGGGTGCAGCAGCACTGCTGGAGCCAGCTGCCATGTCCAGGAGGGGCTGAATAACCTCGATCTTGAACACTCCATTTTTCTGCCACAGGTTCAAAACTCGCACAAGCTTACTCTGCAAAGAAAAATAAGACAGCAAGGTAACAGGTGAAGAAGAGGCTGGCAAAATCCTTTAACACCATATTAGTGCCATTTGTTACTGCAAAACTGCAATCTATGACATTCCAGCCAATATTCATCACAATGAAATATTCCCCAACTGTTTCTGTTCATACCCTGTCTTCTACTGGGCAAAGGCAGAGGTTCTCAAAAGTTCCTGTAATGTTTTTGGTAAACCTTGGGCCAAACACATCCTTGTCTGCTCCAAATTGGTGTCTGGACTGCCGAACAATGGAATCCACCACATACAAGCCTGCTACCTTGTACTCAGGCTTGCACTAAAAGGACAGGAGAAAACAAATTTGAGTTCATTTGTGTTTGCTGAGGAAGGGATGATGATGTCTGGATGTGGAAAGGTTGGTCTCACCTTTTTGATAAACTTCTCCACAATCTGGACCACATGTTTGTAGAGCTGAGAGAGAGAGAAGAGAGAGTGTGTCATCATGCAGGCGTAGGCTCAAAAACAAGGAATACCTTTTAGAAATACATGGAATATATCTCAAATAGATATGCAAGTAAAAGCAATGCCAAACTAATTCTTACTTTCATAGCTTTGATGGCTGATTTGGTGATAGAGATCATCTTCGCCCGAGATATTGGGGGCTTGGAGTCCATCAATGAGAACAACTGGACATGGAGGAGATAACAGATGTGTGAGATGGAGAGAATTGTTGGACAGGAGAAATAACAAATAAAATAGAGCACTGCTTGTAGAGTTTCATAGGCAACACCAATGATTTCTATCTCACTGCATTTGATTTTAAAACCTCTGCTGTGATAGTGTTAGTGCGCTTATGAACCTTTTTGATAATGTCATTGTTCATTATTCACTTACGGGGGAAATTTGAATGATCATTTTGTTGATATTAGTGGACTGTGCTGAAAAAGCAGTGAATGCATAAAATCATCATAATGTGCACAACTCTCAACTCCAATCTGCCACAAACATTTTAACGTGCAAACATTCCAATCTCACATATGATTTTGTTGAATGGAAATTAACAAATTTCTGCTGTCAGAGGGGATGAGCAATGCAGCAGTAAACTGATGTCATTGTATATTGTTATATGAACATTTGTGATTATCATACAGGTACATTTGCTTATGAAGGTACTGAGTTTTACTATCTGGGTTTTTTTTTTTTTTTTAAATGTTTATGTCAAGCTGAATATCTGTGGAGACACATTCTGCAAATCTATAATACAGCATGTTAATTTGACAGAACCCTCCTGTTCCCATGTCCTTAAATGTCACTTTAACATCATAATAATTAAAATAATAACAGTGTATTAGCGTATAAATTGGAAACATTTAAACAAACTGAAAAGTGTGACCTCCGTGTCTACTTTTGAGAATTCTGAAGCATCCTAAAAGCTGTTTGGACAGCTTAGTTCTGGTGAATATCATACTGAGAACTAAGCAAAATGGTCCAATGTCTGAGAGAAAATAAGTTAGACTGATGTGCACTCTTTGAACAGGCTTCTGTAAACAGTGTGTTTTAGAATAGCATTTGTCATATCCAACAGTGATTTGCATCCATATACAACAACGACTTTTCTCTCTGATTCAGTGTCAGACAGGAACTGATATGAAATCGGACTGTCCATGGGGTTGTAATGACTCGGTGTAATAAACGAGTATAAGGGCTAGCTTGATGGATGATACGATTACAAATTACAGAGGGCTAAGCCACGTTAACTGCTACATGTGTGCCAGTCATTGGCAATGTCACATTCAATTGCTAATAAATTAACCAGAGGAACCAAACACACCAAGAGATGACTTGATCTGTCTTTTGACTAGACTTTTCACACTATCAAACATCAGTCACCTGGCCTTAACGTTGCATCCTCTAGCTTAACAAACACAGGCTGTGCATTTCATAAAATCAGTTGAGAACATTTGGGTTGCACATGTGCAATGTAACAGTAATAATAGGACAGTGTGTTTGCTTGCTATGTGGTTACCAGTAGCATTGTTACCAACACCACTGTTAGTGTCCATGCCCTCATGAGCTAATACTAATTGTAGTGCACGAAGTTTGGGCAAGGTTACTGGAAGCAGTGTTGACTAATGTTAGCCCGCGTTCAGTTAGCTTGCCAATTAGCAGAAAATCCCATTACTTGTTTCAGGAACATTACTTGCGCTGCAGGTGTATTTACAGCATAAACGCTAACTCAGCTAGCCCTAAATCAGGTTAAGATAGACAAGTCCCCCTAGCTAGGCCCGCTGGTCTGTCCTGCTCGACTAGCTTCAGTGCATCACAGCACCATGACCAGCACCACTAGACTTGGTGAGTTCAGGGTCTAAGCGAGCCCAGAATGCTGCTTACCTCGTGGTTAAAGGCGTTAACGGCGTCCATGATTGCCCGACGCTCCGAGCCTCCTCCTTAACTCCCGATTCCCCGCTCACAGCGATGTTTATACAAGGAAGGGTCGGTACAACATGTCCGCTCCCGGTAGCTAACGACAGCTAGCCTAGCATCGGTGGCTTTCGGGTCGGCGGGCACGGCAAAGCATGATGGGATTCAGTGTTGTTGTTCTAGGATTTTGCCACTAGGTGGCGGGCTGCTGTAAGGATTGATAACATATGGCTACTGGACGGGGAGTAGGACAGAGGTGTCAACTGATAGTCCTTTTAGACTCGACCGAGCAAAATACAACACTTAACTTTTATTAAAACTCGCAAAAGTTAAGAAGTATTAATAAAATGATATCTTTTATGACCCCTCTCAGTTTTAGGATATGTGCAGCAAAAGATCTTTTAAAAAAAGTGTGAAAGTTTATTCCAATCTACATCATTTAATAACTTTACTTCTGTTTTACAGGCTACAATAAAACTTCAAAGACTAATTCATGACCAACGTCCTTTATATCATAATTTAACACAAAAGGACAATGGAAAATGAATATTGGTTCATGTCCAGCAGCACTGCAGTTTCACTCCTCTTAAATTGTCTGACGGACTGTATGTTTCTGTAGTACAAAATTGCTCCAGTAGATGGCGGTGTACTTATACTTTTGGTTTTATGTCTGGGTGTCTGGTTTAGTGTCTAGAAAGCATGGTTCAGCAGGCAAGGCAAACGTGTGCGTGTATTCTTCGCATTCCCAGGAATCAATTAAAAAATGAATAAATAAAACAGAACACCTTCAAGTGTAATCAAATGCCTCGTGACACCATGGACTACAACCAGATAAAACACCTGTTTGGGACAGACTCCAACAAAAATAAACAAAAGAAAAAAAGAAAAAAAATAGATAAAAAGAAAAGAAAAGAAAAGATATGGTTGCAGGGCTTTTATGCCTGATTTTATTACATCATTAAGAACTTTCTGTTATTTTCACATTTTTGTCATTTGTTTTGCTGTTTTTGGCACCTGTAAGCTCACTATTTAGAGATACAATGTAAATCCTTTATGTTCAAAGTAACGTGACCTACTGGCATTTATCAAGAAAAACACGTGCCTAAAACTGTTGCCGCTCCCTGCAGGTATCCTCCGTTGACTGATGAAAACCCACCTTAATTAGGTCATTGAAACCTATTTGAACGACTGGGGCAAAAGCTTCTTTGTCTGCCAACGGTATAGGCTATAGGCTTGAACATGTATAACTTTCTACTCCGGGCAGAGCTCCAAGTTCAACAGCCAATAACAGTGTGAAAAGATGGCAGTAGCTAGATGATGGTGCACCTTGTCAGAAATTGAAAAAAAAAAAACAAAAACAGTAGACTGTTTATGTATGATCTTTTATTGCCTCTGGAAATGTACACCTTAAAATCAGTGTAGTTAAGGAATTGTGGGTATGCAGCGCATGGTGTGAACATTATGGGTCCTTTGTGCACAATTCTACCCAAACGACAATAAAAAATTACAACAAAGTGACTTTTAAACCATGTTACCTGAATTTTTAAGTCTAACCATTTGTAGTGACAGTGTTGCTGTCGCGCTCTTCAGGCTACAAATATATTCTTTGTTAACAGTGGTGTACAATCAGAGCGCACCATGCGGGGAAGTGGTACCGGGTGGAGTCACCCCCCCTTGTTCTCACATGTGCTCCGCCTGCTTACGCTGATTGGACTGAAAACCCTTGCTACCACCACCACCGTGTGAATGTGTGTTTTCACCCTTCCACTAAGAAACGCCCACCCAGAGGAGCGGTAAAGTCACTTCAAACTGAAAAAACACGCCGCCTGCACACATTCAGGAGACGTGCATGTACAGAGAAGGGACGCAGGCTAATACCCCACCTCTGGCTGACTTTTTTTCTAAACCCTCACAAGAAGGCTATTAGGACAGGTTGCGTCAGTACACAACTTTCCATGATTGAGTTAGGCATTTTTTTCCCCGTGTCATTCAAATTTAAGCTGATACACTAATCAAGACTTGTCTCGGAACCTGCTGAGTGCGCTCACTGGATGCTTTGGGTGAACAGGTGGCGCAAGCTCCGGTTCCCTTAATTTGTTATTAGGGGCGAGACGCAGGCAGACCGGAGTTAACGCATTTCACCGGACGCTAAGCATTTAATACCTGGCTTTTAAGCCGGGCCAGGGGACGAGCTGCGTTTAGTGTTCTCCCTCGTTAAAAGGAGAAGGTTGGCAAGGCGGCTGTGATGCCTGTTGCCGACAGCGACATGGTAGTGGACAACAGCCACGGCTTGTACGAGGGGAAAGCCCCAAGTAGTGCCGGGAGCGACGGCATCCTCCCGGCCTCCTTATGCAGTCCTGCAGCGGACATCCTCAAGAACTTTTACCACACCAAGAGGGTCGGGAACTACCTGATCGGGAGGAAGCTGGGCGAAGGGTCGTTCGCCAAAGTAAGAGAGGGTCTCCATGCGCTGACGGGGGAAAAGGTAAGCGGACTGTCAAAGTGGAAAATGCAACAGGGTTTGGTGACATTGTGCACAGGCTGTTTTGTATGATATTTTTTGGCTTATTTCGAAAGCACATGTGATCAGAATTCATATCTATTTATTCCACGTGATCTATTGCACTCAAAATTTATAAACCAGAAAAAATACAGCCTACAATTCAAGCTATCCAAGTCTGTGACTTTAATAGTTTTCTGTAATGTTTTAACATCTAAAAATAATAAGTGGCATGCCGCAAGGGCTCTGATGTGGTTTTAAATTTCATTTCAGTGGACAGTGTCAGCTGTCACTTGCCTGCATGTGAACCATAAAAATCACACGATCCGTCTTTTATTGACTTCGGCGTTAGTGGACAATATAACTGCACTATATCCCTATCAGTCCTTTAGAGAAAGTGATTAGCTCTGTTTGCAAAGGGAAGCTTTGTTAATGAGCTCATGCTGCACCACCAGCTGTTGAACTCAGCTCCATGCTCTCAGCAGGGCTTGTTTTCTGGCCGAGCTTTAGTGACAATATTTATTTTTGGCGTGTGGGAGAAACAGAAAGAGCTTCCTGACTTCTTTTTTTCCTTTTCCTAACATGTGGTGAATAACTGATTTTGCGCTTTGTGGCCTTCCTGAACCTCCTGCTTTGTTTGCCGGTGATGGTGATCTCACCGCTACTGGGCGCGCAAGCCCGTGATAGGGACAGAGGGGGGAAATTGTCCGGCCAATGACGGGACAGAGCTGCTACTTGCATATGAAATCAAGTGGTTGAAAAATGGGCTTCAGCCTCATTATGATTCTGCCAGCGCAGTGCTTTGATGTGGACTACCATTGGCCGCTGGTTGCCTTTGTCTCTCCACACTGTATTGAGGAATAGCCAGAATATTTGCATATTAGTTCAAGCACTTCCTCTTCCATCCATAACATGCCCCTGCACGCAGTCCCGTGCCAATCTGTTTGTGTGTAAAACTGAAATATGAATCAATGATTTCAACAATTTGTGTATTAGAAAGGATCTTATTGTGTGCCTCCAGTCACCACCTCCAGTTCTGTGACTGTGGGGAGGTGGGGGGGAAGAAAGCGCTCCTCTCCCCTTCCTCACTCTCTTTGTTGAGGATGATGCAAACACTGGCAATCACACAACCACACACATCCCATGCTCCCTCTCTCTTTACACTCTCTCTCTCTTTCTCCATTCAGTGGCACACAGGGATCCAGCATGCTGGAGGGGAGAGGAGGGCAGGGAGTTTGTTCAAGCTTAAGACCAGTCAGGGGGAAAGGAAATTCAGGAGCACTCCCGGATCCTTTTTTTAGCATCACTAGAAAGTCAGTGTGGGAAGAGAGGGTGTGTGTTTTTAAAGGTTTAAAGGCAGGGGGTATGAAAGTGAGCAGAGGTGAGGGATGGTGCTGTCACGGTCAGGGGGGGCTGTGGAGGTCATATGCATGTGTTTTCGATGTCTGTAACCCACTTTCCCCCTCCATATTCCCCCACCTCCCCCCCGGTTTCTGTCTGTGGGGCGCCTGATAAACAACTGAATCCCCCAGAAGCCCCCCGGCTGGGGGCACCCCTCCCCCCTCTATACACCCCCCCCCCCCCTTCATATAGACTTGCCTACTGTAAATACACTGCCCCATCCCCCCATACATACCCCACACCCCTTCTTTTATCCACTCGGCCTGGTGTAAACACGGGCCATCTATTACTGTATTGTGACAGCTCAACACGCGCTCACGAAGCACCCACACACACACACACACACAGCCAGGTTTAATTAGCAGTCGTAAAAAAAAAGGGTTTTCAGAGGTGAGTCAATTATCAGAGATGAAAGGACGAAAGTAAAAAAGAAAGACAAGCTGAAGGGCAGAAGAAAGAGAGGACATACATACACACACAAAACCACTTTGGCCCTCACCATTTCATTAATGGATATGGTGATTAGTTTCAGTGGTCATGCCTTTCCATGTCTGTGGGCTCTCCTTGAGATGATTTGCTGTCAATGGTAGCCATGCTCTTGAACCCAGTCTAGACAGAATAGAAGGAGACATGGGCAAAGGATGAAATAGAGTACATGGGTACGTTATTGAATGTAATTAGCTACAGAGGGAAGTAAAGTGTTTGTCATAAAGGTAAAGGACATGTTCTGAGGCTTTTTATGAGGAGAGTGTCTCCAGTTAGACAAGGGCAGGAGGACAGACAGATGTTGATGGGATGAGTAAATCAAGTAAAAAAAAAAAAACTTTACACATCTGATTGGGATTCTGCTCTCATCAGTCCGCTCTCCTTCTCTGAGAGGGAGCATGCCCTTATTTATCCTTCCTCAGTCCCATTCATACATTTGTCGCCACTCCTCATGCCTGCGTGGCTGCAGCTAAACTCTGTGGCAAATGGGGGAATATTAAATGTCCATTTGGCTCCGGCGCCTTCTCAACAGATAGGGTAACATTTGCTTTTCCCCTAGTTTATGATGGTTCAGTTACCCCTTCAACACACACACACACACACACACACACACACACACACACACCTCCCCCTCATGCCGCCTCAGGGATCTATAGCGCCTGTGTTGCCCCACATTGGCAGCAGCTGTGGGAGAGAGGTCAGTGTCGAGTTATATACCCCGCAATGGAGACTGAGCAGCTCATCACCTGTTACTCTACAACTCTCCGGAATCCTCTTTCTAAGACACAGCAATGCACAAGCGCTCTGTTCTCCACGGGTATCACTCACAATACCACATGGTGCAAACTTTGAGAGCAAAAGTTAAGCTTTCAAGTCGGCACTTTGTTTATAACGCAACCTCATCTTTCTGTTTTTCTCCAGGTTGCGGTGAAGGTGATCGACAAGCGGAAGGCCAAGAAGGACTCATATGTGACCAAGAACCTACGGCGGGAGGGCCACATCCAGCAGATGATCCGTCACCCCAACATCACGCAGCTGCTGGACATCCTGGAGACGGAGAACAGCTACTACCTGGTGATGGAGCTTTGCCCCGGCGGAAACCTCATGAACCGCATCTACGACAAGAAACGCCTTGATGAGAGGGAGACTCAGAAATATATCCGACAGTTGGTGCTGGCTGTCGAGCACCTGCACAGGGCAGGAGTGGTGCACAGGTAAAAACAAACACAGATTAGTCTCCAATGTTAGATGAGAATTTGTAATATTTCCTAAGAATATTTAGATTTTTTGGTAAGCTTTATGGTTTTTATGGGTTAAAGCTGACTTTAAGATTTCCGAGCCAGACATGATCCTCCTTCTCAAAGTGCGAGTTAAGTCCTTGTTGTAAACATTACTGTTAATCCACAAATATCTATAACTGTCAGCTTTCTGCTCTGCTATGCTTCAAAAGGTTTCCAAAAGAGCTGCTTGGAATTTCCTAAAAAAATAAACACAATTTTAAAAAAATACAGCTGGATCTCCATGCACTCTGCGGATATTAATCATTCCAATGCATTTCTTTTACAAACAGCATTACATTTTATTATGAAATGTTTTGATTTAATGTCAGGATAGCAACATATAAACTGCCTCCGTAAATCAAATTTTAAATATAAATTTCACAAAGCTCTTCCCGGGAACATTACATTTTTTTTTTTTCCACTGAGACCCTGGGAACTAAATTATGGTGAGATGGTCTATGCAGATAACTGTATAACAGGATTTCTAAGACTGAAGAGGGACACAAAAGACCCTGAAAATCAGCCAGCATGACCCGTTTTGGGAGGGGTATTTGTTTATGTGTTGCGGCTTGTGGGGGGGCTGACCTCTTCGTGTGTATTGTGTATTGTGTATTGTATGATGATCGTGGCTCAGATAAGTTATCTAATGCAAATAGTGACACTGTGCAGGCATTGACAACTTTTTTTTTTTTTCTAACAGGGATCTGAAGATAGAAAACCTCCTGTTGGATGAGCAGGACAACATAAAGCTCATAGGTAACTCAAGACTTATTTACAGGATCTCACACACCCCAGACTTCTTTTGTGTTTCTTTTCCTTGTTCAGTGCAAAGCTAAAAAAAAAATTAATTATTCATAAATACAATATTTCACATGAGAAAATTATAAAAATAACTTTATTTAAGCTGTTAATAAAATAATTGCCTTTGATGTCAGTTACAGTGGAGTAGAAATAAAAAGATTTTTGCAGTTGGACTGGGACATGCAGAGTATCACAGTTTCCCACATGTGGTGAAGCGTTAAGAGCTATTAAATATCCTGTTAAAACCCTTACAAGCTCTCACCATAGTGCTAATCTGCTTCTGTTTGTGTGTGTAACGCTGTGATGAGGTGACTGATTTAATGGGAGGGCTGAAAAGAGAGTAATAAACCCCAGAAACAACACTCACCCTTCCTCTTCTGCCCCTCAGATTTTGGCCTCAGTAACTGCGCAGGCATCTTGGGATACTCAGACCCATTCAGCACGCAGTGTGGAAGTCCAGCCTACGCTGCTCCAGAGCTGCTCTCCAGGAAGAAGTACGGGCCGAAGGTGGATGTCTGGTCCATGTGAGTTCAATCTCCTTATCCTCCTTTTTCAATCAGATGTTGTCAAATATCAACTAAATTAAATATATTTTTATACTTCACGAGTGCGACCGAGCTGACGTGTGTACTTTGATCTTCCAGTGGTGTGAACATGTACGCGATGTTGACGGGGACTCTCCCGTTCACCGTGGAGCCCTTCAGCCTTCGAGCTCTGCACCAAAAGATGGTAGACAAGGAGATGAACCCTCTACCTCCATCACTCTCCACAGGTAATCAGTTAATGACAAACACTTCCAGATAAATCATAGATGACAATAATGCAATAAAAAAACAATTCTCATGTTTGCAAAGAGACATAAAAGGTAAATGTTATTTGTAGATAAGCTTATCTAAAAAAAAAAAAAGACTTAGAAGCAAACACGCAGAGAGCATGACTTTGTGATTCAGACACGTGAAACAAACCAATATCAATAAATCTCTGTTGATAAGCGATTCTCAAGTATTAACTTTTCAACCTTGATCGAGACACAAGTCACCACACCTCTTTACAACACTATATACTGTTTATATGTTTATGAAATTGAAATGGTGAAAAGTGTTTCTATATACTATAATTTGACAATTAGTGGTTAAGTGGGGGGAAAATATGTTGCCGTCACGTGAGAAGTCAAAAATTTCAAACTGAAAAAAAACAGAATGGCAAAGTACGCACAAACAAAACTGCCATTGTGTTTCCTCATTATAGCAGAGCGGCTCTAAACTTTCCTGATAAGTTGTTGGCAGTGATTCAAAAACCTGGTATTTAACTAGCATTACCTGTCAGAGTTCCTGAGAAGAGCCTGCCCACAATGAGGGCAAACATGCACAGATGTGCACGCACATGATTTCAGGAGGTGATGACTCTTTAACCACAGACGCTTCTCCAAAGCAACTCTTTCGAGCAGTGTCGCTCTAATATGCAAAGTAGGGAGTAGCTTAACCAAGTTATGTAAGTAACTATCAATCAAGCTGACATCCATCTCGTCTCATCTGCTGTGTTTACTTGCAACTTGAAAGCGGATGAGGAGGATGAGGGCCAAGGTGTGCCCTGTGTAACACAACACAACACTACAGCTGATCACTGAAAAAGCCTGCGTGTCATATAGTCATTGGAAGAGAAACTGGGTTCTGTTTAAAATTATTAAAATTCCTTGTCTGTGAAAAAAAAAGAAAAAATTCTATTAAAAAAATGTGTTGTGCATGAACATATCTTAGTAGTGAAGATACTCCTTCTTATGAAGCAAGATGAGTGTTGGTAGCAGCATATGACTATTTATTCTCTCTCTCTGTGTCTCAGCTGCCATCTGTCTTCTGAAGAAGCTACTTGAACCAGATCCCAACAAGCGTCCCAATATCCATCAGGTGATGGCTGATTCTTGGCTACAACTAGCCAACAAGAACACAGGGGCACCATACCTCAACAGGTAGACCCACGGCAACTTGAGCTTATTTTCGGCTATTTGTTTTCTGATTTTTTTTTTTATATTATTTTTTTCAGTTTAAATTATAACATGGCATTAATTTTCTTTTTCTGTGTCAAGGATCCACATCGAAGAAATCAACCACACAGTGTTGCTGCATATGACGGAGAAGATGAGCTACAAGCACAGCGAGGTGCTGAGTGCCGTCCTCACGAACCGTGCCTGCCACACTCTTGCTGTCTACTTCCTACTCAACAAGAAAATGAAGAGGCTTTCCAAAGAGTACAGGGTAAGGTGATCCTAGCCAACTTCTGTCCCGTGATGTTCTTAACCGCAATAATGGAGAATTAAAAAAAACAATCTAAGCTACTAAACGAACACACCTTAGCCTGAAAACTCAAAGCGTTCTTAACATTTACACCCGTTAACCTTTGCGTGTGCGTTTCGAGCGCAAAGGAATTATGTGGTTACCAGTCTGGTTTAACAACAACATGTTTTTCAAATGCTAAGGGCTGTTTTAATGAGCGGTTTGCTGCGCTTGTGTATGTTCAGGAGATGCAGTTCCAGGAGAAGAAGAAAGGAGAAAAGCAGAAGAGCGAATACTTTCAGACCCAATGGAGGAAGCACGTCGACAAGCTCACCATCCCCCCCAAACAGACGCCCGTATACCTGGCCGTAAGCAAGGGGCCGAGCAAGGAGAAGAAACACAGGACAGGTGAGAAATCAGTTGTGCAGAACCAAAACACCTTCACATTTGTGTCAAAATAATAGATAATAAGATGCTGAACATTTGTTTTTTTTAAAAAAATTCCCACTTTATTTATTTTATTTACCTTTATTCACACAGGGTAGGTTGACTGAGCATGCATGTTCTTGTATGGCACCGACCTGTTTCACACACACGTAGTTACCCAGTCATCCATCGATCCATCCATCCACCCCTCCACCCATTGTTTGTCTATTCATCCATTCAACCACCTACCCATCCATCCATCCATCCACCTGAGAGGAAACATCCTGGGCAAGTTGCCAGTCAACTGTAGGGCAATTTTTTTTCAAGTTAATATACCTGTTGACAGTCAGAAGAAATGACTGAGAAAGTATGTTACAGAACTGATTAATATTTGGAAATGAACATAAAATATCTAACACAGCAGCATTATTTATTTTAGTTCTTTTAATCCAGATGTGGGGTTTTTAAGAGCGATAGGTGGTTGGAGTCTGTCAAATGACACTCCTATAATAAAAGCTTTAAAATGGCAAACAAGGACATGGGGAAAAACTGCGAAAAACATAAAGTCATTTTCTACTTAATTGTCCATAAGTGGTATATTGGAAGCCTAGAGGCTGTTTCAGATCCAGCATGTCACAACGAGCTGGCCATACACTGCTGAACTCAGAACAGAATGTTCTTGTACTTTTACATCTACTCGTGAAATAATCCTCAGATACTTGTTCAGTCAGAGGTATGTTGTCATGACACATATTTCACTCAGCCAAAAGTCCTGAGACAACCTTCAGTTATGTACTTTTCTTGCAATTTCATGTGCTGAGTTAAGCGGCAATTTTTTTTTTTTTTTTAAATTTTAAAAAATCAAAACACTGCATTTTAGAAATGTTACAATGCTTCTTGTCTCCTCCTCAGGTCTATTGCGTGCAATTACTGGTGGCCATCGTAATTCACCTCTGGCACCACCCGGCACCGTCGCCTCCTCGTCTATGGAGTACCTAGAGATCCAACCTCTCTTTCACAACACCCCTCAGCAACGGAGGCGCTTGGCTACCCTCCCACAAGTAAACACGAGTCCAGAACACAACATACCAGCTCCCCCTGCACCTTCACCGATCGGCATGCATTCCTTTGGCTCCCTCTCCAAAGCAGAGCAAATTGAAGACACCCCAGCCTCACCCTGGTACAAGCTGACCAACGGGACTCTGTCTCCACCTCGCCACGTCTCTGCCTTCCAACCCGACTCCTCTTACTTGAAGAAGGCCACGATTCCCAGTCCTCCCGTCCTCATCGTCAACCCACAGCCCAAGAAGAGCATCTCGTCGGAGTGGTGCGGCTCTTCCGACACCAGCGGCAGCCCCCCCAGCACCGTGGGCAGCCCACCTGGCAACTCTGCTTTCAGCCCTCCGAAATCTGCCTTTAGTCCCCTCAACCCGAGCTCAGCCTTCAGTCCTCCTTCCAACAACAGCAGCAGCAGTGATCCCGACAGCCCTACACACCGTAGCAAGTTTCCCTCCATGGGAATCGGACAGATCCTAAAGAAGAAAGTCCAGCTGCAGCCTTTCACCTTCCGGCCAGAACAGGTCGTTGAGGAGGTGGTGTCCCCCCCTCCCTACCCCATGCAGACTCTCCTCTGTGCTTCAGGTGCACTCAAGACCCTCTGCTGAGGGATGTAACACGAATAAAGTGAAAGAGAGACAGACTGTCAAGGCCTCTCTCAACATTTTGTAGAAGTTGGAGAGGTCTTCCAGAGCGGCCTTTTAAACTGTGAATTGTTCCTTTATTCCAACTGAGCCACTTTTAATGACGAACTTGATCATTTGGAAAAAAAAAAAAAGAAAAAGGGGTTTAAAAATGCTTTATCTCTTGTTACCGCTCTCATTATGTAACACAGAAGATGAGATTTGAAACAGATCCCTGAGGGATGACTAAACCTTGCCGTGTCCTAGATACACAGTGGACATGGGACATCTTGTAATATGGGCTTTGCCAGCAAGGTGTACACACACACACACACTCATGATTACACATGACACACTGTATTATACACTGAGTTTAGAGATATACTCTCAATGTAATATTGCTGTAACTGGTTACTAATTGAGCCGCAAACTGATTCACACCAGCTAACAGACCCCGACCCTCACCCTGATTACATGTATAAACGTTTTGTCTCTGTAAAAACTCTTAAGATACCCACTGACTTCCAGCCAGCAGGCACTGTCTCCTCAACGCTGGCTGGAAGAAGAAGCTCACTGCACTATTCTTATAAACCAAAACCTATAATTACAATGGCGTTTACCATCTTTTACCTCACTGCATTAATCACACATTATGTATCGCAGCAGTCCATTGTGACATGCTTGTGTGGATTTTGTCATGGTGTTGCAGTGTCTGAGCGTTGGTGCCATTGGAGTCACCACACGGAAATATACGTAGGTTCCAAGAGTAGAGTCATGCTGTCACTTATTGTAGCGTTGTCATAAATCACTTAATGATGGTAATACTGATAATTAGTAGTTGCAATTTTTTGCGTTCCTGTTACATAACCTTTACTATTGACAGGGAAACTCTCCAACTGTCTTAGTTGTGACACTCAAAGAAGGGTGCGCTATGTTGATCAGTTGAGTCAGTTTTAAAAAATGAAAAAATAAAATAAAAAATAGAGCAACAAAAGCCTTACAAAACTTACTAGCCTCGCCAAAGGCTGAGGGTATAATTATGGGAAGAAATGCTACTAGGATCACATAAAATCCGTAAATATAATTCACTTCCTTTTGTCTTAATGCTGTAGTTTGTGCAATAGTCTTAAGTGTTAACTGCAATGACGAGTAACTGCCAAGAGCTCTCTGAGAGTGATGTGAAAATTGTGCTTGTAAATAATGGTACGACTCCTGTGTTTCTGTCACTTCCGTACGGAGGGATTCAAATAATGTATGTTGACATTTTTCACGTTAGTGGCTTCACGAAAACGATTCGACTCTACAAAAAGGCTTCCACAGGCACACGAGGCTTCTCACTGTTAAGATACCGTAGAATCTCTTCCTGTCCAAATGAAAAGTTGCATGCAATGTTCCACGAGTCGAATTGTACTGTCAACATTTGAAAAACTACGTCTTTGTACCTTTTTCTGGTTGATACTGAGATTGATACAGACTCGGGGGGTCTTTTGTAAGATTTTGTAATGGATGGTTTTGTTTGAGTGTCAAGAGATTTCTATGCTGTAAAAAGTATTTTAAATATTTATACTAAATCCATTATGTGTCCGTCTGGTCTTTCAAATACACCTGCCTGCTGTCTGGTTTTATTTGTTCTCACAAGAAAGTACACAACTTTATTTTTAACTCAAAAAAAAAAATGGGAATTAATACACTTAAACTACTATAATTAGGTAATTCCACTATAATCCACATAATCCAACATTCTCAGCAATTTATGTGTAATTTACACAAAGCCAGAGGTGTATAATTTATTCCTAGAGCTCCCAGCTCCAAGAGAAGTTAAAGAAGATCAGCCTCTCTGCCATGAAAAGGGTCTCTGTAGCTTTACAACCACAACGAGCAACTTGTGTCAAATACCACAAACTTTTCCCATGAGACACCTGTAGCGGTTAAAAAAAACAAAAAAAAAAAACACTTGCAACAGCTGAAGAACCCTTAGGACTGACACATGCACATATTATCACCCCTCCCTCTTTACACACACTCTGTAGACACTAATCTACTCAGCTGTGGCTCCCGCGTCCCCACCATAAACCTCTTTGGGTAACACTGCCCTGACGAGACAAAGAAGGGGGATCACCAGGGCTCTGAGACAAACACACACGCGGGACAACACAAACAGGGCCGTCTGATTAAGTCGGCATGGCTAAGCTGATAAAAGCCGAGGGGCAAGAGTGGCTCTAAAATGCATTAAAGCCGGAGCCTTTTGTTTATCAAAGACATGCGGACAGTTAGTCAAAAATCCCCAGGCGGTCCAGTGAGACAAACAGGCCACAGCCATGAATATGTTGGCTTAGCCGCGCTGAGCGAAAGGGTATCATACAGGTAATACCTGTACCCAAGTGTTGAGTGCCGCTTTGGCGATACCTTTCGTAGGTGTGTACTCAGAGACACACAAACACAGAAAACAACCTCTTTTACTGGTGGATCGTTATGTTTTAAGAAGCATATCATTCAGTTAAGGGTTGGTAATGGGAAATCTGAAAAATTGTCCAACTAGATTAATATTACAAGGAATTAATCAATAGCATATATAACTGTTTACACAATTTCTCAAGCAAAAAGGTAAGCAAATCTGAAAAAAAAAATATTTGTACAGATTCTGTTAAATTGTGCTGACATTTTTGCTACTTTTGCACATTTTTTTGGTTAAAATTATTACTGGAACAAAACCAACAGAGAGTTAAATTTAAATAAATAATAAGAATTTTAGAAAAAGTTGAGTGCAGCATTAGATTGCCTTTTAGAGGATTATGAATGTGGGAGCAAGTTGTTAATCTGCTACTATTCCAGGAAGCATTAAAGGAAGAAATCCATACTGATGAGATAAACACAAAAAATGATTTTCTTTGACAGATTATTTCAATAATAATCTATGTGAAAGCAGGTCAAGTTAAAATGATGAGTATGTGGTAAACAAACATCCGCCTCACAGCTTCAGCAGGAGTGGGTATTGAGTGATTTTTTTTTCTTCTTTTTAATTAAAATCATATTTTTGAATTTTTATTTTGTTAACCATGTTATTATGTTGTCTAAAAAAAAGCACAGTGGACAGTATATAAAAATAATATGTTGGCATTTTACGTTTGGCAAGCCACAGATACATTACACTCAAAGATCACATACCTATCGCATGAACATTTTTCACAAAATGCACAAGGACGGCATTGTAAAATGACATAAATATGAGCTAAGTTTCTTACTAAGGGAAGGGAAGGAAGGTGGCAGTTTGACAGCTTGGTGAGACGGCTTGCGCTTGTGTGACAACACAAATTGGACATTTTCCAACTGTTTGCTGTGACATAACCAAATATTTTGAGCTAAGATGTGACCTTAATTTTTACCCTAACCTATAATTTTGTGTGCCTGAGCCTGACAGGACTCTAAACAGTGCTGTTACAACTACAAGCTAAAAAAAGGTTAAACAAATCATTATAATGTATGGAATATAAAAGTTACATCAAATGCATGGCTTGCAACATACACAAAACTATTATTACAACACTTACTTGTCTTTCCTTTTTATTTCACAAGCTGCAGTAAAACAGCTCACACCTTTTCCTGTGCACTCGAAAAGATTTATGTGTCTAAAAATTGGAGACATCTCAAGTGTCAACTCAAACGTCACACTAATGAGCTTCCCTCGAGGTTTCTGGAGGTACATATATTCTTCTCTTGGTTTTGCAAGAGAAATCCCTCTCTTAGTTATGCAAACCGACTGATACATCAGCTGTCAGGGTCTTTGCTTTCAGACAATCCTGTAGGTAAAGAAGTGTGATGTGGAGGTCCTGGCCTGGTTTAGTTATGCTACTCTGTGGCTATAGGTCAAATAAGAGTACTAGATTCTGAGAAGCGACTTTGTAGAAAGCTAATAGTAGAGAAATGAACATTAAAGTCACAGGCAAAAGCTCTGGTAGGCATTCCTGCAATCAGCAAGCCAACTTCACGTTTCCTCAAAAGTTGTAACATCTGTGGCATTGAGCGGTGTCACAAAACTGCACATTGGACAGTGGCCCCTTAATTGTGAGCAGCCTGTGGCACACTTGTGCAACACCCATGCTGTTTTACCAGCATCTTGATATGCCACATGTCAGGGTGGGTGAATTGTCTTAACGAAGAAAAGGTTGCTCACTAGCTGAGATCTTTAACAAACTTGTGAAAACTGGTTTGAGAGAAAAAACATGTGTGCACAGAGACAAAGTTTTATATCTTTAAGTTGTGAAAAATGGGAGCAAAAACAAGAGTGTTTTGTTTATTCTTATTTTAAGGGTTCCATGCCGACACTTGTTCTGATAATAGGTTTGCTTTACAAGAGGGTACACGTGCATCCCGAAATGCACTCCTACACACCTTTAAGTTGAGATTTAAACAAGAGAGAGAATTTGTCCAGACCTGACAAGTGCCACAGCTCCAGGACATGTAAGCTTTTCTTCTCAATTTTGACAGCACATTAAAGAGTTAATCTCTCTGTTGGAGGCGAGAACTGAAAACCTGAATGATGACATTTATAACTTTTCATAGGAGATTTGCTTATTAACTGCTTTTGAGACAAAAATCACTTTTAATGTAAGGCCAAACTGAAAACGTACTGTACAGCAGGATTTTATTCCTGTCAATCTGTTCAGGCTTAGATCCTGATGACACTAATCTTGTTTTCAGCCCCCTTCTCGTCACATATATGCACACACACACTCACACCAGGGCGTCACTGGCAAACTGACGAGCCTTTGTGTCTGAGAAAAACAGGCGATTAACCTGCTACACAGTGATGAACACTAGGGACTTGCCTGCTCACCACACTCACACACACATTAATAAACAAGAGGAGCATCCTGGTTTTGCCTCAACGACCAGCACTGCTCTCCTCAGCAGCTCTCACACGCGCAGGGGACGAGGAGAAGAGAGTGAGAGACAGACCAGACAACCTGGCAGACACCGGTATACACAAAGATGCAGGGTGAAATAAACAAGCAGATGTTTCTAATGAAGTAGGAGGCTTTGGGCACTCAGAGGGGATTTGGGTTATTTCGTCAGACGGGTCTCGGACTGACCGGCTATCTAGTTCGATCACAGACACGGATGAATGTGATTAACGGAACGAGAAGGTTGTTGTCTAACAGAAGCTTAAACGCTTTCACCCCAAAGGTGCAGTTGTAAAAAAGAAAAAGAAAAAACAACCAAAACAGGATAAATTACCCAAATGCTCTTGACACCAAGATGATCTTACACCCGCTGACTGCTGTGATTAATTTGGGAAATTCAACCTTCTAGATGAAGGGGTTCACTGACCGACCTGCTGTCTAGTCTGTCCGACACAAAGGCAAAGATGCAGCCAGACGGTCTTAATGACTTTAGGGCTAAAAAAAAAAAGGTTTTGTTGAAGCAACAAACCATGTAAGGAAAAGTAGCAGTGATCAAAAGTTTTTCCTTTAGATTTATATTTTTTTGGCATCCTTCAACAAAAAACTATGAGGATTAAAAATTTTTTATTTAATGTAATCCATTAATTATAATGGGATATTATTAACAAAAGGGCATTATGTTAATAAATTTATAATACAAAAAAAATCATATTTGGATTAACTGTTGCAGATTTTTTTAAATACAACTAAATGTGGGTGTTTTGGGACACAATGGATCTGAGGTCTGGGCAGTGCTGTGGAAAATCAAGAGTTAAACCAGGAACTGGTCATAAACAGCTATGAGCAACTGGTGGGGTGTGGTTCTTTTGTTGGGGGGAAAACCAAATATTATGCATGGAAGGCTGAAAACTGCAACTAAATGGGAAAAAAAACAGAGCTGATTAAAATTGTAATTATTAAAATGAGTTTTTTTTTCTCCCTTTTTTTGCCAGAAAGAAAATCACTTTCCTTTCTTGCTTAATTTATTACACAACCAACAATGGTGCTGAATTTTGGTCTGTTAAACCCTTAAAACAGAGACATTTTCTTTCTCACAAAGTAATCATTTTCTTTTCATGGAAAAAACAAACATATTTTGTAAGTTGGCACACAGGTGGCACTCCTTGAGATATTTTTTCTCTCGAAAACAAGATCAGAAATTCAATCAAAGAGCAAAGCCCAGCCAATAGGATTTCAGTGTCTGTGGCAACAGCAGCATTAGTTCGAGCCGCCATTGGTGCAGTGTTTCACACAGCGAAGGCTGTAATTGGCTGATAGCGTGCCGAGGCTTCATTGCCTCCATGGCAACATTGCTTCCTTATTGCTTAGGAAGGTGAAAAGGAGGAAAAGAGGGGAGGCGACTTTCCCTCAGACGCTACCTCTGCATTATTCATCCTTTGTCCCCGAGTGCTTGTAGAATGTGTGTAGATGTACTGACTGATGTGTGTGTGTTTGTGCGTGTGTTTCTATGTTAGTCTTGGTTTGGGTGGTAGTGATTGGTTGAGACTTAAAAGGTGAATGGGGTGAAACCGGTGCAATAATTGCACTCAGCAGTGCAATGCATCCAGCAACACCGTGACTATATATAAAAACAGCTCAACAGGCTCCGAGGCCATTCAGTGAGCCAGTCACACTGACACTCACTTCAAACTAGCCTCTAAGCTTAATTACTTTTAATGGAACACAAAGGGATGTATTCTCCAAAATGAGTCTGCTACAAGGCTTAACAGCACACATCTGGACAGTGGACTAGCCGGCCGGCTTGCATCATCCACTCGTGCTGCCGGGAGCATGCAGGCACCTCACAAAAGCAAGGACTGAATGAAGACAACAACACCACCCACCAACACCAACACCAGCAGAAACAACAAATCCACGCGGCTTGTTTGTTGTTGTTTTGACTTTTTTTTTTTCCCCCTCAACAGTCGAGGGAGGGGAGTATTAGAAGGAGGGGGAGGGAGAAAAAGGGGCAAGGGTGGGGTTAGCACAGAGAAAAACATCACACAGAGATTAGGGTGGGGGTCCATACAGGGCTCCTCCCCCGTGTATGCGTCTAAGCATGAGCAGGGGGATAACGTCTGTTGACAGGCGTGCCGGCCAGCGAGCTGGCTGGCTGTTCCTCCGGCGGTGAGCACGATGACGAGATGGCAACAGGCACTCAGCATAGCACGTGCTCTCAGTTGCCATCGCAACCTGCCCTTGGATACAGCGTGCTGGTTGGCCGTCTCTAACTGTTGTTGTTCTGTGAGGCTGATGAAACCTTGTGGATGAGGGAGGGCAAGCAGTACAGCATGCAGCTGCTTTCCCGCCTTGGTAGAAAGTGTTGCTAGGCACATTAGCGGTCAGTTGGTAAACAAATACTCAGCCTTTAAGATACCATCAACCCCTCCCCTCCCTCCTCTTCTGACCCCAAAGACCTTAAACTTGCTGTTTAACTCTTAAATCCAAGAGATACTTCCAATTAGACACAAAGCAGGATGAGCCGCTGATCCCCCGTACTACTGCACAAAGTGAAAGAGAAAGAAACATTTAAAAAGATTATCTTTATATTTAGTATAAAAGATTAAACCAAATAAGACAACTTTATACTGACAATATTGAAATGGATTTTAAAACTTCATTTTTTTCATTTTGGGAAAACAGTTGAATACTTTATTACACAAAAAAATGAAAGACAAACCTAACTTGTACAACAGTCAACAGACAAAAAATAAACAAACAAACAATGGTTCAACATAGTAACTGATACACTGAACTGTCTGAACTGTAAGTCTGCAATATTTGTTAATAAGTGAAAAATTATCCAATAATATGCCTAACTGATATGCAGACATTATGAAAGAGTGTGTGGGTGAGTGTCCTCAGATGTTGTTCACTTCTGGCCGCAGCAAGGCATTGAAAAGCCTATCCAGCAATCTTTCAAGGCTCCATGGTTGAGGAGAGGAACAAAGGAAAAGTGTGTGTGGCCTCAAGTGGCCAGATCAATATGGCATTGTGCTGAGTGTGCAGCCTGCCTGATGAAATCCTGCACAAATAAACATCCCGCTCAAAGCGTGCATTCGCTCTGCACTGAGACATACAGAGAAGATGGTGCCATGAGCCACAGGGGCCGAGCTGACAACATGATTGATTACAAGTGCAGGCAGTCTTTGTTTCGCCACGGGTAATCAGGGAAAAGCGGAATGGAAGCTGTGAGTGTGTATGTATGTGTCTGTGAACAAGGTGAGGCTGGGACAAAATTTGTTACTGACGGAATGCGGTTTAGATTAAACTATAGAAGGAAGCGGAGTGGTACAGGTGGGGACAAGGGGTGAGGATATTAAACCCTCACGTTCAACACCTGGACAAAGCACCCAGAGAGAAGTTGACGGCCATCACTGTCATGCTTCATCACATCCCTCCTGAAGGCCAGCTTCAATCTCCTCCAGTCTGTGTGCCATGGACATGACCAGCATCTTCATCTGGGAATGAGGCAGGAAAGATGGGGAAGGTTTTAAAAAGGTGCAGGGTTGGGAACGAGAAGATTAAAAGTCATAAGTAATTGCAGGAAAATGAGCAAAGAATGAGGATGGAAAGGGTGGATATGAGGGAGTGAGAACAGGGATGAAACAAAGGGGGGAAAACGGACAGGTGGAAAATGAAGGGAGCGGTGGGAACCAGTGAGGAAGAAAGAGGGGAGGAGTAAAGATAATTGGAGAAGGGGGACAGAGAGGGAGAATGACGAAACCCAGAGGGGAAGTGGTCATGGATGGATGAAGGGGGAAGAGAGAGTGGGAGGGTGGGCGAGACAGGTCAGTGAGTGTACAAGATAGAAAACCCAAACAAGTGTCTACGGGTCAGACAGACAGACAGACAGAATACATTAAGAATGGCGGCAAGGTTGATGGGCATCTCCATCAGACACATTACAGGAGAGGACAAAGAACACGAGTGTGAGACTGAGAGTTGTTTGTCACACTAGTCAAACTGTCCATACTGAATGTTAACAAATATCAAAACAACTATTATTGATACTTTACTTTGAAGAGTCATTAAGACAAGGCAACTGGACTCTGTTGAAATATGATTATTTGAAATATGATTAATATGAATATTTCAATATACACATTTCAACAGAGTCCAGTTGCCTTGCCTTAATGACTCTTCAAGATAATCATGACCTGGATGAATGAGAATCTCCACAGAGATACTTTACTTTGTTTAACAGAATGGTTAAATCTTTTTTTTTAATTAACAAAAAAGCAGGACTGTAACTGTGTTTCATTTCAACGCATGTCATTTCTTCATTTGTTTTCAGATTCAAACTGTAAAATGTCAGCAAAGATAACAAGTTCCAGCATCCCAAGTTGACATCTTCACTGCTTATTTTGTCTGACCAACAATCTAAAACAATCCAACAATCTAAAATCCGGTTTAAATTCCAATGATTTAAACAGGAACAACTGAAATTCTTTATAGTTAAAAGACTAATAACCACTTTGCACATTTTGGCCTGAAAAATGACTTCAGTATTTGTTAAAATTATTGGTGATTGTTCTCATCTTACTATTCATAATCCATAAATCACTTTTAAAGAAATCTTAACTTCTCATCTTGAATAAAAGAAGTTGTCAAACAAAGGCACTTGGAAAAAAAACTTAATCCAAATAAAATACAGTCCAAAACATTCATCTCAATCAGAAACTGTTTGATCAGCAACTTTTAGATCTTGTTAATAGAAACCTTTTAGGGGGAAACTTGTAAGTGCTGACTTTCAGTGCTGTGGACAGAAAAGTTACTCATCATCCAAAAAGAAACTTTACCTTTAAATTTTACTAAAAACAACTCACAATGTTGGTGGAAAGTAATTAACGAGAACTTGTCAGTGAAAACATAAATGATTCATGCTGACAGACATGTGATAAAAAAGAAGCACTTATTTTAATTCGTGACCTAAAATTCAGTGGCAATGTGCCAATGGCTTAAAATTAATTAGAATTATAAAGCCACCTAAAGTTATTATGAGCAATGTGTAGTTTTATTCAGAGAAATCTTCAGCCTGCTCACACGGGACTAAACACAGTCAATGACAAGGTGGATTAAGTGGTATCCTATGTACTTACCAAAGAGAATGAGGTAAGCCTATTCATTTCACTATATGGCGCCCTTATGCGCTCCTTTGTTTTTACAGATATATGGTGAAACAACATTATGACAGCAGTGATGAAGGTTAAGATTAACTAACAATTGCTCAAAATAATCAGAATTGACTTATTCGAAAATATGTTTGTTTCAGAGGGTCACGAACATTGAAAAGAACAGAAAAGATAATTACCTATCCTACCTTACTGTGACTTGGACATTATCCAAGTGACAGGCAGAAGACTGACATAGTAATTGGTGAGCTTATCTACACATACAGACATGAAGTCTAGTAAGAAAAAGAACATAGGATGTTCTAATGCTCACGTGAAATGTTTTTGGGTTTTTTTTTCCGGTTTGACAAGCAGTATAACCTTTTTAAAGTATACTGTTGCATTAAAAAAACATTTCACAACACAATGGATCAATTGTCACCTGCCAGAAATTCCACTGTCACTTTCCAGAAAAAGCAAAATGCCATACATACATCCAGCTATAGTGACAAAGACTCTTCATGATCAAAACATGTTTTTCCTTCAACAAAGATTCCTTCACATGCGCTCTATCACATCTATTGTCCTTGATGCACCCGGTTGGGAGGGCTGGCAAGCACTGCTGCGCACTATCCCCACCTACTGGCCAATCTTTGGTTTTTTTTCAATATAATGTTTTTTAACGAAGGATGATTTAAGGATAACTTTAAGAAATCAAATGTTTAAAATATTTCTGACCCTAACCTTGACCTCTTTAAAAAATAATAATTAAAACTAATTTGGCAAACAGGAAGGGAATTTTAAACTAAAATATACAGAAAGACATAAACAGAAATTGATTAAAAATTAAAACTGAGCCTCACTTCTTTATTTAATGAAATCTGAAGTGGTATGGAAAATAAGTCCCTTTGAAGGGGATGACATTCAGAGATGAGGTAATGTCTGAAATAAACGTCTGCCCGTCACCGGAGTGAGGGCTTCCCAGAACTGAGCTGATGTCGTCATCAGTAGAACCTATGCATTGATTATCAATGGACAGCTATTGTAAAGCAACATGAGAGCATTTTCAGAAAGACATGCAACACATAAAACAGTGAAAAATGCCAAAACTGTCCATGTGCAGGTTAGATCTGTAATTTTTAATCTTTTAATTTTTTTTACACATCAACAATACAATTTTAAGGATTTAATTTTACCTGGGTTTGGTGAGAAACTCATTGTTGAACATTTTAAAAAAGCTTTAGAACACAAGTTTTGCTCAGTAGCTGACACACTTCATCACAAAGAAATACAATATCAGAAAAAACGGACAAAGAGAAGCAGCGGCAGTAAATTACCTCTGTCAGCTGTTGTTCAACAATGCCCCTGTACTCCAGTGTAACTGGCTGCTCTTTGGGGCCCTCTGCTGCCAACATCTGGCTTGCAGAGCCAAGAACATAACTGGAAAAGATTCATAGTGTAATATCAGGGTACAGGTGCAAGTGGGATGTGGATTATTAACACCAGCACCACTAATGAAATTTAATGCATTCTGTAACCACGAGCACTACCAATGTGAAGTCTGTATCATTCAGCTATTGTGAAAGTAATATTCTGGTGCGGTGCTGGATAACTGCTTTTAAATATTAATGTTTTTGACTTTGGAATGCAAATTTACAACGTCTTATTTGAAATTAGTTATTCAAAACACACAAAGTTTGACTTTTCATTCCTTGTGCCTTTAGTCAATGATTTTGTACTCTAACAAACATAACCAGCAGTAAATGTAATTACCGTATATCGACATAAATGCTTTGATGTTTGAACTCATGTCTTTTACTGGGACAATTTTAGTGGTGATTTTTTTTTTTTTTTTTTTAAGATAAGGTGCAGAGCTGAGTGAAGCGATATTATATATGAATGTTTTAAGTACTGTGAATTACCTTCACAGGTGCACATTTTTCGCAGTATACAGTCATGTATTGATCATCACACTTTCTTTAGCAGTTGATCAGTACTACATCAAGCAAATGCTGGCAGATGAATGTGTCCTTAAACATTCCTAACTCAGTCATTAACATACCTGTCAATGTTTGCTACATTGAAACAGAATGTGAATCTCTTGTGGTCCAGGCTCTTAGGCGTGGATGCATAAACCATGCCCAGCACAGAGTGGCAGCCTCGACAGAACAGATCAACAACAAGACTGTGGAGAGGAAATCACAGACACAAAGGGAGCAGTTTAGCTCAAATTAGATTTTGGGACAGACGTAATCCAAAGAGTTAAGTTACCAAAGGAAATGACAAATTCTTTGTTTTTTCAAGAAATCTCACTTAATTCAATGAGTGGATAACAAAATTAAACTAAGGGGACTCCTTTCCTTTGTCATCTCCCCCCTAATTTTGTCCCTCTTGCTCAGGCCGCACCATTTTTGAACGCAGCTTTTATTTTGATCTAAACTACACATCTATGAAGTTTTTTAACTGCATCTTGCACAGCTGTGACACTATCACTTCGACACAGGCTGTCCACAGACAGACATATGCATCCGGCAAGTAGTCAATACTGCTTCAGAGGTAATAGAAAAGTTTCTAGAGCAATCTGGATTGTTCAGAAAATCACATCACATTGCTATAATACAGCATTTAATACCAGGAAATGACAGCACTTGTGAAATAATAGGATTTAACAATGTTAAGTCTCATATACCAAGATCGATTTAGTATGGAAAAATACTTCTGCTTGCATTGACGCATTGTTTGTTTGCTATTTATCATCATCTAATGATGTAATATCTAATTGTTAAAGGATCTAAATACGTTTACTACTGAACAGGACTTACTTACCAGGGAGATCGTTTGCTCACTTCATACAGACGGTTTTCCTTTCCAACCAAGACGTTGTCAGTGACCCCTGAGACCAAGAAATCACAAACATATCAGCACCATAATGCAACACTGTATTCATAAGGCAACCCACAAATCTGTACATTCTCAGCTTCAATAACTAGCTACATCTGAAAGCACAATTTTGTCACACTTTTTAACTTATTTTGCTTTTTTAAAACGGCTAAGATGAATAGATGAACGAAATTATGTGCACATGGAAACGACACAGGTCCAAAAATTGTGTTGTCTAACTTGAAACTGTATTTTTTTTTTTAACCTTGTATGACGTTTTGTTGTTGTTGTTGTTGTTGTTTTTTTTTTTACCAAGGGCATAAATAAGAGGGAAGCCAACAATTTACAAAACTGACTCACTTTTCAGTCTAATTTGGTTTTGGCCGACTTCACTTCCATCCCAGGACAGTGAATCCCCGACAGGTATCTTGCACATTCCGCAGATAAACACCACGGGTCCGTCCTCACTGTCCTCATCCTCCTCTGCTTGGCCAAACAACGTTTCTTCGATGGCGGTGGAATCTAGACTGGACGATTCAAAAGTGTTGTTTACATTTTTTGGTCGGTATTTTAACGGCTTTTCTTCGACTGAAGCGGACGCCACAAACGTATTGTTTACAGTTTTCGGTCGGTGTTTTGAGGACTTTTCTCTCGCAGCCATTGTTACTAGCTTCTTCTTGCACACAAGTTGTTTCGAACTTACGCGGCTCTGTGACAGTTAGCTGGAGATTCTTGGAGTGTCGAGACATCATCAGACTTTCCTGTTGGGTACTTCCGCTTTCGTCTGCAACAGTAGAGCCTACACAGAGACAACCAAGATGCTTTTTGTTATTTCTGTTTAAAGGAAGTAATAAAACAAAGAAAAGGGACCGAATGAGGGTGTGTAAATGTACTTTAATAATGTGTTCGCTCAGAATGTTCAGTTTATGAGTTGGTGGCTCGTATGGTGACATTTCTCATGAGAAGTTTAAACGATTGTTTGAACTTGTATTGATAAGTGTTAAACTCTGTCTTTTTCATCTTTATTGTTAGATGGTAGATGCAACCAGTAAGTTGTTTCCTTTCATCATCGGTGTACATGAATATGTATCGTAAAAGACAGGCTTAAGGCCATATGGTAAAAGTTCAGGATAATGGTCGTGAACTATCTTGATGCACTCTTTTTCTTTGGAAACATGGAAAAAGTCTGAACCGGATAAACTCTGTTCAGATAGCTTTATAAAGTTATACTTACATAAACTGTCAGCTTTTTTGTTTGTGTTTTTAAATTAATCTGTTTTTTATATATATTTATATTTTAAATGTTGGCTGTGGCCAAAATTAGCTTGCATCGTGTTTGTTAGTTTGAAGATTTCCCCACCTTCTCATTGGCTGGTAACCTGGAAGTTATTCAAAGGTCTGAGGAGCGCGAAAGCAAAACTCGAGAACTGTAGTAGCTTTTACTAAAGTCTGATGTACCTCCTAAACGTTTTAAGAAACTAGTTGTTGTGGATTTGACTTCCCTTTTATACGCCATGTGTGAAAAGATCAACAAGGTAATGTTCAGTTTCTTGCTAACAGGGGTTTATAACTCCAATTGGTGACTAAAGTTAGCTTTTGTTTATCATCCACTTTCATGTCGCTCCTCAGGTGAACAGCTGGCTCAGCTCAGTGTTTGGAGATCAGCCAGTGCCACACTTTGAGGTTAACACAAGAACTGTGGACGTGCTTTACCAGCTGGCACAGTCCAGTGAAGCTCGGTGCAGTGACACAGCTCTGCTCATAGAGGACCTCAAACAGAAAGCATCAGAGTATCAGGCTGAGGGTGAGTGACTGACAGAGTACACAGGAAATCCACTGAGTTTTGGACTGCTATTGCCTTTAATGTTTAGTGAGTTTTATTTGGTATTTTAAGCTGGCTAAGTGGCTAAAGAAACCAACAACAACAACAACAACGTTTATTGAATAGTATATTTTTATTTTATTCCAACTTGGTGCATATTGAGCGGGTTAGGCTGTCTTTACTTTGTTATAATTACATGGTAACTCATGAAAATAACTGCTGAGGTCTGGAAACAACGTGACTTTGCTTCAATAAAGTCTTATTTGGAAAGGTATATTGTGTTATCGGCCAAGTTGTAAACAAGCAAGTTTCAAAGTGTGACTATAATCCTTAACTACACAGGACTTAAGACTGGAAGGTGGCTAATAACAATACCAGTGGACTTTGTTCTTGCTTTTCAAACTATTATGCTAGCTCAGGGTTTTGATCAAAACTTGTGTGATTCACAGATAACTTGTGTCTCACTTTTGTCAAATGGACTTCTTGTTAGCAATGTTATCATCTTGACCCAAGCAGCTGGCAAGAACAGTGTTATTACTACTGGCAATAATGGCCAGAACAACAAAATAAATAAGGTCCTAGTTGTTAAAAAGCTTTTTGTTGGGTTGATCCTGTGTCTTTACCTGCTTCACTGTATTAAATAGAGTTTGGTCAAGTGTTTTTTTATGTTACCTATCAACTAATATCAAAAAATATTCACAGTATCTTTTTTACAGAACCCAGTTGTGTTTCTTCCGTTTAGGTGCTCATCTCCAGGATGTTCTTCTGCAAGGCGTTGGCCTGTCCTGTGCAGGCTTGTCAAAGCCAGCTGCTGACTACTTGTCTGCTTTAGTTGACACTGCAATGGTGCTTGGAGTCAGAGACACATCACTGAGCAGGTACACTATTGTTGCAATGTGGAAGGTTATTTTCTGGTACTGTTTCCATTCAGTAGTTTTGCTGATGGACCTGTCTTTTCCAGCTTAATGCCAGCAGTGAACAACCTCACCAGTGAACTTCTGGAAGCAGAGAAGTCCAACAGGAGACTTGAAAGGGAGCTCAGGGCTCTGAGAAAAAGGCTTGGTGCTACTTTGGTGCTGCGAAGCAACTTACAAGAGTGAGAACATGGATGCAGAGAATGACATTGAATGATATTACCAGTTCCCACAGTCCTGGGCTATCCCATACTGTGTGAAGGCACATGCCAACATTTAATCACATATTTACTGTGCTTCATCTGTAATCGGTCTTCTTGATTATTTCCAGGGATATCAACAAAACTGTCAAATCTCAGACAGTGGAGAGCGCTAAAGCAGAGGAGAGACTGCTCAACATGGATTTTGTGACAGCAAAGGCTAAAGAACTTGGGAACAGACGAGAGAGGGCAGAGGTATGATGTGATTTTAACCTGTATCTGTAATATCTGCATAGTACAAGTGATACTGTGCATTGTATTATATTGTGCGTTGATATATGTTGCAAATACTACTAACGAAAATGAACAAAAAATATATATTTAAGAGTACTTTCACATTTTGCGCATTTTAATTTCAGGTATTCATGTCATTGTGACAGGTTTTGCTGTGGTTGACAATTAAATAAAATTGTGCTAGTGGCCACCTACTTATGAAGCCTGAAGGGTTATAAATTATTGGTGAGTCAGAAACCTGTAAAAAGAAAAAAATGGAACAACCAGGACCCAAAAATACTCAAAAGGGTGAAAAATGAAATGGATGAGTAAAGTCTTCTAGAAAACCCTCTGCCAGTATCTAACATTCAGAAAGAAGACAAAATTGTGTGTTCTGGTCATGTTTTACCACTGTGGAGTTTTCTTATATTGAGAATGACAGCACGTAGTTTGGCCCGGGTATAATGTGGGCATCAGGTTACTGTCTGTGGTTGACGTGGGCAGGTCCAACAGTTAACACCCTTCATATCATTGTCTGTCACAGAGATTGGGTGGCTGTCTTATTCTCTTTTATCAATCCTGCAGGCTCAACTTGTATCCAGGAACATGGACAAGTCCATCACCCACCAGGCTATTGTGCAGCTCTCTGAGGTAATTTCAGCAATCAAGTACCATTGTTAATGAAGACAAAAAAACTTTCTGCTTTCAGGGTTTGAACGGGGCTCATCTTAATTTTCGTTTTTACAGGAGGTCAGTGCGCTGAAACAAGAAATTATCCCTTTGAAAAAGAAACTGGAGCCTTACATGGACCTGAGCCCGGTATGTTTGTTTTCAGTTGGTCTCCTAACAGTTCAACAACCAAAAGTGATGTCACAATATAATAATACTTTCATGATGACATTTTTTGAGAAATTCAGTGTATGTTCATCTGTGTAAATTTGACTTGATTAAACCAACCCATCTTTCAAACCACAACAGAGCCCATCCCTCGCTCAAGTGAAAATAGAAGAAGCAAAAAGAGAATTGGTGAGTATCTTGAAAATGTATTCAGTGATCAATGAGTAATTTGCCTACTTTAATTTTATGTTAATTCATTTTTTTAATTCAATTTCTCACTCACTTTTTCCTCAATTACAGGCTGCAATTGATTCCCAACTTGAGATGAATATGGATTTCAAGTGAAGATGTTTTTACTGTTAAAATCTTTTGCTGTTCTGAACTGTAAATTTTTTTGTGTTTTTAAAAAAATAAAGTAATCAATTCTAAATTTTGGGGACTCTTTGACACATGCTCTATGAGCCTACTAAATAAGTCTCCTTATACCATTCAATTTAACATTATTTGTAAGCTTTTGTTCTTTTTATATTTTAATGCACTAAAGTCTGATTCAGAACCATCAGACTAACATGCTTCATGCTCCTAAACTGCGTTGACTCTTCCAAGGTTTATGTTAGTTTGAGACAAACCAGACATTTCTAATCACAACTTCCTTTAAAGCAAACCGTTGTTTGTCTTTTTTTGTATTCGTCTGTCTGGTGCAGTTTCCTAGGTTACAGAATATGTTCTATAATAGTTCCCTTTGACAACTTGTTGTTTGTTATTTAGTGCAGTTTCTACAACCGTGACCACCTCAAACAAATGACACAACTGTCTCTTCTCTGAAAGCTCAAAGTAAATAAAGAAACCTCCCAAGACCGGGAATGTGTGTTTCATTGTTACATTCATTGAAAAAAAAAGTGCTTTAAACAAAAATGTAAAAATATTTTGATTTCTGATCAACTCCAGTCACAGTCGAGGAGACAATGTAATTCATGATCTCTGTGTCCTTTGGTTGGACCAGTTTAGTTTATCTTCTTCTCCTCTTCCTGTTTGGTACAAAACATCATTATCACTAATCAAATGTTTTGTCTTTATTTTCTTGTTTCTGCTACAATCGAAGGGTTGTGTTTTAAAAACATGCCGTGAGAATTTGTCTTAGATCAAATTTGTCTGCCAGATGCAAATTGAATATCCATCTCTCGGACGACGCAAACAGGAAGAGGAGATTTTATTATAATGGCTTTGGTGTGTTGAAATTATTAAAAGTCATAAATTGGAAATATGTTTCAGATTATCTTTGTGGAGAAACATACACTTTGCATTTAAAAAATGGATTTCTTATGATTTTAATTGAGCATGAATGTGTTTAATTACACATACTGTATATTTTTTGTTATTCCTACATACTATATAAAAGAAGTGTGTTGTTATTTTATGCTGTCTCGCCTCTCTACTGGGTCATTTCTGTAAGATAAACCGCTGCTTACACAGATCTCACAACTTTTTACACTTTGTTTCAAAAGTTCTTTAACAAATTGACTCCAGTGCAGTTTGTACCTTCTTTTTTGACCCACACAGCTAAGTCTTGCCTTAAAAACAAAGTGCAGGAAATGTTTGGAGTTTGACAACAAAATTCCACCGGCTTTGGAGGGATAACAGCACATGAAAGAGGGTTTTGGAGCCACTCCCTGGGTGCCTAAAGCTAAAGTACAGAGAATGGAAGCAACTAGGGGGCCTGTTGTCCAGTTTGTATGCAAAATATCACCTCACAGTTCCTCCCCCTGCCAGTTCTTTCCCCGTGGAGCCGAGCGTGGAGACCCCAACGTCTCTGTCAGCTTGACTGTTGTAGGTCTGCGCTGCAGTCTGACATGTAGATTGACTGGTTACCATGGAGTGGGTCATGGATGTGGGCTCCGGAGCAATTTACCCAGTAGGCCCCCTGTTTCATTCAAAGGCACCACGGTTGGGGCATCGACAGTTTATGAAAAGAAACAGAATCAAACTATCTTTCATTTGAAGTTTGATCTTTGTAGAATAAAAAAACAAGAGACACTAACTTTGGGGACACAGACCCACATAAAGCAGCATTAATGTTACAATGCTTTGCCTAATTTTGGTCACTGGCACTTTGATATTTGCTCTTTGATTCAAGGATTGAATCATATGTTAAATCAGAAGAATTTCTTAAAGAAAAGTTCTGAAAAATTGATTTGCTAATATATTTTTGTCTACCACGTGTTTGTTAGGCATTCATTTATTTTCCTGTTTATTCTTGAATTGACTCTACATTATTTATTTTGCAATAGACAAATATTATACGGTAGCCTATTACAAAAAAGGCAATGTATAGGCCTAAAGTAAAGCTTGAACACAGAATAATCACATTTTTTATGTATATTTATTTTAAATTAAACAAATAACATAGAAATAATGATAAAAACTCACGTGAAGTGAGCGGGAAAATAGCTAAAGGACTTAATGACAAAAGTTGTATGAAGTAAATTCACACAGATAGAATATATTTTTGACCAAAAAACACATCAACAAATTACAACGCTGAGTTAATATCAATAGGAAAGAAAGACGGGGAAGACAGAAGAGTAAAAGAAAGAAAAAAAAACACAGAAGAAAGGAGAAACTTCGCAGAACGAAAGCATTTTGCCTTAATCCAAAGAGTAAACACGCTCCTCATGGGGGGAAAAAAAATGAAAGCTGCAGCCAGTACGTCATACCATTGAATGTGTCGCCCCTCTTCCCTTTAAAATAGTTTTATCTGCCACGCCCACACCATAATTCCCACTCAGCTGTTACTGTAAGACGCTTTTAGTTTCCACATGCATTTCTTCACAAATCTGCGGTGTTGGACGGCAGGAAAGTCGGAGTGGCGGTATCACCGCGCGTCGGATTAATCAGCCCGTCTGTCATTTTTGAACAACTTGTTGCGCAGCTGCTATTTCTAACCTCCTCTGTGGTCCATTGCTGCGAGGGGGAGAGACGCTGTTTTGTGCTTCCACACGGTGATATTTTTCTGTGGAGGAGGACAGATGGATGAAGCAGGGGCTCTCTCATATGGAACCGTGGAATCATCTGACCTGATTGTATGGGTCTTTTTTATGAAGTCCTGCAGCTTACAGTGATTTTTTTTGGAGACTCTTTAATATGATCTCAGAGACAGGGGATGCGGATCATGAGCTGGACGCGTCCTTGCACCGGACTAGAGTGGAGCCACAGCCTCTTCTACCTGACTTTACTCCTGTGGACCAGACGCATGAATGGACTGGCTGACTTTTCAAGTGAGATGGTGATGATGATGATGATGATGATGATGATGATGATAATGTAAATGGAGGAGAAAGGGGAAATAAGTATGATTATGGGCCACTGGATGTATTTTATCAATGGAAGCCTCTTAAGAAATTTTAAATATTGTTACTTATAGGTTTGGAATATGGCTGTGCGTTTGTGAGTGGTGGAATACTAGCTGCAGTGGGGAGATGTTTGTGTAGATGATGTGTGGTGTAAAAAATCTTATCACACTGCCAGTTTTCCTGAAATACCAGCCTTTTGTTCCAGAGAACCCTCTTGGGATTTGGCTGTACTTGGAACTGTCAAACCAGTAATGTAGAAGAGACAGTGTGAAGGGTAAAATTGATGTCCTATCATTTTTTTAGTGTCTTGTCATATACAACTGGCTGTCAAAAATACTTTTACTCTGAGGTTAGTTTCTGGCATCAATCTCTCTACTCAGTGAAGTTAAATACCAGCCATTCTCTCTCAATATCAATCACTTCTGAGTCTTTTTCTTCAGGACAAATAATGCAAACATCCCAAGATACTGTAAGAGACATTGATTCACAAGTAACTTAATCACATCTGCACACTATGCAACAAAGGTGGCTCATATTAAGTTGAATGCCAGTTGGCGGAGATTGCCACCCAGGAAAGCAAACTGGCAGCCAGCACATGGTAATGAGTGACTGTTCAAAGCAACATGAGACAACTAACAGAGCTCCAAAGAGGCCAAACACACTGAACCAAACTCACAGATTCAGTACACAGACAAAAAAAACAACAGAAAAATAAAATGTTAACAACTGATGATAAGGTGCTCCAAAATTCAATTCCTCTTTTTTGAAAGTTCTTTTAGTTGGTATCTATTTCTACCCCTGTAAGTAATAGTGGACTCCTGGAACTACACCCTCCCTTAGAGGGTCCTTTTGTTATAAGTTTATGTGGACTTAAAGGGATACTCCATCAATTTTGTGTGGCACTTCGGCAAAGTTCAGAGACTCACAACAGACGGATTCAAAAACTGATGGTAAACTGAGATGTCATGGGCTTGTTTTTAGTCTGTAGTTTGTGCTGAGTTTAGAAATTTCTGGTAAATATCCCTTTTGTTCAAACTCCAAACCTCAAAATTTACAATGCAGGCTTTCTGTCTGAGAAGTCTCACACTCAGGTTGAAGTAACCTTGAGGACATCAGGGTGTTATTTTTTAAAACTTTGTAAAACTCCCCCCAGAGCAAACATTAAATCCCTATTTTCACAGGTTGAGCAGAACTCAATGAGACTGAAACTAAACTTCATGTGTGAACTTAGTGTTTTGCTCTTAAATGCATCTGTATGCTTCCATGTGATTCACATCCTAACCATTACCTTTTGTGTGACAGATTACCTGTCCAGGATCATTACCAGTCACTCTGCTCACGCGTGTGACGGACAGCCTCTGCGACTCCACTGTCCACGTCACTCCACCATCTCCATCCAGTCTGCCTTCTACGGGAGTGACGAGGCGAGGCTGTGCGGTGCACACTCTCTGCTCGGAGCCCATAACCACAGCTGTTCAGCTTTTACTGCTCTACAGGTGCTTTTTATGTATGGGATAAACAGCACTTTTCACTCTCGATGGGTCAGTTGAGAATGGGTGTGTGCTCACCAGTTTTTTTGCTGATTTACTGGAGAAGTTTTCTCCCTATGTGTTTCGGTTTGTATTAAACACACTATCCTGAGATGTGCTTGCTGGTAAATGCTGCTTGCAGTTTAAAGTTAATGCAGGTTTATTAAGGCACCAAACACTGTCTTTAAGTACGTCTTTTCTTTTTACTTCTGATTCACATTTTTTAACACCATGGGTTGTAGCATTGAATCCTGTGTGCTGACTATCCTGGTTGTTTGCTGTGCAGAAGCTGCTGTCAGAGTGTCAGAGCCACAGAGATTGCCAGCTGCCTGTTAACCACCTGCTGTTTGGGAAGGACCCCTGTCCCGGCACTGCCAAATACCTCCATGTGCACTACAAGTGTAAACCAAGTGAGTCCAGTAACTCCATTCCCATTTATTTAGTCCTGTGCAAAATATTTTTTATGCTCAATCATTTAGTCGGCTGATGCTCCCTGTCTAAGAATTCATTTATCCGGTGGATGAGTGAGGAAGAGTTACACAGCTCTGCACAAAAATCTCACCCTTCTCCCTGATTGGAACCATTCAGTTTCTCTTTGTCGTCATTCCCTCACCTCTTCATTGTTTTTTTCCCCTCACTCAGCTGAACACAAAAGACATGTGGTGTGTGAGGGGGGGACGATGATCCTGCGCTGTAAGCCTCCCAGGGTTCTGAACATCTATGCAGCTGTCTATGGGAGAAGCCTGGGCCAGACTGACACCTGCCCCTCACACCTGACAAGACCACCCCCATTTGGTGAGTCAACGGGATGTTCAGTGTTCTCAAATGGTGGCAACTAACAGATGATTCCTTTTGGCCATGGAAGCCAACAACTTCCATTGCAGTGTGTGCATATAAAAAGAAACACATTTACCAAGTAGTGCCCTCTAAAATTTCACAATGGAACAAAAAAAAAAGAGTCCATGGCATGTGCATCACTTTGCAGGCAATCACACAGAGCAATGTGCTGCATTTAATAGATGTGAAAATTAACATTGGGCAACTCATGATACAAATTGACGCAGTAAATGTCAAAGATCTTAATTTACTGCTAACTATAAAATGTTAGGTGTCTAATATGGGGGGGGGGGGGGGTAAATGAGTGAGCAAGGAAGTGATTTCAGACACAGCTGAGGCCTTTTTTCTCTGCAGACATTTGGTCATAAGGTGCAGGTGTTGCAAATTAGCATTTTTGCTATAAACCCTTAATGCATTACATGTGGTGCTTGTGCATATTTTCATGTTGCAGCAGTTCAGTGGTATTGCTATGTCCACATGGATAATACAGATGTACATAAAATCAAAATTTGCTGTACAACTGAAAGCCTTGGGAATTAATAGGAAATGTGGCCTTAATTAAAGAGAACACGAGCAAAAACAGAGCAGGCTTTGCTCAAAGTGTCTGTTTTGTCTCGCCATAGCAGAGAAAGCACAGGTGTAACTAATAACTTTAATAATGGCTGCATTCCATTTCAGTGTGCCACATCATTACTGTCATTAAGTTCACCTGTGAGTTTACTGGTGTGAAGAGTCAAAATGTCTGCTGTGAAAGAAAGAGAGATAAAAGCTAGATTTTATAGCTATTGCCACACTGACTGTTCCAAATAATAATACTAATTTCACCATGATAGAGAAGGTGGCTACACTGAGTTAACCATTCGCCTCGCCAGATAATAACACATCAGATAGCTGCCATAAAGGTGATACCATTGCAGTTAAACTACAACCAAACTCCTGCAAAATAATTAATCAGTGGTTGGGCAATAACAGCTACGTGCCCTTAAGTTGAATGAGCATTACACACACATGCAAACTAAAGTTTTCCATTCAATGACTGGCTCTCTGCTGTTTCCTACAGAGTGTCTGAACCACGAGGCCGTACACTTGGTGTCCAAGTCCTGCTACAGCAAACAGAAGTGCGTTGTTGCTGTCAGCAACCAGACCTTTAGGGACCCCTGCTTTCCAGGAACCAGGAAGTACCTCAGTGTGCTCTATTCTTGTGGTAGGACTCTTTCTGCTTCCTTATTCACAAGATACAACTAAGCATGGTGATAAATCAAAGTAAAGGTTCAGAGTAGCAGTAGGCTCACATGATATTACGGAAAACTCACGTCACATCTATTTTTGTTTCTGTTTTATTCATTATGTGACAGAAAATCTTTGTAGTTTCCTACTCTGGATTCTTATCTACTGATCTCAGCCATCAGTCGCTCTTATCATATCACACCAAACAATCCAGTAGCGGGAAATAATAGCCTGTAAGCTCAGATTTGTGGATTGAGGCTGACATCCTGGTAAACTTCCTATGATTGGCACAAATGCCAGTGAGGTCATGCAGCAGCATTGTTCATTTATCAAAATTTTGAGCTTGGAATCAGCTCGGTGTTGGTGTCTGTGGGCTCCATCAAGCTCAGAACAATGAATGGTAACCTTGTAGACCGGTTATCAACGCAACTGGACAAAAAGCATTCATAAATTGAGAGTCATTCCGTTGTGAGCTCATTTTGTGCAAAGGATTGGATGTGGGAAGTGGAATACTGATGAATGTTCCTCTGCAGAGAGTGTTGTAATATTTCCACAGCAATAAAAAAGATCATCGTTTCTGTTTCCCTTCTAATAGTACCACAGACTTTACTGATGGAGGCAGACCCCTACATATTCAGCTCCACCTCATCTCCTGCTTTTGATACAGAAAAAAGTAAGTGCATAATGCTGTCTGTTGAAATTCTAGGTTTTTTGTGACTTTTTATCTCACATTATAATTCATGATTTTCTCCACAGCTCCTGCTGCAGAGCTGGAGGAGCCTTTGTCCAAAGGGTCAAAAAGGCCTGAAAATTCAGGAGCTATGATGAGCAATTCTCTCCTGACCTACGCCTACATCAAAGGTAAATGCTATTCACATGCATGCATGAACTCACGAAAGTACTGTGTGCTTCATAAATCTCCTGCCTCAATTTCCAACACAGAGCATCCGGAAATGGCAGCGCTGCTGTTCACCTCCAGCGTGTGCATCGGTCTCCTGCTCACACTGCTGGCTGTGTCGGTCCGAGTGACCTGCAGAGGGCGCCAGCTCAGAGATCCCACAACTGCACCCAAGAGTCATAGCAAGATCACTAACAGCCAGGAGGACAATGATGATTATGAAGAAGATGATGAAGATGATGATGAAGATGGAGAGGGGATAGAAAGCGCTTTAATCTCAGCCACAGACAGGAAGGCGGTGAACGGCTGGGAGGAAGTGACCTACGTGAGCGAGGCAGCTGAACGCGCCGAGAGGATTGAACGCAGGGAGATGATCATACAGGAGATATGGATGAATTCTTATCTGAATGGCAGCTCATGTTAACTAAACTGTGACTTGTGGATGCTGTTCAGTATCTTAATGATTTTTTTCCCAAGATTCTCTGCAGCAGCTCCCAGACTTTGATTATTATCAAACCAAGAAACTGTTTTTTTTTTAACATTGTAAAGCAGTCTTTTATGTATTTTGCTACTTTTGCAGGAGCACTTAGTTTGTGAAGAATATAGTGTGAGTGAAACTGCAAGAAAACCCTTTTTTTCACAAGGATCACAAGGGTTTAAAGCTGTAAAATTGGAGGTTACACGAATTTGGTTTGATGTTTTTTTAAAATGTTGTATTTATTTACTCACAACCAAATGAAGGTGAGATTTCATGTGGAAATGCTGATTACTTCCAAAAGCGGGGCAAAATCACTGGTTCCAACAAAAGCTCACACAGCTGCCACATTCACTGAAGTTGAGTACATTTTATTTACATAACCAAAACTGCACATTATTTGCAATCTATACAGCCTATAGAACCATCCATTTTTACATACTTGATTTAGAATTTTTTTTTTTTTTTTTTTTTAAATCTCCCTCAAAATATTGACCTTGTAAAAAAGAATGGAGGAAACATCTGGAGAAGCAACAGATCAGAGATCTTCTAGATATCCAGTCACTGTCAAGTGTAAAGAATAGAACAACCAACAGCAGTAAAAGTGCAATATGGACAATCAGGAAAACAAATTTACATATTATAAAAATGTGTCAATATAGAATAAGTATGCAAGAGGTGTCGGTAAAACGTGTGCTATATTGGAAATACACTTAAAGCAACAATCCCCCACCTTGTTTAAGTAGCCCAAAACCATGACCATGGGCATTGGTATAGTAAGAAACTGTTTGGTTTAAGCTGTCTTTCATATAAACCAATCATATCCAGACAGCTGCTGAAGAAAGCTATGATAGAGAGTGTTCTTATATCCACATAGCCATACGAGCCAAATTTAAAGGTCTTGTTGGCTCCGTGGCTTTAAGTAATAGACCAATCCATTCAGCTGCCAGCAGATGTTTTATTAACTGGAACTAATTTTGAGCCTGTGCATGCAACAGTGTGGGGATCCAATTGTAATAATCCAATTTTTTTAATATCCCATTTTGTAGATCTCATACTAGCTGTATCAGTCAAGAAAATCTCTATAAACCAAACAATGAGTCAGAGAACATGATCTGTCATAACTTGTTTGTCTGAAGCGTTTGCTCTCGACTCTAGACTCCCTCTGGGTTTCAACACCAGAATCAAGTCTTTTCATTATGAACCAATTTTGTGCTTTAATAAGTGTCAAGCTGTCCTAACAGTGGTAAACATGTTTTGATGTTCTTTCGAATAAAATATTCAGCCCAGCACTGACCGGATTATGTAAACACATTACAGTGTTTTATCAAAGTATAACTACATTAGTGGTGGTTATAGGTGACAGCTATTAAGACCATAGGCCTCAATTTATGAGTTCTGATTTGACCTGATGGATCACTCTTTAGAAGAGCCACCTTAACTGAATTTACAAAAAAAAAAAAATGGAATTATCATTTATATCCACGCATTACAATCAGGATGTTGTTTTTGAATGCAGTGTTCCTTGAAACCAGTCACACCTCTTGGAACCACTGCATGGGCCCTGTCAACAGTTTGACACAGCTTGACCCCTCATCTGCAGGGACATGAGCTTGAATGACCATCTACCATGTGACAGCTTCCTGCCTCAGAGCAGCACCAACTTTCAGATGTGTGTGTGAGTGTGTGTTTGTGTGCTCCACTGACGGAAGACAAAGAGAGGAAAGGTGCAGCATCCTTATCCCTGAACTCCAGAGGATATAAAAACTGTGTGCCAGTTGAATCACTACCTCTGAGACTTTGTTGAATGTTAATACGACATTGATATAAAATGTATGAACATTATGTATACAAAGGCTACATGGGACACCGTGTTTTTTTTTATTCACACAATAAAAAAACAGCAACTTTGGAACAAGCCTAAATGTAATTTTGTTTGCAAAGCTTCAAAAAAATCTCATTTTTTTAACAGGGCTAAAACAGTCAGTAACAAAATAAATGGCTCAGATTTAAGTTGAGATAAATCAGGGTTATAGTAGCATCGGCCTCCATGTGACATCTTTGATGTTGATTCATAAAATCTCTTTAGAAGTCTTCTTCACAGTCCAGCTCAGAAATACACCTACTCAAAGGCACATGAACACATCTGCCTTACACAGTTTTATCTGGAAAACCTCCAATAACAGACGATGAACTGATTTTAGTGTAATGATGTAATAAGGCATCTTAGACAGCTGCATATAGAGTTGTGGAGGACTACGTCAGAGCAGAAGCTCCAAGGTGGATATTTGGACAGTTGCGGTCTTCATCTCGGTCCCCATTTGATGTTGGTGAGGCCTTGAAACCGTTTTTTGAGGGCCTGTCTGTCTGACCACTCTGAGTCCAAGTGGCTATCATCATCATCTGCCTCCTCTAGTTTCTAAAAAAGCAACCAGGAGAGGGTTAGAAAAGGCACATTCAGTACAAACAGGAACATGGCTTTTTAACATGTGCACATAATTATTTAGCCTTTACTTACTTTGAGTGCCTCCTGCCTTCTGTGGTAAAACATCATCATGTTTTTCTGCTCCTGCTCAGTGATCAGAGGCTCTCTCGCTGGTGCCCCCTGCCCTTTCTGAAGTGAATGGCACAATTAGATGATAGTTACTCTTAAAACTGACAAAAAAAAAAAATACAACAAAAAACACACCGGGGCACTGTCATATGCCCCAAAATACTCCCTTCAGATTGGATTTAACAGCTCTCACCTTTTGGATTTTGACTATAAGCTTCGTCTTTTCATTTTTGCCAATGTAATCCTGCAGTTTTTTCCCCCTCTGCATTTCTTTGGCAGCCCACCATAGCTGGCAATCGTCCTCAGCAATCACCTGCAGAGATGCCTGAGGTACGGAGACAGATGGAGAGGGCAGAAGCAGAGGAATGGAGGGAGAAAGAGAAAGGTAAAGAGATTATCGAGGAGACAGTGAGGACAGAATCACCTCCAAATGTATCAAAAAACAGTATCTTATAATATTGCTGTTGACTGAAAACTATTTTTTATGTGGCCATCAGCCAATAGCTGCAAGGAACTCTTATTACTGAAACAGGCTTAGCTGCTTACCTGGGTTCCTGAAAGGTCTTCCCGATCCTCAAACTCCATCCTGATAGGATCATGAGGAGGCAGCCCCATAGGATATACGATCATGACTGCACCCCTTAGCTGATCCGCGGCTTGCTTTACCATCTCAATAGTGACACACACATTAGCTTGAACTTGTTTCTGAAAGACAAGGAGAAAGACAGATTTAAAAAATGACACTGACGTTTGGTAAAGAAGACAATACAAGATATAGTATTTACACTAATACTCACCTTGGAGATCAGTGCCTTTGACTCCTCCATTGTTCTCGTCAATACTTCTTTCATTTTATCATTTGGAGCTGGTAGAAGAAAAAGGCAAATGATTTTTTTGTCTGTTTTCTGCTAGCATTGCAATCCAACACTTTTAATTCAACGTATTTTCATGCAATTCAACAACACCCTTTGCAGTAGTTTACATACAGTATTTTACTTCTTTATGTAAGGTTGTAGAAATAACTTTGGCATGTAAATGATAGATTTAAAATGTTTAAAATGATCATATGCAGAATTTGTTATCAGATTTTGAAGAAGGTGTTCCATATATTTTGAGTAATGAACTAGAACCATCTGAAAAGCACCAACATGCAGAACAATCTGAGAGGGATATTAACTTTAAGGCCCTTCTGACAGCAACATAAAAGTTTTTAGGATCATTTTTTTATTGAATTACTTAGCCTGCAATCAAGAATTATGGTCTCACCATGTCCATTCCTTCTCCCAATGTCATCCCTCTTAAATACTGGCCCTCCGCTGGGCACACACTTGTCCTCCCATTCATCCTTCAGTTTCAGATCAACAATCTGCTCCTCTGTCAGCCCCTGCATGTTGGGTGGCAGTGTGACTCCATGGTCTGCCAGCTCTGGGATCTCTGAGGGTTCATAAACAAACAAGACAGTCTATGTCATTATATTCTCCAAGACTGAAAGTTCTGGCTATTGGAGCTCAGAGACATGTCACAGATGAAATGATGAGTTATTGCTGAAATTTTTAATCCAATCAATACTAACACTGGTAACATACTCATAAATGTTATTTGTTACTGTTAATGAATTATGTCTTTGTCTATGGTAATCAAACTTCCCTTGCAATGTTTTGATAGCAAGCAGTTGAACAGCAGTCAAAGAAAAGGTGTGAGTGCAATCTACCAAAGCTTCTCATCTCTGTGGATACAGAGAGCACTGTGTGTATCAATTTTACCTGAACATATTCGGTCCACTTTGAGTCTCCCGTTGTAAATGGCTGTAATTTGCTGGATTAATGTGTCTAGAGGCGCGTCGACTGTGGTGTTGAAAAGAAACTGGCTTTCATCCCCACGCTTGACGTGCAGCTGCACCATCTTGTAAACTAGGTCACTGCCTATTTAACCACTACAACAGACGTCTGGGGAAACACGTTTAATGCGACTTTATTGATGAACGTATCCGCAATTAGCTATTTTGTGTCTGTGTGGAACAGCGGCGCTCTGGGTCGTCAGCAAAACAGTGTAACCATAGCAACAGTCGTGTTCGGAGGCTTCTAGAAAACACCAAGCTAACGTTAGCTTTGACAAGCTAGCTCTTTAGCTAGCTGTTTTCATTCACTCACTCAGTCTGTTGATGGGTAATTGTGCTACAGTGACTGAAGAAAGTAACGTGTACCTCTGCGTTGAAACGACAAACTACACTGTTCAGACTCGTGTTATACTTTGTTTGTAACCGGTGAGACCACTTGCTAGTGATTCCATGCGGATTCGTCGGTCCAGGTACTTCTTCTTGAAAACACTTTTCGACAGGTTAAGTTAAGCTAAATAGTATCACTGCCCTCCTACGGTAAACGGGGGTAACACTGTTTTGTGCAGTAAGGGGAGTTCGTCCTTATGGAGTGACTTGCAGGATACAACTCAGCAGGCGGGGATTCCTCATATTATATTCTATTGAGACAAAATAGTACACTAATAGAGATGTTTGCCCAGGTGAAAGGTATTTAAGCAGGATCTAAATAAAATAGTCTAAATTATTCATACAAAATACTTTGTTGTAGTAATATAAATGTCTCAATTAACACACAATTGTACTGTGATTGGAGATATATGATGTATAAATCTTTATAATGTGCAATAAAGTTTAAGTCAGCATTTAAAAATAAGACAAACATCAATATTCCGGTAAACTGACATTTATTTTTGCATACATACAACATAAACTGCTTCATACATAAATGTGCAATCAGCTGTGCACTTAAAATATGGAAAATTGGATATTAACATGGATCGCAGCTTCATGTTTTCTCTTTAATACATACAGAATATGTTCAACAACACAGACTCTTATTTATTATGGATTATAACCATAAAAAGGGACACCTCACAAAAGGAGCAATATGTTTCCTATAAAATCTCATCTTGAACATAACATGACACAAAGCGCTGGCTAGTCACCTACTTTTAATGCAGATACAGTATCTACTGCACACAGTTTGATAACACAATAAATGCATTTTATAGATGACACTGACATGTAAGCAAAGGCAACCTGATACACTTGCTTACATAGATAGCTACTGCTTTCAGTGCAGTGAAAGTAGATTATTTTCACGTATTTTACACAGTGTTTTAACAAAGCGCAGAACAGAAGCATTAGTTAGCTGGTACTTTCTTGGGTGAGAGTTTTTATCCACTATGAACCATCAAAATGCTTTTAAGACATTTCAGTTAGTTACATCATTTCTGGAGGTTGGGGGGAAACAACATCTAAGTAGACTGTCACAACTTGACACGGCATGTGCCACATTAGGGAGAATCAAACCCTCACTGATCCTTTCGCGTAACTATTGCTTATCATTGCCAACACTGACGCCGACCTATACAACACAACGGAAGTGAAAGATTGAAGTAGGTAGTAAAGGGGAAGAATACTGACACATCACTTCTGACAGCACTACACACACACCTCGTGAATGAAATGAGCCAGGCTCAGTAACAATCACTCTCAACTGAAGGAAGCCGATATGGCTTAGATATCACAGGTGGTTCTGAGAAGATGCAGAAAAGAGTTTGACACCCGACACTGAAATCACACGACAGCCTGGAATGTGGACCACACTGTGTTTGGGAAGGACACAACAAACAACTGGAAATGATTATCTGGTGACTAATTTGGGTCAAAGCAGTGTTGTTACCGGGGACATCTCACTCAGTTGGTGGGTGTTTGTGGAAAGAAAAAAAAAAAAAGTCCTTTGTCTTGTATTGTTAACATTTTCGCATACAGTGCTGTCACTCCTCAGCAGCCCCTTGCAGGCTGGGGAGTGGAAATGCAGTTACAGTCACGAGCGAGTCAATACAGTGGCAGTTTAGTCCAGAACCTGTAAGCAAATACACTGTGTGAAGACTTCCAAGTGGAAAAGCCCTGGTATTCCACTCTCGACTCTGTACACGCACTCACATTCAAGCACAAACACCACAACAGACGATATCCATGTCAAACACAACACATTACTTCCCACCACAGCATCAACAATAGATTAGTTAAGAGTAAATGTTCTTAGAAATAAAAAGCACTACTTTTGCAATAAACAAAAGTTTAAGTAAAAAATAAAAGTGCCCTCTTATTGATATTTCACGGCTTGTCCTTGCAGCCATGTCTACAGACCCAAATCACATCATCTTCGTACATGAGAGTAACAGAGGTATACACACACATACGCCACATTCTCTGAAATTACAATAGTTCTGTTAAATGCTTTGGCTAAAAATCAAGAAGGATCAAAACACTACACAGGTGGAAAGGTCAAACAGCCCTCTCATCCGTTCAGTCCGCAGGCTCTCATCTCTCTCTGCCATCAACAAGAATACAACCAAGAGAGTGCACACAACATTTCAGTGCATATCAATTACATTGTGCAAACCACTGACCACGAACACACATATGCACATTGAGCAAGTAGTTCCCATTTTGAAAACATACATTTATACATAATCACTATGTATAGGTTTTGATATAGAGCTATAAAGAGCTATTTAGCTAAGCGTACCCGATCATAGACAAAGAATTATGACTGAGAAGAGAAAACAAACTGTCTATCAAGTGGATGAGATGATGTCACAGAGCATCAGTGCTGCGGCAGTGAACAGTTTAACTCACTATGACACTGACTCATGTTGGTTTTTGTTCACACCGTGGTGTCTGCAAGGAGGCAAAGACAAAACCCAGCACAACATAAAGTACATTCATGATAAAAGCAAGTGCACGATATGGATTTTTTTAATCTGCACCCTTCAGACACCAAGGAACAGAAAATAACTTTTGTCAGGTCAAAGCAATTTTCTGATTGCCGCAACCTGCAGTGATGTAAACCCTGCAGTGCATTGTCGTCTACTACACGTAAAATAACAAAACTGAGAAGGCAGAGGATTTACCCTCTACTATAAGGAATCCTGTTCTAATTTACAGATCAGTCAAAATGATGGATATGAGATGCAGAGTGTCAGTCAATGTAACAAATGCAAAAGGTAACACTGACACTGGTGAAAGCTTGCAGGCAAATGCAGCACACTGCACAGCCACATGGCCATGTCTTGATATTGCACGGGTGGTTAGACACATGACGTGTGCATATAGCTCTACATTACATAACTTTATACTGTAGACACAGGCACATGTTTGCTGCCATAAATAAAAATAAACAGAATGATTGATATTAAAAATAAACGTTTATATCAGGGAACAAGCAAACATCTCTGTGGTAAAGTTAGAACATGTTTAGGTTCATAAACTTCTGTTTCTGCTCAAGATATAAATCCTTTTTCGTGATTCATAGGGGGATTGGTCTATACTTCTTAAATACTGTCTCTTTTGTACAATACACAAACACATATACACATTTATCATAGATCTATACATATCTGAATATGCCCTTTACATATTAAGAGTGATCCTATCCTTCTGTCGAGTCCCTGGCGAAGAAGCAGCTGTCACTGGTTCCCTGGGAGCTTTGGGTTACTGGTTACTGTTCTGTTTGAGATGGGAGGTGGGAGGGTTGGAAATACTGAAGGGGTGGAGGATAACCAGTCGGGCTCTGGGCCAAACACAGAGCGGGCAGGCAGAGTCTGAGTTTTGGACACTAAAGAGCTGGAAGGGACAATGGGGGCCTGTGGTGTTTTAGTTGAAGTTGGGAAATCATCATCAAAAGTGACCCACTGCTGAGGCAGTTTCCCTCCTGGTTGCTGGCGACGAGGTGCAAGGGCAGGCGGAATGGAGGATGGCGGAGCCAGAGGTAGGGCGGGGGCAGCGGACGATTTGGGGGCCAAGGGGAGCAGAGGAGCGGGTGTAGGATTGAGAGTAGACGATGGTCCAAATAAGGACATGGTCCTTTGGAGATGAGAGGCGGGTGTAGCAGCAGGGTCTGTTGTTGGAGCAGAGGTAGGGATCAGCGGCTGCGAAAGAGCAGACATGGTCCTCTGAAAGTTATGCGCTGGGGTCGGACGCTGGACGCTGAAGTCCGGAGTGAGCGAGCGGTGCTGTTGTGCCAGCGGGCCCGTGAATGGATTGGTGCTGCTGGGTCGGGCAGGAAGCGGGTCGGTCACGAAGGGCCCAGGGGAGGCGCGCAGCGTCTCCTGCGAGCGACTGCGAGATGGGACAGGAGGAGGCGGGAGCAGGTTGGGGGCTAGCTGTGACTGAGAAGAGAGTGAGGAAGATGAGGACGATTCAAGCGCCTGCAGGTCTAACAGAGTGGAGGACTGGAGGGAGAAGGATGAGGGGAGAGTTCTGGTGGAAACATTGGATGCAGGAACGGCAGGGGGGGCTCGCAGAGAGGAACCTCTGGTCAGGGACTGAGTGGTGTGCCAGGGGGTTGAGGAAGAGGAGTGGATATCAGATGCAAGTGTATCGAACGGGTCGGGCTTCCATTGTGCTTCTCCTTGGATTCCGTTCAGTCCATTAATCTAAGAATTAACAAGACATAAAAAAGCCATTCAGTTGTAACAACAAACGCTGTGCAAAAACAACAACACTGAGCTTATAATACTTGGATGTTTTGCTAAATAATGGACCATTAGACCATTTTATTTTATTGTAATCCTCTTCCTTTAAAATTAAAGATACCCTTTGGAGCCTTTTCTCTTTCCTTTAACATTGTTATACTTGGTGAATTACTACTGCTGACAAAAGTGGAGTATGGGAAAATCATATAAACCTCATTCAATTGATAAACATAGCCATTTAATATCCTTTTTTTTATGTCTTATCTGCTCATGTTGTATGGTTTGCACATGCTCCACATCTGTGTTATCACCCACTGCAGTCAGCAGGAGTCTGTACTGAGTCACACCCAAACACTAATCACAACACTGATCCATAATGCTGCTAGTGGTCAAAAACTCCACAGGGTATCTTTAATAAACCCAATTTAAAACTTGTACAAACAGGCACTGTGTCGAATTTATTACACTGGTGACTACTGATAAGTGACTTTTGCATCACAGTCCACAAACAAAACAACTAAATGAAAGAAATCATACAAATTATTATGAGGTCATTGCATAAATGCTCACTCTTAGGACCTGATTCACAGTGAGCAAATATGAAAGGACAAGTGATGGGAAAAATGGCCAACAACAAACAATGTTTTCATCTGTTTTCTATATCATTTATGGTTTGACATGTTGACCGACAGGGAAAAAAAACATGCTTCATTTTGTTAGCCTGGCAAAAAACATTGCATGGCCTTGCAGTAGGCTAAGGGTTAAAGTAACTTAGGAGTAGATGGAAAAGAAAGAAATATCAATTACTGGATGAGAGATGGGGAGGGTTTTGTTTAGGAGAAAATGTTACATCAGAGAAGAGGACTGTTGTACTATGGTGGATGACACAAAGAGGTGGTTTAATATCAGGTACCTGTCACCCTGAGGGCTTCTCCAGCTTGTGAGAAAGAGACAAATGTATCAGAGAGACAAAAGCAAGAAGAATGACAAAGACAACTAATTTCATTAAATGAGAGACAAGAAAGCAGAAAGAGGCTATTTCCTTATCGTTGCACTCTCCACCTGCAATGCTGGTCACAATTCAGCAGAAAATGCATAAAGAGCAGAATCTGAGCAACAATTTGTAGTGCAGGATTTAATAACATGCAAGCAAGACCATATCAGTGTACTTGATGGGGAATTATTATGTTAGTGTTCTTTGTTAAGTTGCTGAAATTTTAATAATTTAATGAAAGGAAGCTGGCACTAACCTGTGCAGCTGGGGCTGTCTCAGACTTGGCAGCATCAGGTGGCAGGGCATGAGAGGAGCGGGAACGTGGTGGGGGTTTAGGAGAGGCCAGACCCTGTGGAGGCCCAGCAGGGCTAGCAGTAGCAGTAGCAGCAGCAGCAGGAGTGGGTCCTGCTTTAGGTGCTGCAGCCTGCTGTGGCTGTAAGGGTGCTGGAAGGGTGGGCTGCATTGGTGGTGGGAGTTGGGACTGAACTGAAGGAGCAGCTGGTTGGGGCTGCATGGGTGGCTGCATGGGTGATGGTCTTACTGCAGGGGGCTCAGCAGAAGGTGGTCCTGAGGGTGGAGGACCTGAGGAATGAAACAGAACAGAGTTATGGCTTATATCCACTCCATCCTATTAATGTTTTTCCTAATGTGTACAATCTAATTAACTGCCCCCCTGTGAAAACATATTTCCGTACCCAGAGGCAGGTCAGTTGGTTTTGCCTGTGCACTGGGAATAGGTCTTGGGGCTCCAGGGTGAGTGTCTGGGATGGGCCGGGGGGCCCCAGGATGCACCTCTGGGATGGGTCTGGGTGCTCCAGGGTGAGAGGGAGGTGGTGGACGAGACTGTGGAGGCATACTGATTACTCCAGCTCTAGGAGGGATACTCTAGATGAAAAGCAGGAAAAACAGAATTAGGAAAAAATTCACAAATTGGGTAAAAAATTCTTGAAAGAAAATGTAAACCTCCTTTTATTAAGAATAATCAGAGTTATAAACCCACCGGTCTTGAAACCCCTCCAGGTCCAGGAGCTCCAACTGCTGGCTGACCTCGACCTAAAAGAGTTACAGACAAACTGGCTACATTAGCAACGAGAAATACTTTTCATTATTCTTACTAATAAGGACCAACAGGTGAGTTTACAGAGATGTGGGATTCAACTTCTACAAATACTGTACCAAACCTCACACAATTACACTGTAAACTCCCCCAACCTATGACAGACCAAATTCTCTATGGATGACATTATTCATGATGACTCAGTCATTCCTGAGCTGCAGGAGGTCTGGAGGACAGGCAGGCCTTGTTCTGTGAGCCAACTGCTCGCCACACAGCTTGCAAACGCACACCTCTTCTTTCACTATTCTCATGCTGAACCCCTCAGAGCCTGCGAACATGTTCCCACGCGACTTGGGTGTCCGCCTCCGTGCAATACTTCATTGTACAGTAAGCAAACATAAGTCAACCCTGCTAACCATACACACCCACCATACAAATGGGTCAGATGAAGATGGGTCAAGTCACTGAGAGGCTAAGCAACCAAACCATATCAAACACCCCCGGACGGGTTTGATTTGTGTTAACGCATAAGCACATAACACTGAATTATAGTAGACAGACAGAGGTGATCTCTGTCTTATATAGTGCAAAGCAGGAACAAAGAAACGCCACACAAATATGGGCTTTTATGGGAAAAATGCAAACATACATAACTGGGTAAAAATCCACTGACCTCACTGGAACATTAATGCTAAGTGAGGCTATGTCATGCTTTGTGGCACTCACCTGCTGCAGCATCTGGCCGAGGAAGAGCGGGGCTTTTTGGTCCTTTGCAGCACAAAGGAAACCAAACCACAGTACTGTTATACACAATGTGGTCATGGAGCAGGTGTTCCCAATTACAACACTTGACAAGAATTACTGGGAATAGCATGTGGTAATTATAACATAGCAGTGCCTTAAAGCCTGGAATGCTGTGGGTCTGAACATCTATCTGCATGAGCAGGATTTTCCCACTTATCATACAGGATTAGAATATCTGAGCTAACTTGAATATGTGTAACAATATTATATGTGTGACAATTTGAGTTGGATGGTTACTGCATTGTATTTACCTCATTCCTCCTACTTATGTCTGACTTTTTAAAGCAGTCTTGTTTTGACAAATTTCCTCCTTTTTGAAAAAGATATGAGGCCTTAAAACAAATGTTTACGAGAGAAAAAAATCACTGGGAAAAATGCCCATCATTAATTTATTCTTTAATCCAAACACATTTTAGTATTGATGAACCACACCCAAAACCAACATTAAAGATTGTCTCTAGTGACACAGTAATCGTGAAAGTGTGTATGTGCCATTTAAAATTTTACCCTCTATGGAATTTGCATTCACTGCATACTTTTTTTACATATGCAAAAATTGTTTGCAACAGTATATCAAACACATCTCGCCTACACAAGGACGCACGCACGCACACACACACACAAGACTAAGATGGCCTATCATTATACAAACTGGTCAACAGTGACGCATCAATGTCCAAATACCTTAATGACATTGATGACTCGGGTGTGAGTCTACAGGGCTCAGATTATATTTAAAGGCATCGCCAGTTACCTTCACTGCCTCTCCTAGCAAGCAGTGGGCTGGGACACTTCCCCCAGTCTTAAAATCAAAGAGGGGACACAGTATTTTCAAAATAAAGCACAGAAGAAAACATAGAAATAAATATCTTTTAAAAAAGATTTTCATTGCAGTGGTGATGGCTGATATCAAAAATACAAAAATATGATGAGCTACTAGCTAAACCCACATTAACTAAATACAAAATAGGGCAAAAGTTAATCACAGGACTTTTATAGCACTCACAGATACACCACAGGGGAAGAAGAGTCTTAAATATTATTGCAAAATCACAGGTCATGTGCAGTGAAAAGACAACACACCAAAAGCACTGACTTTTGATTCTTGTTGACTAAAGCAGTCATGCAACAACTCTCCACTACTCATCATGTACTTAATCTAGGAGTCATTCAACAAGCATGACTCAGCAACTGCATGGCTGATTTTCCACTTCGAAACTCAGCCAGGTCAAGTGGTGGGTTCTCCACTTCTAGTCAAGTGAAGGGGAGGGTTTGTGGTATGTTGATGTTTCAGTGACTGAACATTGCTGAAGTATCATACATTGCAAATTAGCTTTGTAACATGGTAAGTGGCAATGCCACTGTCCAAAGCAAATGCCTACTGAGCAGAATGCAATGTATTTTTTATGTGATTAGATGGAAAATAGCAGCCACTACTTAAAATGCTTCAGCAGTGTAAGCACATGAGCACGCAGTTCCACAGCAATCACTTTACCTCCAGAGTCCCTTCTAACTACCAGTGGGCTCATGCCTCCTTCAGGAATGAGAGGGAAGCAGTGAAATAAAGGTGAGAATATTAACAACTGCCTAAAGTATCTCATACTGCACAATGTTGATAAATTTTAGATCTACTTCAAGTTGAGGATTTTATTTAGCTGCTCTGACCAAGGTTCCAGGCTATTTTACTGTGAATCAACTGTCAGAAAACAGCTTTAATCAACTTGATGCAAGAAGGTTAAGGATAAAACTTTACCTGAAGGTGGTGGTGGGCGTTGGGGGGGTGCTGGTCTGGCTGGGGGGGCATTGGGACGAGGCGGGGGTGGGCGCCTGGGCTCTACGCCTTGAGATGTGGGGGCACCAGGCTGGAAGTCAACAGGAGGCCCTGAAAGAAAATGAATAAAAGAGCTGAGAAGGGATTTGTTTTCTTCATCATTTGGGACTGTTTCAAAATAACTGTTGTGACTGCCAGTTTATACACCTCAGTCTCTTCCACATATGCACTGCTACTCTTACATCTTACAGACATGAACTTGGTGAGCTTCATTTGTGACCAAAAATGTCCAGATATTTTTGTCCAAGCTTTACCATTCCAGTGCTCTCATGTTAAGTCAGTGTCGTGTGTGACTGAGCCCATGTGTGAAAAGAGCAGACATTTGTCCAGAAAAGTCACAGTGAGTGAGTGAGTGAGTGAGTGGGTACGAAAAAAAAAAAAGATGAAGCAAACACTGCACACTTTACTTTAAGACACAGCACAAGCCTTCTAACACTAAATAGAGATTAATTCATCACATATTACATTTTACCTGAAATTTCTCTCCTCAGTGTTGATGGACTTAAATCTGCACACATGCATAACGAACAGAATAAAATTATAGTTTATATTCCAGCAGGTGATTAAACTGTACTAGTAATCAGATTTAGGTGTGTGTGGTGTCCCATTTACCTTGTGAAGGTCGGGGGGGCTGTCCACGACTAGGCCTGCTGGGAGCGGAGGGTTCTCCATGGGTGGGGGAGGGACAGGGACTACTGCGGGGGGAGGGGAGAGGGGAGGATCCGGGGCCAGAGCCTGCTCCAGGCTGCAGGTGCTGGGGAAGGATCTCCTCCACCTCATCATCCACATCACCTAGCACAGAAAGCAATTAGTGGTTAAAAAAAAAAAAAAAACGACATAAGTTACCATTCTTGAAATCCACTTTGTTAATGGGATTGCTTGTGACTCCTTACCTTCCATATCATAATCATCATCACCCATGTCTGTATCCTCAGCGAGTAGGGTGGAGCTGGCCGAGGTGGGGATGCTTCCACAGATCCTCTCCACGCTCATTTCCTCCTCCAAACTCTTGATCCAGCCTGGACTCTTCAGACGGATATCAATCACCTTTCCAAGGACCTACAGTTTAACCAAGAGAAACAGACAGGAAAGACAAATTGGTTACCATGTATACGGCTGATGAGAGGGTGTTACAGAAAAGCAACTTCTCTGTTTCAGAGACACATCTCTGAATGTCACACAAAGGTGATGGATACTGATACATACTTTATATCCTCTATGTTATGACTCTATTAGTTATACTTTATTGGAAAGTAAAAGACTTACAGTGGAAGCGCTGAGAGACAGAGCAGCAAGAGCAGAGTAACCTTCCAGGAAGGTCACCCACATCTTTTCTTCAACAAACCTGTATAAACAAGGGCATTAGAAATGCAGTCTGACTGTCTGAAGATGATACAGGTCTGACTGTGTGTTTGTGTGCGCGTGTGTGTGAGTGTGTGTGTGTTAGGGATGTCAGGCTCACCTGATGAGAATGACCTCTCCAAACTGAACAAATTTGTCCAGCAGCTCATCTATGAGTGCATCATCGAAGAAGTCATCAGGTCCAGATGAGCACAGTGACACCAGGATTGTGCCGTCTGGAGGCCCCTGCAGGGCAATGACGTCTTTGTAAACTTGGTGGCGAGCCTCCGGATCAACCTCCAAGATGTCCACGTCTATTATTGCCACAACAGGCCTTGAGTAAGACAGGAGACATTAAGGACAATGATGTGTGATTAAAGAGAAATAACATACATTTGTCCGTGCCCTTTTTTAAATTTCAGAGTCACTGTGATGGTTTCACTGGTCAACACAGCAAAAGATGTTGCATATGAAGGAAAAGCAGCAAATTTACTGAGAAGTTGTAACACCTACCTGTGGTCTGAGGTCTTAAGTTCAGCCCTGCCATAGTACTTTAGAGTCCCAGGGCTCCAGGGGTGATCTGGATCATCCTCATTCTCCGTAGATGTAGAAGATGCCCCAACTACATTCATCTCCTCAGCTACAAACAGGTAAGGCAAAATTATGTCTTATTTTTTCACACGTAAATACAGAGCGGAGGAAGCCAGCCAGGACAGCAAGATAAATAATCTCAAAACATATTTCTGTCAGTGTTGTGATGCTGTGATGTGTATTTGAGATGGTTCAACTTAACTGCGGTGACTCAGCATCTTACCTGTTTTGTCAAAGTTCCACTTCCTTCTCTTCCAGAGAATGCGGTCAGTCCACGCCGGAGTGCGGCATTTCTCACTGGTGTCATAATCTTCTGAGAAAAGGTCGTACTTATAGGTGGGGGCAAAGTCTAACTTCCCCTCGATGAAACCTCGGAAAACCTGTTGAACATTTAACTGCATTACTGTGGTCCATAAATCCAGATTCACTGTTATGGTTCACTGTTTCCTGTTTAGACAAAAACAAAGTCTTTAATTATGTAAAAATGCATGTATGTTGGAGGTCATACCAAACCAGCATTCTTCTGGTCCAGCAACTGGTCCCCAGCTGTCAAGGGGTCCCAGTTTTGCTGTTTGATTAGTTCTTTTACTTCCTCGTTGGGAAGGCTGATTCGATAGTTGAAGTCTCCACACCAGAAAACATAGTCATGTGAGTATAGCAGACGACCCTGAAAAGGCACAAGATGTATCCGTTAAACATATGTATTGCAAAAAAAAAGAGCAAAAAATAAGTGCTTGGCCACATTAAAGTGCAGGTGTAAATGCACTCAAGATACATGTCGCAGCTACGTAAAACAGCATTTTCTTCTGCTTCCTAATCAAAACAAATTAATACTAAGTGTAATTGTAATCAGGTTAAATCATATCTAGAAGCAATATCAAGACAGATTTTAATGCAAGGTGTTAGGGGGCTCATATTGTTTTAAAATGAATTTTTTTATGGTATAGTTATTACCATGGGGAAGCTAAGTCTGCGTGTGATCTCATTGTAGTCATCATTCCTCTCCTTGACCTGTGATTGGCCAGCAGCAAAGTGGGAGCAGACAAAGCAGATGCTGGTGGTGTGGAACAGCAGGCGGATGGCTACACCGCCTTTATTGCCTGTGGCGCCTCCCATGCCAGTTTTTACAGTATCAACAGCAACATCCCTGAAAAATAACCATCTGTTATCGGACATGTTATTTACAGTAAAATTAGATAAGCATGTAATGAGAATGTGAGTAGTTCATACCTGATAAAGGGTGCGTGCTGTGGGCGGATGAAAACAAAAAGACACACTCCCACCAGCTGCTCTGAAGCCAGCAGCACATACTTGTGGTCCCGAGATATGTTTTTTTGCAGCTCAGCTGCCCAAAGTTTCTGATTAGTAGTGCTGTGATGAGATCAGATAAAAGAGTGCCATAATAAAGAAAAAGGAAAAAAACAAAACTCTCAGACAGGCAATAAAATATGAGTTAGAGTGAGTTTTCAAAATCCTGTGTTCTTTTTCAAGATATTATACCAAAAGAATTCAGATCTTTCAGGACGATCTATGACTACCCTTGAAATGACAATTTTAGTGGACGACAAAGAGGATCATTTATCTCAGGTGAGAATTTTGCACACATACCTTGCACTGACGATGTTGCCAGCATTTAGTTCAACCATTTCCTCAAAACCAATGGCAAAGATATCTATTGGGTTGGCTTTGCTGTCTGTAAACAGAAAACATGCACATTGCTTCACAAGTGTCTGACAAAAAACTCACATCAGAATGATAAGATTCAGTAAGCAGTATGGTGACTTAACTAAAAACTAAAAGGTTTTTTTTTTTACCACTTAGATACTGTTTCAGTTTTGCCACAACCTAGTTTGCACTGTCTACTCTTAAAGGACAGTAATAATTATATTGTTCATATAACCTACAAAAAAAGCCAAAATGATGACAGTAAGACCCATGTAATGAAATATAAAATTTTCTTTGTGAATCTTGACGTTTCAAGGTTACTTCTTCTGATTTCTCTTGTTAACAAATAAAACACATCCACTTAGTCAATGTTTAGTATGATCAATCAGCTGTAGATGGTTATTTAGCTTTCTGGACCTCAGCTACAGTACGTAGCATGTGAACAGTAGTTACTACAGACAACACAAGTGTTTCACTACTTCCTGTCCATGTTTTCTTAGCATCCCTAAAACTTCAAACACCTTGCATCTTAAAAGCAACATTTCGACATTTTGGGAAAAACCACTTCTTTGATGTTCTGCCAAGAGTTATGACAATAGATACTACTCATGTACTGTCATATCTACAATATATCTGTTGCTTTCTGATGTCTTGTGTATTATAAGACAACCTGCTGAGACTCTATGAAGCTCTTGACAAGCTGCTAGCTGTATCTTCATAGCACACAGATATGAGAGTGGGATCTGTCTTATGTAACTCCTCACAAGAATGTAAATAAGTATTTCTCAAAACATCAAACTTTTCCTTGAACTTCATAAGTAAGAGCTGCCTTATGAAACACAATTTCCAGAGATAACATGTATGGCTAGTAAGTGCAGATAAACAAACACAGACATACCCTGGAACTCAGGATGCCCTGCCTTCTTTGGAGCATCCAACAACCAGTCGTTCAGTGTCTGGTTGCGGAAAGCAATGCTGCGAAACTGCTTGCCCCCATTAACATTCCAGGTGCCGACGCACACCCTGATCTGCTTGGGCCTTGTGTATTTGTGGTAGTTTTGACACATTCCTAGCAGTACTCTTGGGGAGGCTGTAGAGAGGAGGAGAGTGAGGTTAGAGAGTTTAATGGTTTGGTATGTGTGAGTCTACAGGGAGGGCAGCATACAGGAAGACAAAACAAAAATGGGAAAATGGAAATCACGACCAATAAACCTATGGGAGAACATCCGAATATAACAGAGGGAGACAAAAACAATGATCAAAAACATAGGCATGGGAGTAGGGATACAAGCCAGACTGTTGGCTGAAATATAGACAAAATTCAAATAATCAACACTGGTAATGGTTGATTTCTGTCTGTTAATTTTACCCTCAAAGAGACATCAAATTTCATTGCAAAATTTAGCATCCTCTTGCCTTTTATCTGTATTGTAAAGCCCTGATGATATGCAACAGACAGAGGGTTAAACCACTACCAACATTGGATTATAAAGGGATGAGAAGCAAACACAAATGATGGCACAACTATGTGACGGAATGATAAGATCCGTCCACTTGGGGCAGCCTGTCAGTTACTATACCTGATTGTAAGACCGGCTCAGTGACTAAGATTGTGCACAAGAGTGGGAGGGGAGAGAAGGGAGAGAAGGGCGGGTTAACCAGTGCTTCAACAGATAATGCTAGCAGAGCAGTTGGTCAGCTTTAATCTAACTGGGACAGAGAGCTGACACATGGAGATTACACTTCCCACTTGACACAGAGCACACAAACCCTTCTATTGTGCCGAGTGGCTTCTGGTTAAAAGGGCTACAGCAGATATAAGTCAAAACCTTTGTAAAATATTCAAAAAATTTCTTCCTGTTGGAGCAGAAAGTAAATAATATTCTTAAAATCATAAACACAGAACAGAAAGCTGAAATATGTTATATGGAGCAAAAACTGCATTTATTGTCCTATTTCAAGATAAATGTTATGCTAGATATGATAAGTTGGCTCAAAAAAAGAAAAAAAGGTCATATTACATGTCTTTAAGAATTACCGTAAAGACTGGAAGTGGTGAGCAAGGCCCGAGCTTTGTCAGCCAAATCACTGTTGAGCGTGGAGCCCAGCCTCAGGATGTCTATAGCTTCCTGCTTTGAACTATCAAAGAAGTTGTTCTGGATGGTCCTTGTGACAGAACGAGCTCCATCTTTGAGCTTCCCAGCCTACAAACAGACACAGAGACATACACAGAAGTATGAAAAAAAAGCACAAAAAAGCCAGAATATAACCAGCACTCTCACTTTATGCAAGAATAAGTTTGGACTTCCCACTTCAACCATGGAAGAGCAGAAAAGGAGGAAAAAACACATCAGAGGGATCAAAAGACATATAACATTTTGAACTGACCAGCAAGAATCAAAACTGTTTTAAAAGGTGCAACTACCAATTTTCAGTGATTGATGTGTGACATGGTTTTGTTTAACGCCGTATTATGATACTTAAATGATTTCTGTTGGTTCATCCAATCAGATGTTGCCAGATAATTTAGGCAATAATTGAGAAGGGCACTGTAGTAAGAAAATAATCACTTGATACAGGAGGGCAATAGCTATTTTCTTTTGTTTTCTTTTTAACTAGTTTTGTGTAAATCAGAGTTCTTCATTTTTTTAGAGTGGCCAGGTCAAGACAGTATGCATCATCGAGAAACCTTAAAGGAAATAAAATCAAGTTTAGTTTATAAAACTAAGAGGTCCCACCTGTCCCATCCTCTTCCCTCACCATCATCATTATCATCTTTATAATTTAACCCACAGACACTGAAATCAATAACGCACCAGACCCACAGCTCAAAACCAACATCAACGGGCTTGTCGACTTACCACACGGGTAGAGAAGTCCAGAGGACAGCAGAAAGAGATAGCATACCAGAGTTAAGAAACAGAAACACACAGGTCTTCATGCAGAGGATCAACTGCTCATGCAGAACTTAGTTCACTGCATGCAAAATGCACAACTAGCCATTATGATTTTCAAAAGTGCTATTTATGGCTAGAAGTCCAAAGTAACAATTTAAGTCCTCAGTTTTGTCAACATACAAGACAGGACTTCTACATTTGTGTCAATTCTGTTCGTAGCCACTAAATTTTTCCCCTTCTTCTTCTTCTTCTTCTTCTTCTTCCCTTTATGCTTCGATCAAATTCTTTATCTCATGATTTAATGCCAGCCAGGAACAAATTAGATGATGTGGTTACAATAGACTAGTTATACCATAAGTTATCTTTTAAAAAAAAAGTCAGGTGATAATATTAATATTTTATAAAATCTGACAATGGTTAATCATTTAGTGGTTAACACTGAATTACAGGGAAATTACATATTCGTGCAAATTTAGTGTATTTATATTGTTTACCTTGGCTTTGCCATCCAGGGCTCCGGTACCTGCGTAGATCTTACTGATAGAGTCTCCATTTGAGGACCACATGGTCCTAAAAACCTCCTGGAATCTGGCCACTAGCTGGGGTTTTTCTGTCAGTCCCATTTCCTCCAGCTGCTTTGGCAGCATCTGTTGTTATGACGAGCACAAGCTCAGATCAAATGCATCATCACTATTGTTATTGCTCTTTTATTACAAGACGAGACTCCTACCTCGAGGGCAAAAAAGGCCTGAACACTGTTTGTTCTATCTAGACAGTCCAGGCAGTTGGTCCTAATCGTCCCTCCCTGAGTCCTAAAACAGAAGATGTTATGATGTTCTGAGGCATTAACCAAACTTTCATCATACGTTATACGTGTTTGTATTGATTTCTCACCTTGTAATGCCCGCCTCTCCAGAGTAGTAGAAAAACCCACACTCTTCTATGAATTTGCTTAGATAGGGTTTGAGGACACTGTGGAGTTTGTCGGCCTTGCCTCCCTTCACATTTTGATGGTAGTCAAAGTTGACCATTTTCACTGCTGTCGCATGCTCTGATGCCTTCAGGTGACTCTGAGAGAGACAGAGAGAGAGAGAGGTAAAGGACTTGATAACTGAAATTGAAACCCAATGAATTATTGTTTTCCAAGCAAGGTGCATACCTGTGCCTATAAATAATATTAGCAACATTGCATTCATTAATGCCCTATAAGTATGTATCCAGTATGCCCCGGCCACACTGGAGTTTAAATTACAGCATCTGTTTGACATGTATCTTTGCAGCCATAGTATTTTGGACTAAATCTCTTTTGCTTGGGGCATCAGGTAAATATCTTGCATTGCATGTCAGTGTTTAGGGAAATGAAGGTTCCTCTCACCTGAAATGCTTTGCTGAGCATGTGTTCTCCTTCCTTACTTCCGAGCAGGTTAATGATCGCCTGTTTACCATACAGCCTCCGAAGTGCAGTGAAGTGTCTGGACAACACATATTCATACACAGTCAGCATCGTTAATGTCTGAGGTTGTTAAGGTTTTTTCATACTGTAACTTAAATATATAAGGAGGATGAATGCAAATTATTTTGAATGAAACATGACACATTAACAACAGCATATTTAGATTCAGACTTTACTTTTACACTTATCATAACATTATGGCTGAGAAACAAATTCAAAAGCTGCTTAAAGCTTATTGTGTATCTGTGTTTCAATTAATTTGTCTTTAGCTGTAACACTTGCTTCTAGATAGATATGGGAAAAACATATAAATTCTGTTTCTTCAATGCTTATGTGTTGGAAAGTTGTAGAGACTGGAGGGACAAAGATACAGTGCAAAGAGGAGAAAACTAAATTACCTTTTGTCACAAAGGGATTTAATAAATTGTAGGTATTGGATGGAACACCACCACAATCCAGTGCAAAGAAAAGTTGGAGTTAGACTCCACTCTGCTACTGCTACCGTGTTTATAAAAGATGCTATTGTTAGCCTTTTTACTATCTGAGAAATTTCAACAAGCTGTCGTTGAAGAAAACTACTGAGTCCAACCTGTCCAAGTCCAAAATGTTAAGAAATTAAAAAGCTACTAATGGTCTTCTTAGCGTTACAGCAACATGTCACCTTGAACAAAGTGAAAAGCATAGCTGCCCTGAGATCGATCTTTCCTATAGAGGGACTCGGTTTAGTCCCAATGACAATTCACCTGATTTAAGAGTCCTTAAATAAACTACAACCTTAAAAAGGTACTGCTCTGTTGCTGAACCTGTGTCTGTACTGTGTCTGCAGACATGGAAAGCAAGGCTGCAAAATTAGAACTGAAATGAATTTGTCCTCATTTTATTGTTAAGAGTATAGTTTACTTGGAATCTAGCAGGATATTCAGGAAACATGCCAACAAAGACTGACGCCATGGAGATAGCTATCAGCATCTGTCATTCAAAGCTGCTAGGCCTTCAATTATGCATAATTTTAAGCCTTCATACAACTTTAACGAGTGGGTTATATCATAATATATCCCTGTACAGTCGCCATGAATGGGAAAATCAGCTGCAGAGACTGTACTGGGCTGTAAAGTTGAAGTTGAAGTTGAAGTTGGTCATTCTACTAAAAGGGTCAGTGCGGATTAACTCACTTTTAAGGGTCAGCCTCAAGCGGCTATTTGAGGAACTTAGGAGATCATGGCTTGGTCAGCTTTTACACTCTGACCACAAAACTATATTCTGGTATTCGCAAACATTGAGCTTATATTCAAAATGTTGATTATTCCTAGGAGGCTCATACCTGTCATTCCCCCCTGGTCTCCACAGTTCACAGTTAAGACAAATTGAGCAATCAAAACCACAATCCATACCTGCAGTGTAGCTGTCTTTTTCTAAGTAGAATATGACAAGACACAACTACCACAAAGACAAAACTAACAACTAGTTGCTGGATCTTGATGCCATGCATACATAAAGAATTTAAATATATTTTTTTTAAGGTTTAATGAAAGTTTCAACACACACTAACAAATTTAACGAAATACTATTTCAAATACTTTTACTTCCAAAAGAGGTGGTCATTAAGTCAAAGAAGACTTAAGCAAAGAAACTGTCTGCAGTGAAGATTAAATACAGGTTATTTAGGTCGACATCTAATCAAAGGCTACTAATTTGTCCTTTATGTTCCCTGCAATAAACTGGCCTCTGAGGACACACTTCAATTAAAATCTCCTTTAAGGGACTGGAGAGCTTTCCTTTATTGTGGATAGTAACTACAGGACACATAGCATTATGGTGTCTTCTCTGTTCCTCGGAGGAGTGGTAATCTTTTGGAGGCCAGATAAAGCAGCTGCAGACCGCTACACACAGAGAGAACATTTTAATTACCTTTCGAACGCAGGCGCATTTGCCTCAAATCCCCTTGACAGTTTGACACGATGAGAGCCAACCTGCAGAACGGAGACAGCGAGAAAGACAAAAGAGACACCAGTCAAATTGTTCCTCTTTCCTTAAAACTAAACCCTTCAAAGGACGGTTGCGCACACACGAGTTGCAGATGACTGGAAAACCTGGTGATGAAGAGTGAAGTCGGGAAAGAATCCTTGGATAAAATTTGAACAGTGGACACAGATCTTTATGGTGGCAAAAAAGGAATGGCAAAGGACAACAGCAACACAAGGGCAGCACAGGGGGATTTGTTCACACAACAAAGACATTGCTTTGCAGAGAAAACCTGTTGCCTTTTATCTCTCAAACATGTTCATTTGAACTTAAAAGCAAATTTTTCCTTTCCTCTCTTGTTTTTGTATCATTTAATACATTATATACACATATTTTGATAGTACATCGGTGCTAATGAATCAGGAAAACAAAGCTTTTCTGAGAAGTAACATGACCACACCTTGACAGGCTCAGCAGGACCACTGCACAGTTGCTGCAACACTGAAATCCAATCACTCATCACTGCAGGTCTTTACTTGTTCCCCTGTTGCTCCCTACACATCTGTGCCTGTGCAAAAAAACTTCTCTCATATCTCCCATTGCTTTTCAAAACTCATCTTTTTCTGTCTTTATTTGTTTCTATGTTTAAAAGAAGAAAAACAAGTGTTGTCATTCCTCCTGTTCCATTTAGTTTCTGTCTTCTCTTCCTTCCACTGGTCAAGCATAACATAGACTTATTCTGGGTCCAAACAACTCATTCATTATTACCACTGCATTTTTCTGGAGGACGTTACTGGGATCTCCTGAGTGCACTTTACGCTCTATCACACTGTTTGCTAATCTTTTCCTCTGCTTTTTATTTGTACATGGTTATTCTGGCGTAGGCCTGTGTTTGGCAGGACAAGACATTTTGTTTCATGCTGCTGCCATTTTGTCACTCCTTCCTCACTCTACTGGTGTGCAGGTCTATGCTATGCATATTTAATAACTTCCTGAGATGACATCTGAAAAGGACTCAGGTTACAGCTGTACACCTCCAAAGCCTCTTTACATTTTACCCCAACCCAGCCAGTCACAGATAACACCTAGAGTGTTACTGGTGTTACTCTTAAGTGCTCTATTATACTCAAAGAACTGTCTTCAATATATACATACATACATACATATATATATATACTGTATATAAAGTTTACACATTTCAGAAGATTTTGGGATCAACCAGGACTCTGACAACTAATCTGTAAAGAGGGGGCAACTTGACAACTTAACTGATCTTTCCTGGCGGGGTTTTGTTATACCTACTCTCTAAATATAATTCAAAGACTAATTCACAACTAATTCTAATATAAACTAACTGCAGAAAGTTCAATAACTCTTCTTCTGGAAAAAAAAGAGAAACTCCTTCTCAGGGAATGAATGAAAGAGTAATGGGAGGAGAAAATAAGCCTACAAAAGCCACAATCGGTAGAGGGGACTAAGTGCTACAATAATGCTTTAAAAGCAGGACGTCTACAGTTCTCTCTGAAAACAACCCCGAGCCCTTTATCCTGAGTTTTGACCAAACCATAACCCTTGTGGACTGAATAGGTGACTAATATGGTCTTGGTCTTCCCTGATTTAGATTTAGCAGCTTATTTTTCCATATTATCAATTACCACCTATCCAGTTGCCTGGAGAATATCAGCAGACTAAGTGAAAGGGGCGTGGCTAGGGGATGTTTTCAGATCAGGCTCTCACCTGACCAAAGAAGTCTGGGAGCTGAGGAAAACAGAAAAATGCCCTTTACCAACCAATTAATCTGTCATTAACCTTCCCCACGTCTAATTTAATCCACCAGTCTGTGCAATGTCAAGCCATGGGCAGAGGAGTCCCAATGATTTTGTTTACAGTATGGACTTCATGAAAGATTCTATCTAGTTCCTGCCTTAAATCTCAAAAATAGGATTTCCTGGACAGATTCTGTGTATGCTACGTGGATAAACATCATCAGTCCACAATGATAGTGCCTTGTTTTTCATTCCCGTTCTTTGGCATTGCACAGAGAAACCCCCATCTGCAGTATGAAAGCGCCAGAACCAGCAAGAGCCAACAGCAACAAAAAAAGGGTTATACCAGGTGGGGGTTCTCATCCAGCTGTTTAGGGTGTCGATTCTCATTCAGTTGCAACAAAACACCCTTAATGGATTTTTTCTGAACACAGCATGGACAGAAGTGTTAACACTAGAATAAAAGATATCCTGGCGATCACAAAATGACTTTTCGTTTCCCTTACATAATCTTAGCAGACATAAATGACGTATATAGTATGGTTTTTTTTTCTTGTTCGTTTTTTGCAAAAGCTCCATTTAGGCTTCATGAGAATTGAGAGTCTACCCTTATACTGTGAAATCAACTGAGACTGTGTGAGCCTTATCTACAACTGTAGCATTTACAAAATGGTCAGGACTTCTACATGAAGGATGTTTGATGATTTTCATATATTATGGCTTATATATGTGAAAACTTCCCATTCAACATTCTAGGCTGGCTTTGTAAGAAGGATTTAGTCACCATTACCTGTATTCCTGGTTGTTCCCAGAAAAGAGGAATGGACCCACGAATCTGTATGAAGGATGAGACTCTGTCATCCAGGAAAATAACCTGTTCAAAACAAGAGGAAGCATTTGTTAAAGTTCAGCCGCAATGTGACAAAGTAGTGTGACAAAGAGTAGTGGTTTTAAAAACACACTTAACTAAGAAAATATTATTAAAAAAAGTGCTTTAGAAAATATCTAAACTCAAAACATATAAAATTGATCACCCTAAAAAAATTATAATAATAAGAGTAATAATAATAAAAAAAATATGGCTTTAAAAATAAGAAGAAAAAGGAAATGGAAAATAGAAAACAATAAAATGGAACCATTAAAGTCATAATATGAGGAACTAACAAAGTCCTCTATGACTGGTAATTATGCTTCAATACTAGTGTGCGTGTCTGTGGCCAATTTGTCATTTGCATCTGTGCTGACGCCAATTTTTTTTTTTGGGCAAAATTCACTCATCCTGTGATAGTACTGTGACCATAAATACCCCGAGGTACTCTGAGAAGTCAACAAGCTACACAGGTAACAGAGCTAAACATCAGCTGTAGTTACAGTATGGGTAGTTAAAGGTTACTCTACAAATTACAGAGCAGAGGCAAAATCATGAAGTATTTTCCCCATAAATTTTGATACACTCTCATAAAAACCAGACAGTCATTACAGTAGACTTAAGAATTACAAAATGTGATCCTACTCTTCCATCAAAGTTAGTGCAGTAACAGGCTATCAGGGCACAGAGAGACTGAAATAGCCACCAACGTTTTACAAAGTACAATTGTAATGATTATTTTATCAATTTTTAAGTATAGTGGTGATACAATGTTGCTTTACAAGGTTCACAGTGCAGGATTAAGTAGCATCTACTGCTGAGGTTTCAGATGACAAAAAAAACCCTATTCCTTTTTCTTGTACACCCCTCCTAAGCATGTAAAAGAGCCTTGGCTTTTCACAAAACTTGCAAAAAACATGAGAGGCTCTATCTAAAGCCAGTGATGGGTTTCTCCCTTCTGAACTACTGCTTGATTCAACAGTGACAGCACATTGTGGCATTGTTGTTAGACCACAAGGCTGCACCAGTGTTGTTTCTGAACGGTAAATAGATAACCAGTATTTACATAAACCGTGTTAAGCAAGCTCATGTGACTCCATAGACAAATGTGGATCGATGTGGCCATAACCACTTGGACTATACAACCTATTATTTATTAACAGCATGCACCAACAGACCAACTTTACAAAGCACACATGGATGGCAGGCAAGGAAGCACACTCCTCCCCTTTCTGTTTATTATTTTTATCAAAGTGCTCGCAGAGTTTATTACTACAAGAAACAATCACGATCATAAAAATGTTATCCAAAATGTCCTATTTTTTAATTAGCTGGACTTAATCAACCTTCTTCTCTCTGTGCACTAATGATTGGGATGCGGCAGGCCAAACACTATCTTTCCCACCACAAACAGGTAATTTCATATTTAGTCATAAATATTTACACCAAAGCTAGCAGAGTTCTTTAATCTCTCACCCCAGAGCTCAAAACAATAAATGATTACCTTCAAACTGCTTTGCTGTCTTGTTAGTCATGCTCTGATATACACATCACAACCATAAAGCCACACAAGGAGCTAGAGAAACTGGTGGAGCCACATTTTTTCAAATCACCAACTTTTATCATAAAACCTCTTAAACAAGAAGAGAGATTCAACAAAATTGTCAAAGATCTGAGTTACCTGTTCAGTCTCCACAAAGTTGGCCACCTGCCCATCATCGTTTGTTCCTCTGACGTTGAATCGTGTGCCAGCTCGTTCTGAGCTGAGGCGGGAGAAGATGCAGGCCTTGGCCTGTTTGTGCCCTGCATAGATGGTCCTGATCTCCACTCCACCACACATCAGCCTCAACAGCCAGTCATCGCAGTTTACTCCATAGTGTTTCAGGTGCAGATGCAGCGATTGGTTCCTATTGTTTTATAACATCAAGGCAGACACAACAGTTAATACACTACTAATCTTTGTAAGAGCAGTGAGTTTTCACACCTAAGTTGCAAACTGCACAGCCCCCATAATCACACATTCAGAATAAGCTCTTAAACCACAAAGGCTGTGTAGACTTCAGAACACATAATTAGCTCATATCTACTACTTCGGAGGTTTTTAATGCCAAAAACCTGCCTACCATTCTCTCTATAACCTGGAACAGCAGTTTTTTCACACACTTACCAAAAGAAACGGTTATCTGTTGTGTCTTCAAGGATCCTGCGACGTGCATTGAGACTCAAGTCCATGCTGATGCCAGTGGCAGACCAGGCAAAGTAGAAGTGTCCTGAGTTCAGAACCTTTCGCACCTCAGCTATCCGGTCCTCATCTCCTGGATCATTCTTCAGTGATATAAAGTCTGTCTGTGTGACTCTGAAAACCTCAGAGTCCTGCACCTTCCCTACAGAGCTGCATCCTGTCACAACCACTAGACTGTGGAGCATGGAGTCACCTGCAGAAATATGGTGTAAACAAAAGGGATATTTACCATTTTATTTGGTAGCTGGTACAAAAAGAGGAGGTAGTGTGTTGAAGCACTGCATTGCATTTAGAAAAGATGCAATAAAACATCAAGCATTCACAGACAGGGTAAGAAATGGTTAATTAATCTTTGGTGCCACTCCTCTACACAAACATCACTAGCCAGTTATATCTTGGCCATCTATAAGACTGAGCTTTAATCTTTTACCCAGCTTTTTCCTTGTTGTGATAACAAGTGCCCTCAAGGTCATGTAGAGGACAGAAGAAAGCAGCTTATAGGTATGGAGCAACAGGACTACAAATCAGAGGGCCTCCACAGTGGCACAAGAGCCTAACGGTCTGAATTTGGACAGTACCCAGGAAATTTCTGAGAGAAAAAGCAATGGACAGAAATGATATTTCTGTAGCTTACCCAGGTTGAGGCGAAGGACGCCCAGGATTCCATAGGCATCGACAATCTTGGTGTATGTGTTTTTAATGGCCTCCTTCTCCGCTGCCGCTAGAAGTTATACAGAAGCAACACAATGTAAGGACTTATAGAATCCACAGTATACTCCCCTTTACGTTTAGTTACATGTAACCTTTAACTTAATCAGAGCACAGTATCATGCCCATCACTCAACAGTTAATATGTATTTCATAGCTGTATTTTCCTTTGAGCATCCTTTCTTTGGGGCAACAGTTTAAAGAGTGTTTAAATGATTTCTCACAGCAGTGCAACCAAAACAGATGCCTTACACAGAACGGCAACAGCCCCCGACTCAAACATGAGGCATTCTTCCCTGGTCCTAGTTTCCACTATGACACTGTAGGGGGGTGGATCCAGCTTGTGGTAGATGCGATATCCCTTGCTGAAGGCCATTGTTGATCCAAGATGAAAAAACCTATGTTATCACCTGCAAACCAAATAGAATAAATGACAGTACATTAAATAGGAGGCATTCTCTGTGATATACAACATCTGTAATTTGAAGGCTACTATGGAAAGATGATTCGTTATTTATTATTGATGGAGAGATGGCAAATAATCCGACTATATATCGCTTGCTTTTTATGTTGTGTGGTTAAAAAAAATAAGAGCTAAATTTTATATAGCCTTGCTATTTTTTTTTACAAAACCTCCGACAAACTAAATGTATACAATCTGTATCACTCTTTCTACAGATAAAACAATATTTGGTTGAATTCTTTCCTACTCGGGGAAATTATACATATTATTGAGCAATTCATTACAAATTGCGTGATTCAGATCGACAGGAACACTTTCATTGCGAAACAGGAGTGTTCCGTACTATCAATTACGGACATAGATAAGGCCCACATATGACACACTAATCCTGTTTTAAACCGAATATAGCAGGTATCAGTGGATTAACGATATGAGCGGCAAGAGCACAGTGAGCGATAACATTAGGCCGGCTGAGGAACTGTGTAAGCATCCATCCTGACACGGACAGTCACGACTTTCAGTGCAATTGCAGCAGGCGAAGCTAACGCTAACGGTTAACGTTACCCGCCAGCTAGCTTTAATGCTAAATTTCGTGAGATGGGAAACAAACTAGACTACGAGAAGAATAAAATGACAAAATAATTACAGTTTGCGCTCTTTCTCCCCTCTCACGCTAGCTGGTAACGTTGGCTAAGTTAGCTAAAATATCCACAGGGATAGCTATGAATCGTTAGCTGACGATATGTTGAAGGTGGTACTACCTGCACGTCCAGGAAGATAAGCAGACATATACTACAAATACATTCAATGGAGTCGATCAAGTAAAACATATAAATCTGTGCAAATATTTAAATTTAAGCATCATCTTACAATTGTAGGTTTGAGTTAAATGGCACAGAGGAAAGACTATGGATTTCACCTTACCGTCTCCCCCCACCGGGTTGTTACTCCGCTGTCACAACAAAATCCTTCCCGGTGTGTTGGCAAAATGGTACATTCCGACGCAAAGCACGCCTACCCCACGTTACCGTAATACTTCGACAAGCAGTGGTGTGTGCTTATGAAACGAACGCTTTGCATGTCCTTGAATAAAATATTTAATACATGTGCAACTGAATATCCAATGGAGGTTCCTTAGAGGTATTTCAATTAAATGGTAGTTCTCAATAGCGAGCCTGTCACAGAAAGTCACAAACTGTTCCCGTCCGCGTTTCCTGAAAATTGACACTTCCTTTGTCGAATAAACGTGGCCTTGCAAGTCTGCTGTCCAATAGCATTTGGCAAGGGGCGGCACCCCGGCGTTTCATAATAACATGACTCAGGACAACCTCTATAAAGAAGCTCCGACGAAGCTTGTAAACAGAATGCCGTGATGGAGTCACATAGTTGATTGAAGCATGATCCTATCGACTATCTAAAAGGTAGGCGCTATTCATCATGTTCTTGTTATTATCCTTTAAGAAAATAATGTTACTTGAAGGCTTAACTGTTATTTTTCTTTGTGTGCTATCTAAGTATTGGCAAAGCCTGCTCATCGTGCAGCGTACTGAAGTCACAGATACAAACCCTTTACATTACAGTTTTATCTTATCTTTCACTTCCAGGAAATATACGGTGTGATAATCTTGGATCAGTAATATAGCGCAGACTCTATCTTCAGTCAGACTTAAATAGGAGAAAACAACAAACAAATATCTGACCACGTAGACAAGAACTCACAAGTACAATCTGCTCCATGCTGGAATAACACTCTGTACCTGTTGTAAAGTCATAAAGGTCAAACCCAGCAGCAAGAGAATAGTCTTCATGGAGCTGTCCAATACTCAGGATTAGTTACTTTTTGTAATTTGTAAAAAATGGAACTTACTTACTTACACATTGCTTAGGATTTAAGTTAGCCAGTCTGAAGTCTAAGTATGAAGTATTTTCATATTTAATTTTTAAATGCATTCTCTTCATCTCTTTTTCAGGGAATTTTGCAGACCCTCAAAATGAAAGGTCTTCACCTCGTGGAGCCTGTGGTGGCTCTGTATGCCTTCTCCAGTTTTCTCATCTATCCTCTTGTGCAGCAGTATGTATATCGGAGGCTTTGGCAGCAGCTGACAAACACCACCTATCCCATCTCTGACAACTCATCCATATGTGCAGATCACAGCAGAAGCAACCAGTCAAGCCAGCATGAGGTTAGTAATTAAGCACTGAATGTGAGAGGTCATTCAATTAACTAACTCAAAGCCCAAGGTGTACTCTTAATTACACTATTAGAAACTGGTTGTATTTGATTTTTCTTTCCACTAAAAATAAGTTATGAACGAATATTGCATTAACTTTTTTGTAGTATCCAACTGATTCCAGAAATGGAAATATAACCCAATTGCTAACTTCAGAGGCAGTAGAAAACAAATTCCCTTTACTGTTTTTTGTGTTTTCTGCCTACAGGATCACCAGTTAGAGTAACCTGCAGCTAAACAAATGATAATGCTCAGAGCATATGTGAAGTTTAATTTTCCTAATTTTCCACAACTGTAATTAGTATCTTAGCAGCAATCTGTTTTTGTTAAAAAACTTTACTCTCATAACTCGGCTTTATATTTTCTTATAACTCATTTAGTTCCCCTCTTGCAACACAGGTCAGCAAAAAAGAACTGATTCAGCTTCTGCACTGTAAAGTGATTTCCAAGTAAAACTGTGTTTTCATGTTTTTACAGCAGCACATTTGCTTAAGAGTGATAATCTTGTAAAATAATTTTTCATTTCATAGAACATCATCACGTAATGCTTAACAGCAAATCAGTGTGAAATACAAGAAAGGCATAAGGCACTATACAAAAGATTTAGAGGAAATGTTCCTTTTGCAAAATAATAGTTAGTATTAAAAGGAGAGGAATGCAACACAACAGGGAACAGAAAGCAAGCACCTTTGTCTGAAACTAGCCATTTCTGCACCTGTTGCACTGAAGAAAGCATTGTTCCTTTTGGCCCTAAATAAAATAATCTCACATGGAATGTTTGTGCAATCCAAAAACTGAAGTGCTTTCAATCTGTGATTCATGACATGGTCACTGTTTGTTTTAAACTTGTGCAGAAGAGTACCAAGAGACCTGCTGCTATAGTTAAATGCAGGCAGTTTAGTGGCACACTATGCATGCATTTTAGAATTAACCATGCTCTCTTTTTTCTGTTTTAAGGAGGTCCAGAGGCAGGCATCTCTCTTCACCCTTTACACAGAGCTCTTCTCCACAATCCCCTCTTTGATTATCACCCTCATGCTTGTGGCCTACAGTGACCGGGGAGGACGCAAGATCACAATCATCATGCCTTTGATCGGCACATTGATCTACACCTTGACATTTCTGACTGTGTCCTACTTTGAGCTCAACGTTTACTTGCTCATCGGCTCTTCGCTTCTCAGTTCTCTGTTTGGCGGCTTGGGCACATTTCTAGGTGGCTGTTTTGCCTACATAGCGGACTTATGTGACGATGATGGACAGAAGACGATACGCATAGCTGGACTGGACATGATGATTGGTCTATTGTCTGGCGTGGCAGCAATATCAACGGGCTACTTCCTGAGAGCTACGGGCTTTAACTGGCCTTTTGCAACCTCCGCACTGTGCCAGTGTGTGACCCTACTCTATGCAATTTTCATCCTAGAAGAGACCGTGAAGAAGGCTCCCACTGATGCTGTTCTTCTAGATGGGTCTCCTCAGCGCACAGCCTTAAAACAGATGATCTATGGGGTCTACCAGATGTTCAAAGGGACCAGCCGCAAGTGTAGAACTGTCTTAATCCTGCTGATGTCCATCTTTGCCACCTTCACCTTTGCCTACATGGGTGTGATGCCATTGATTACACTATACGAGCTTCATGAGCCACTTTGCTGGTCTGAGATTTTGATTGGCTACGGCTCAGCACTGTCTACCACCGTATTCCTGACCAGTTTTGCAGGAGTGTTTGCGTTCACGTACTGTGGTGTGCCACAGCTGCTCATTGTCGCTATGGGGGTCCTGTCTGTCATGGCAGGCACGATCATGCTGGCGTTTACCAAGACCACTTTGATGATGTTTCTAGGTGAGAAAAACTTCCAAAACCAACTCTGCTGCTTAAACCAATAAGTCACAATAGCCTTAAATGTCCTTTAGTGAAAAAAAAAACAAATCTAAGAACAATTAGATCACAAGTTTTGAGTAGTTTGAGGACAATAAAGACTATCAGTTGTTTTCAGTATCTACCATATAACAGAGATTTGGAATTGTCTTTCGAAACTCTGCAAAGTATTTTTGGTCTTGTAGATTTATTTAATAACCATTAGGCCTTTGTTTTGCTGATTATAACATATCTAAGACAAACATGTTAATATCTTTGTGTATATGGCCTTTTTCCATTATTTATCACAAATATTTTATCAAAAAAATAATTAGTGGAAAAAGAGGATCATCATCATCATATTAAAGACATGTTATCTACAGTACAAAATACAAACAAACACTGAAGAGTAATTAAAGAAATTACATAACAACACAGAGGTAACAGTTAAACAGATTACTGACTAACAGAGTTTCTCTTTCCTACCACTTTTACCAGGTGTAACTAGGGTTACATATCTCGTGTGTGTTTTAATAGATACTGTACTCTTATCTGGTGAGACAACAATGTAAATGTGATATATTATCGCTGTTTTATTTATTTGAATCGCAATGTAGCCGTTATCTGACTGATATGACTTAAATCACTCACTTTTGTAATGTTTTGCAAACATAAACACAGCCTTAAACAGCCATGGAAGGAGTTCATTTTTAATAATAATGAATGAACTTGACAGTTTGTTGAAGTTCTGTTATAGCTCTTGTATTATGACGTATTACATAATGTCTGTGTATTGCATTTTGTTGTCCACAGTGAGGGTTCCTATGTTTCTGGCCATCATGCCTTACCCTGTTCTGCGCTCCATGATGTCAAAGATCATCCCAAAGTCTGAGCAGGGTGAGTTGGTTCGGGGCTCTACAGGAGCCACAGAGCTGTCTGTGTGTTTGTAGAGTTAAAGTCCATGAAAGTGTTGCCTGCCTTCATGGGGCAATAAAATGCAAAGCGCTCCAAGTTTCTGTTTCTTTAAGCAAAGGAGAAACTTTGAACTGAACCAGTTTTAGGCGTATTCTGTCGTGAACACTTTATCACTTCTTAATAGCTTCTCTCCTGTTTGTGTTTTTTTGCAGGAGCTCTGTTTGCCTTTCTTTCCTTCCTGGAGAGTTTAACCACCAATGTATCGAATGCGGTCTTCAGCAGTGTGTATGCTGCCACAGTGGCATGGTACCCTGGTTTCGCCTTCCTCATATCTGCAGGACTCTGTGTTATCCCTTTGGTTGCCCTTGGGTACGTTCGTCATGTAACCATTGTAGACAACATAACATTAAAGAACTGTGAAAGTTTTACTACAAAGTGCTTATACGTCATGTCATAAAAACATGCATCCATGAATTTTCAATGCATTTTCAGGCATTTTTGTCTTCATTATTGTAATTATTTCAAATACCATGTGTAGCAGCTTGAAATGTGCTTTACAAAGGTTCATCCGAGTTATGTATTATTAACATGATTCAAGAAGGAACCATTCTCCATTTTTAAAACTTATGAATTTCAGACCCTCACCCCCTAACATTAAAATAATATAGACTCCTACTAAAAGGATTGCGGAAGTGATCCACCAAGGCTTGTACAAAACAGAGAAATACAATGAAGCTCGCTGTTGGTCTCCGTGCAGTGCACTAACATGTAGAGAAATGTATTAATGAAAATTATTTATTCTACAGTAAAACCAGAACAGTTTTTGCTATGTAGACATCCTTCAGGTGTAAAGATGTACTCTGTACAAACACTTCTTCTTCTGAGTCACTGTTAGCTAGTTGTTTGACTTGGAAAAAAAAGAAAAACAACCCACCTAATTTCAGCCTCTCGGTAAACATGAAGAACCAGTTCCTCATTTCTGTGTCGGTCACACACATCTTCCCTCACAAGTGTTTCCTTCTTTATTGAGTAATGCAAGTCTCAAGTAGTCAACATCGTCCCTCTGAGGAGGAAGAAAGGCCAAAGAAGAAGAGCTGTTCTGCTGCATACTTACATTTTTTTTTTTTTTTATGGTGAGTTAGAAAAGTGGTGCTGCTGAGTCAGTCTGGGATATGTAGCGTGAAACATAAAACTCCTCGAGTAAAATCCTCTTCTGTCACATGCACTGCTACTTTTGTTACACAGCAAGTCAAATTAAAAAATAACAAAGCCACTGCTTCAGCGATCTCAATTTAACAGACACTTTTAAGACAACATTCCCATTTGTTTAGCCTTCTTTTCGACTTGACTAGTTTGTGCATTGCACCTTCCTTTTATTCTGCATGCTCACAAGTCCTTTTGGTAGAGGGAACTGCCAGTAATACAGTTTTGTTAAGTGCACCGTGTACTATTTGTGTAAGCCCCAATATTTGCACTTTTTCCACTGATGCAGATGTTCAGAGAGAAGCTACTGAATGTTGAAACTACTGAGAGGACATATGAATTTGATAGAGAGAGTAATGTATCTCCATGTTTTTCTGCCTCTTCTTCATGTTTCAGCGTGGTGGGTGTGATAGGGGTGGATGTTGCCTCTGAGGAAAAAAAGCCAGAGCCTGTCTCCTCTGAGGATCAGCCTCCCGTTGAAGATCCTAACGACAATGACAGCAGCCCTCTTGTCAACTGAACCACATCACAAACCACCAAAACCTCACCAGCACTTTGTTCCTCTTTCCTCTGTAGTCAAATATTGCAAGGAAATCTTGTTTTTTATTTTCATAAGCTAATCAAACATGTTACAGATTCACCTCTTAGTCTTTGTTATGGTTGTTTGTGCAATAGAGTTTGAGAATTATGAAGAAGCAAAAGGGATTTGTAGGAAAACAAAAAGGGATGTTAAGTGACATCAGATCCAAGAAGTCAACAATAAAAAATGATGTATGAGCATTCATAGACGTTATTTTTACTTATAGTGGCCTGGCTGCAACATTACTGACCATTTCAACGAGATTTAATGTTTTTAAAAGTTTTACAATGTAATATGATGTGTTCCAGTTATGCATGTGTTCTGATTTTTCCTACTCTTGACTCTTTACCTCACCTTATATATGCAACATAACGCAATTTTGTTTTACTGTGAAATACAAAAAAAAAAAACTTGTTCAAACAAATCTAATTTTAGATGCATTTTATTTACCTTAACACAAATTAAGAGATTTTATAATTGTTCAAAAAATAAATAAAAATCAAAATGAAATTGCAAAGCCAATTACACCCAGGCAAGGTTGTTTTAGTTTGGTTTAGTTGAGTTTTTTTAGGAATTAGTGCCTCTTTAAGAAATAAATGGTGTTTTAATGTACACTGTATATATTTATGCCTGTTTCATAACTTAAAGGCTTTTTGTTTGGAGGGATCATAACAAAGTAAAAGACCAGAGTGACATTATTGTGATGAGAAAAGTATATAAATATATTTAAAACTAAAAAGTTCATGTTTTTCAAGTATCACTGCACTACTGTGAGATAACTGATGAGAATAATTATCCAGTTCAATTTTGATATTAAGTGCATTTTAAGATGTCTGTAGTAACAGTTAGGCTGGGACAAATGAAATTTTATGTATGGTTTCTTGTGGTGGAATTTGAACTTTGTCATAAGTTTTGTCTGTTTGTTTTTCAGGGAGAAATTGATTTTTTTTTTTAAATCTTTAGCAACCAAACAAATTATTGAACTCCAAAGTGTAATGCTTTGGTACTCAGTGGAAACAAAGTAGAAATCAAAAGATATGGTAGTTTCTTGGGGTTTATTTGAAATATTATTAACAAACGTATTGCCTCTGATGTTAATGTCCTTTTTCTTAATGATTATGTTTATCTCTGTAACTACTCTTTTTTTTTAATTAAAGAAATCAAATTGAAGCCCTAACACCAGGAGTCTAGTTTTTTGAGAGAATATACACTTGAAACCACCACTAGGGGATTCACATGATGTGTCTTCAACAGTAATAACACGTTGAAGTATTGGCAAGGACCTTTGCCCTGCATGATTCAGCTGTTTTCGCAGTGAGGACTTCATCTTGATGGGGAACCTTCTTGCCAGTTCAGCTGATCATTCAGAGTAAGCAGATTTTATTGTATGTTAATACTGGATTTTAATGTAAAAAATATAAAAAACACAGTGGGATGAAATGAACAGAACCTTGAATATTAACATTCAGCATTAATCTTGAATTCATGAGGCTTTTTAAACATCCAGAAGAACATGAAATCCATGAAGCCAGACACAGTCGAGTTCACAGTCACGAGTTTTGGACAAGTGTTCTCAGTCCAGTTCTGGACCTCTGAACTGCATCCACATCTTTGATTTGTTCAGTGTGTATAAATAGACTGAGGAAAGTGAAGCAAAATGCTAACTCAGTGTATCTTTCAGACAGCAGTTTCCTTATTTAGTTGCATTATGTCACACTTATCTGAGTCATTGGACATCAAGAGTCTACAGCTCCACCCTTCTCCAGATCTCTAGTTCTCTAGTCACAGATTCAGACATCAGCAGCAACAAACTGTAATGCTCACATGCAGTCCATGAAATCCTTTGTTATGGAGGAATACAGCATAGTATAAATAATTTGGCATCAATTTTTGTCCAATTTTTTGTTACAATGTCTATTAAGCAATGGTAGTTTTGAGCTTGACTATCATGTAAATCAGTAGACGAGGTCACAGAACCTAGCATGTTTACACAGACAGAGAGAGATTGTTCATTTTAGAAATGTGTCATGTGCCAGACAACCAAACATACAGCCACAAAAACCAAAACAACAGCAGCAGCAGCAGTGTTTTACTTTATCTGTGTCTGAGGAAAAGAATAGGACTGATTCAGTTTTCCATGCAGGTTAACAACCCATTTAAATTATGGTCTCTTTTGTATATTATCCACTAGGTGTCACTCTTGTCATACTTACAGCCAAACTGATATGCTACACCTACCATAACATCAGCCAACACCATAAACATATAAATCTCTGCATATAGTGCCAGCTGTTGAATACATGTAAGTAAAGAAAAGATGTAAGATCTGTCTTTTGTTATTCTTTATGATTTCTTGTAAAAAAAAAATGAAATGACTCACAAATGTAGATGTGAATCTCCTATGAATACATTCCTTTTTGTTATGCCTGTTACAGTATGCTCTACATTCCCTGTTTCTCAGTGGCTACAAAGGGACTATTGACGACTCTGCGTTCAACCATAACAAACTTTATTATGTTGACTGTGCAGCATCTGTCTGATTAAATGGTCTGATAACTAGTTATGAGCTGTCTCCACACAATGTCACGGTCCCTTTCACAAGAAAATGTCATTTTTGAGCAGTAAAACAAGTCACCAAATGCAATTATTATATCTGACATTTTTGGGAGACATTTTTTTGTTAATTAAAGTGAATTTGAAAAAAAAAACAAACTCAGCCCTTTTTCCCACCAGCGACCGTTCCCAACGACTCAGTTTCTTACTCGACGTTTTTCTTTCGCCTCACACCTCAAAGTTATTGTAGTTGATTTTCCTGCTCTGAATTTTCCAGAGTTCCCACCTCCTGTCTTTGTCCACTACAGAGAAGGGTCGTTATTGTGCGCGCATGCATGTGCGTAAAACCTATTTTTCTTAGACTCGCCCTGTCTCTGGGAGAGATGTGAGCTTCAGGGAAAGTCTGGATTGTAGGCCCCATGCATGCAAACGGTGTGTGTTTTATGGATGATGAATGGACATCAGAAAGGGATGGCGGGGATCCCATCAGATTGCATGCTAACTTACTGGACCGTTGTTTCAGTGTGGAACCAGAGACGCATGTTACCGATGTCTGCCACCACAAAAGATAAATGAGATATGGCGGCGATGCAATACAACTCCCTCATGAGAGTCTGCACTGAATATGCTGAATACAGTGAGATTGGGTTTACACATGGTGCATCACAGATATACTTATCATCTTGTATTAAACTATGTCTGTTTACTATTGAGATGTTTCATCTTAATGGATTCTATCTGTAAAACTCTGTTGACAGATGTGATTTACAGGAAGATGACAAACCACCATGAGAGAAACACAACTTTGATATGCTTATTTAAACCTGGATCATTGTGAAAACATGCAGCAGACCTCCCGGCGTGTAAGTGAAGTCAAATCTTACTTGTAATAGAAACACCCCACTGAAAGTGTGTGCAATTTCCCTTTTTTTTTTACAAAACGAAACGTCAGTTTAAATTGGCCTCATCCACGGAAACTCAAATGACGTCTGATCATAATATGCAGTTATTTGATTTCCACCCTCAAGTCTTGAGAACCGTGACTGCAGCTTGATTGTTAGGTAATGCTGACGCTGAGTTTAAAGTAGGTTTCTCAGCACTGAAGGTTACATGAAGGATCATCTGAAGCAGAGCTTACTTGGCCCAGTGCATGAGGTTTCTGGTTGAAGTAGAGACTGAGGCGTGGTACGCAGTGATGTTTTTCCCAGGGGTGAGGAGCTCAGAGGGGAGACTGTCGCGGTGGCTTGTGTGTGTCTAGCGTGCACTCGGTTGTTAAGGATTAAAGGGAAGTTTGACATAATATGGTTGAACGTGGAGGCAGGGGGATCTGGGTTCTGGTTTCTGGTTTCCAAACTGGCTGAATCAGCGGTATGATCATCTGCGCGACACCACATCACATCACCAATAGCTCAATCCTTGATGTTGATCCAGTAAGTTGCAAACAGACCTCTCTTTATCTCAACCTTCTGCTGCCTGGAAGAAGATAATTCAGTATAATATAAAAGCCCATCTGAGCTGGTTTGCGTTACTGAAGCTGAGGGGCTTCCCAGTCTGACGTGATTTGCTCATTTGATGATCATTTGATCACACTAGGATCCACTGCATATTTATTTTCATTTTCAATTTTCATGCAATGCACAGACTTCACAGCACAAGGACTAACCTCCAAGATGGCAGTTCACATGAATATGGGTTGATTCTGATAAAGCAAGCAGAATATCTTACTCTATTTACACAGAGGAGATTTTACTGATTTTACAGAGCACGGAAGCTGTTTGTGAGCTCTTTCATGCACATCAGTTGTGCACAGAAATCATAATCATCATCAAATAATAATTTTTAGAGTTTTATATAATGTTATCAAATGAAGTGAGCAACTCCACAGGAGTAGATGCAGCTCAACCACCTCCTTAAAAGGCATCTTAACAGTAAAGGCAGTGCAAAGTATTATTGACACCTAAGTGCATTTCCAATATACATTATGAACTTTATGCGCTTGTGTCTGTTTCTCTGCACTCTTACAAGCCTTGGGTTTCTTCTTTTAAATACCCTACCAACACCCATGCTGAATTTTTCAGTATTTTTGTTTTTCTTTAGTGTATGCATCATAGAATAACAAACCTACAAACACAATTCATGGTGTGTTTCCAAGCTTTGTTTGCAGTGTTACTAGGAATGTGTTGTTTCATTTTGGATCCACAGCTGCAGGACCAGCGGTAGAAATTCAGTCAGTCCCTTCCACCATTGTCGTTAGCTTTAGATCATTCATCTTTCATTCCTCTCCCTCCTTCTGCAAAGGTCATGATGCTGTGTTGGCTTCCCCCTGCTGGCAGGCCTGCCATGCACCGCAGATGATGTGTACTGTGTGTTTTTTCTAGTGCTCTTATCACCCGATGCTCCCCGCATACTATCTGCCTGTGTGTTTGTATTGTGTGTTCTGAATGAACGTTTTGTCAGAGGTCCAGGAGCTCTGTTGCTGCACTGTAATTACTGCCAGTCCCTGCTGTGCTTTTTCTATGGAGATTTACAATCACATGTTGTATGTGAAACAATCTTCATATTATTTTTTTGGCTCAAGTTTACCCTCAGTACTAATTCATGGTTGCTCCTAAACAGAGTTACCTACCTGGGTTTGTCTCATCTGGACTGAATGGCTTCTTGTGGTTACAAACTACTACCACAGATGTCTTTTGCCTGTCTAAATATGCCAATTATTTAAATTCTCCTGTCAGTCCTGCTACCTCCCTCCTCCACATCCTGATTTTTTTTTCTCCCCACTACTCACTTAAGGGAATTGAGTGGCTTTTTATGATCTGTCTTAAATATAGATCAGCAATTTGCTGTTATTGGCACACAGCTGAACACCACAGACCCCTCTTCTTTCCATTGCCATTTCCAACCACCCTATCATGCTTCATACACTAAAAATTTTGTTTTATAGTCAAATTTTCACCTTCCCCAACCTGCATATTTACTGTAAGTGTCTCTTTCTCTGTCCAAATAAAACCCACACACAAACACCAGAGTGTATTCTAACTTCAAGGTCAGAGAGAACTTGTGCATTATAAACACTGTACCATGTAAAATAATCTATCAGTTAAGACTGGGACAAATAATTTGACATAGATTTGAGCACATTTTTAGCCACACTCAAATAAAGACATGAGAGTTAGACTACTTTGCTGTAATTGGGCTAAAATATAACAACACCACCTTTAAATATGGTTATTTCTAAAACCTGTACCTTTAAATTGCTTTTGGTAAATAAATTGCTTCACAAATTGAAAGGATTCATTGTTGAGTAATAGATTTCATGACTAGATAGATAAACATAGCCAACCTCTGCTGATCAATAAGGTCATTTTAATGCAACTTGTGTAACAGGGACGGATAAAATCCAAGTAAAATGCCAGTGGAGGCTTTGATGGGTGATATGAAATGAATATGAACCTATTTACCATAGTTTTTTTTGTTTCCGTAATTCTTTATTATGTAAATAAGCTTTTGTTATTGCATTAAGACATGCCTCCCCCCCCCACCCCATGTACACAGGCTGTCATTTTCTAAGAACATTTTGAGTTATATTGATTACAGTCCCACCCCCTACTTAGGAGGACGGAGCTGAAGGTTGCGGTATGGTGGCGCCACCCCGCTGAGACCACAATGATTACGATTAAGTGTGTGAAAGCTATGAATGTCATTTGTGCCGAGCAGAATTCCTATCTTTAGGAATGTCGGCTGTTGGTGGAGCAAGAACCTTAAAGAATTGCAACCCCCCACGTATCTTTAGAACAGTAGCGATGGAAAGGTCACTGTGACAATCAATACACTCCTCTCCGTTCGCCCCGTTCTGCTTCAGTGCGTCAGACTAATCAGTCTGCTGCAAGGACTGGAGGACACGTCAGGACCTGATAATCAGAGAGGAATGGAAAAAAAAAAGAAGGCTTGACTAAAAGTGATGTATTGGCCACATTCAAGGGATTACAGTGAGCAATAGTGATCCGTCTGCACTGTTTTTGTCTCAACTGTCCTTGACATGATTTCTTTTTGCCAATTTTCTTTAACTTCTTCCAACTGATGAGTCCAAATTCTTCTCCTTCTCTCTTTTGGACTCTGGTTTCATTTCTCTGCTCTTGATTTTCCCCATGAAGTTTTTATGGTCTCTTTAGGGGTATTAACAGCAACATGGTCTTAAATGGGTTCACACTAATTGCATTTGGTCGGGGCGTGCTCTTAAACACACACAGACACGAGCGCACAAAATGGCTGAAAGAGGTATCTCTCGTCATACCAGAGCCTCTTCTGTTTCACTCTAACATTATAGGAGCCACAGAGCCAATAAATCTTCTGTTTAGCCAAACTGGCAAACAGTAACCCAGCATGCTGTGGAGTGATGTGTGAGCACACAGTAACATCTGTATTTATCAGATTTTCTCTGACCCAACCCATGTCTCTGTTCTCTGAAATGAGCTCATGTGTAACAGACTGCAGTCAGCTTTGTCTGGTTTTCACTTGACTATTAATAGGCATTTTATTCTCAGTTAGCATTAGCATGTTTTCTGCAGCGCTAACAAGCATCAGGTTTCTGATTATGGCCATAGAGTGAAAATTGTCCACAAACAAGTAAAACAAGAGGCACAGGCTGTGTCAAGCTGTTTTGTTACAGATATCCGAACAGTCAATTGCAAAGTACATTCAGCCTCTTTACGCCTTTTATACATGGATAAAATCAAACAATGGTCAGTGGAAAAATCTGATATTTTTCTAGACTAAGTTTTTCTTTTCAACAAATTCCATTAAAAGGCCCAAAGCCAAGAATGTGTCTGTTCTTAATACTTTCTGACTTCCCTACGTAGCTCTCAGCTCTAATGTCATAGGTTCCTGCTAAAGATGTTTAATCCTTAAAAGTTAAAACTTTTTTTTAATTGTAAAAACAGGGTTCATTAACTTCGTCAGACCAATTCCTCCTATGATTTTTGCAAGTGTTACTAAAACAGGAATACTCATGGATATGTAAAGGACTATTTCCAGCAGTGAAATGACATATATTTTTTGCTATAGTGAATGTATTCCTGTAGCCAGATGCTTTTTTATGTAGGACTCTCTCAATTAAACTAAAATGTCTTTGTTTATCACAAGAAATGAAATTATCACCAAATGCAATTTCAGGCTCTGACACAGTCAAAAATCCTCTTTGAGCTTTTGATAAATAAAAAGAAATTATATCAAACTTTGACTGCACAGAAAATACTTGTTTAAAAGGTATGAATTAACTGTGGATTTTGCTTTGTTTTTACATGCGATGTGTTTACAGTAGGAAATCTCATAATTTAAAGGCAAAAAAAATTAACGCCTTAAAGAAACAAGTCCAGAGCATTCCCCTGACTTCTATGAGTGCATACATTCACCATTAAAACCTCTGGGGAGTTTTGTGTCAAAAGTTCCTCGTCTAACCAACAATCTCTGGCTGGAGCCCATTTGTTACTGACCCTTTAAATGTTATTGTTTTCCTTTCAAATCCCTCAATGTTCAACAGTGGAGTCAAATGATACATCTGGCCAGTGCCATGAACCCAAACATGGAAGAGAGGGTCTCCATCACATTTGGTGCAGCAGTGGATGACAGTAGATGGGTTGGGGTCAGATGAAGGATATTAGAGCAAATTTATTATCAATGCAGCCTCAAGGGATTCCTCCCTTTCTTCTCTCTTCCTATCCAACAATAAGAGATTTCTCACAGGGAAAACTTGCAGAATGAGACCACTAAAATGTCCTTGAGCCCTTCTTTGTTCCAACTGTCATCTCCACAAGAGAAGTACTGGGACAGAAACCTCCTGGTGTGTGTAAAAGCCTTATTCCAGAAGCATATGCAGAGGCAGAACCTCTTCCCAGCAGGGCCAGTCTCGGGACACCGATAGCATCCTGAGGGCTGTTTTGCCCTTGTCTTCTTTTCAGAGGTCTCTTCCTCCAGCTGTTTGGACTTATCTGGATCCACTGGAACACTACTGAACATCTGTTCCATGTCTGTCAGTGATTGATGGCAGCCGTGTGAGTGATAGCACATACACATGTGTACAAGAGCATATGCATTTACAATACAGAATACACATCTGCCCATATACATGATTGCATACACGGACAACCGGACATGTGTACATGCACAATAGAATGTGCATGATAGCTTTATTGGCTGTCAGCTCAGCAGTCCAAGCTCTTATTCTGGCACTTTTGCAATCTTTGGAGCTTAATTTCCTGGGAATCTGTATGTACTGTACCATCTGTCTTTGTATGGATTGTGATGAATGAAATGCATCTTTCTATGTATTGAAAGTGATTGAAATGTTCTGTCATCGCAAGGAATATATAACAGAAGAAAGACAAGGCAAAAAGATTTCATCCAGTACTGTATCCACCTGGTGAAAAACAGAGTTGTTGTGGCTTATATCACAGTTAAGTATTAAACATCTGTCAATTTTAGCCCATGTTTTTCCTATTTTAAACAAACCAAGACTCTCCAATTTCAAATTTGTTTTTACTTGCTCAAACAAAGCTGTAAACTTAACCCTGACCTCAAATAAAGTTGTACAAGTTGCCTAATCGAAATTTGCCCAAAAGTTATTTTACTTGCTGAAATCTAATTGCAGCCCTTCTCACACTGCTGTCTTTTTCTCACTCTGCAATAGGGTGTTTTCAGGTCATGAAAATCTATTAAATCTTGTGAGAGGTTTTGAATTTTTTTAATCAGCTAAATATCTGAATATTGTTGTTTTTTAAAGATAGAAACATAGAGGGTTATTAAGAAATAAAGATGGAAATTGTGGCCATCTTTAAAACCAATAAAATAAATATATTATATATATATATAAATATAATAAAAAACTATCATTTCGATTGTGAGGCCTTTAAGACGTATGAAAGTGTCAGGTAGAGGTTAACAAAACATTATGATTGGGATTTTGCTAGAAAAACAAAAGAAACAGCTCTCTACTTTGATAGAAAAACAAAAGAAACAATCCTCTTCTAAATGGCATTTGAAGCTTGGTATAACTTGTTTCATAAAGCTGCTGGGCAAATATAACACACCTTCCCACCTAATCACCATGTTTTAAAGCTAAAGATCTGTGATGACCCAAAAACATAATTCATCTGTTTTTTAGCCATAACAATTCATTATAATGCTGATCTTTTCCTTACGCTGAAATGTCCAGAGTCCATTCAGGCAGTTCTAGTGCTCTGGCTCGATGTATATATAGTGTTCAGTTTGTCCAGATGATGCCAAACTAAACAGATGACAGTTTGCGTTCCACTGAGAGGAAACCGCTGGTTAAATACCAATCCACGCCAGTTTTTTTTCATCTTTAAGTATGGTCAGACAAAGGTTTCAAGAATACTCTGAGACCACAGAAACACTCACACATGTTGCCTCACACACAACCGAAGACAGACATACTCACACAAGCGTGTGAGCTCGCATGCAATGCAAACACAATTAATTTACGCCCTCTCTCTTGCAGCTTTGCCTTCTTCGTTTTCATTGTCTTCGCTGCTGCATTTGAAAACAATATCTTTCTTTAAGTTCACTACAAGATTTTAAAAAATGAGCTGATGCTGCTTTTAACCTCCTTGCACCTGGAAATGTACAAACTCTGCCAAGAGTTTTCCTGAATTTCAGCTGTTACATGCTAACTGCCACACTAGGGGGTGAAACCAGATGCTTAAAGCAGGAGAGCTGGGTCCTTTTCTTCCACTATACGCTGATAAAATAGAAATTACCTCTAAGGATTAAGCCAAGAGAGCTTAATCATAAACTAAACCTTGAAAATTCCCTTTTTTGAACTAAAAAATCTTTTGGGGTTTCCTTTAACACAGTAAAATACTTTGCCCAGAAAAGAAGCTGGCTACTTGTCAGTTTAAGACTTTTACATGTGTTGCCATTTTAAAAAGTGAACTTATGTGACCCAAATTATCTGGCAGTGAACTCCATCATCTTACCGATACCAGATGCAGGTTTGTGGTTCGGTCTGCATTCAGACTGTATTGTTTAGCTCCTGACACAAAGGAGGGTAGTTAACCTTAATTTGACCTTATTGATTATCCATTTACCAGAGTGGACTGCTTACATCTACTGATTAATATTTCTATAACACAGTAAAGAGAAATTGTTAGAGAAAGGTTGATATTTTTGCAGAACATACAAGCATATTTAAGAGGGGAGAGACATGGAAACGCTTTTGGTTTATCACATTCCATGTGAAACACTAAATAGTGCTTTTAATCATTAGATCTCTTTATCGTGCCAAGTTCTCCATAAGGAAAGGGAGGTTCAGTTAAACCAGGACAGAAAAGAAAAGCATTTTATGCCATTGGTTTTTCCATTCCTTCTGCTTCACAATGGTTTATTTAAATCAGCATATCCAATCTTTATTAAAAAAAAAGAAGAAAACAGTCATGAAAATTTTGGAGCCAAATAAGCTTCTAGTCTCCAAGTGAGATCTACAGAGGAACCACAATGCTATTGTTCGCTAAGATTTATGAACAATATGTCATCAACAGCCCTTCAGAAATATTTCCTTCCACTTAGTGACTGTGAAGCTGTGACCATACAAGGCTCAACAAACGTTGACTGATCAATGCTAAGCCCACAATAGGCCTAATAAGGTCTGTGATTTAAACAAACACCCATTTCTGCTGTGGTTTTCATGTCTAATTAATGCTCCACAGTTTGAAAAAAAACATGTTCTTTCACTTAATTTCCAGAAGTTAGACAGGATACTGCTTTCATACTTTTCCTGTATAATTCAGGAGATGCCAAGTTTAGCTTAAACAAAACAGCCAGCTTGGCTCTTTTCAAAAAAAATCTCCAGTGCTTTCCAGCCCCTTTTAAGCTTACTGGTTAAACATACAGTTCACCAACAATCAGAAAGGGGGGGCAAATTATCTAATTTTATGAACCAGAGTGGGCTGCAGTTTTGTTGGGCTTCTGTTCAGAGTTCTTTACAATACGGCACTCATTCATCCATTTACACCATTCAAGGTGCTGTGCTAACCACCAGGAGCAATTTGTTCCGGTGGTCACATGTGGTACTGCAAGAGGAAAGTCCTGTGTGGTGGTTGGAAATATAAGAGACATCTGGAAGGTCACATGACCTGCAGGCACAATGGTCAGAAGATCCTGCAGCATCCCAGATTCCACCAATAATATGACTTCCAAAACCTTCAGCAGTACTTCCTTTGATTACAAAAAAGAACAATAGAAAACTTTTTTGCTTACTGTTCAGAATACAGTCAGTGAATAAAAATAAGATGATGCCAACAGCATTGCAACTACTTATGTTAGCTTAGGAGAAGCTGTCTTTCTGGCCATGGCCAAAAACTAATATTGTGAAATCAAGAAAGATTTTGATACCCACATGGACACTGTATGGTGTTTAGTACCAAAAGCTGACAAAGTATGAGCCAAAACAGGGACAACAAAACACCAAGTACTTGTCAACACCTCAGGCTGGTGAGAAAAATAGTCTGGCTGTTTTTTATTAACAGTTGGTTGTGTTTATTCAACTATTAAGTGCCTGGAGGCATGGGGTTTTCCTTAGGCAGCCGGAACAAAACAGCAGTGGAGATCAGTGATTGATTAGGATGGTCTGGCCTTCGTTTTTACTGACTGGGGAATTACAAATCAAATTTATTGGCTGAGAAAATAGCAGAGAGGAAATATTTTTTAATTATTTTTATTTTATTTTATATTGTTATAAATAAACACCAGTAACTGTTTACAAATGCTCGGTAGAGTTACGCATGACTTAAAATGTTACGTCTTTGTTTGTCAAGCCAACTGTCTCACCTTTTTCTCTATGCTTATCCAAGCTAATTGTCTTCTGGCTGTAGCTTCATAGTAAATGGACAGATTACAACAGGAATCTTTCTTCAAGCTAATTCCTCAAACTCATAAGGCTATGAGACCAGATTACATAAAACTTTTTTAAGTTAAAGACACATTCTTGAGCTGTTTTGACTCAATTTTTGTATTGAAATGTTAAGTTCAGTCTTGATTAAAACTATATTAGCCATATGCCTGACTATTTACTCTTTGGCTTTGTATTTCCCAGTGCAATAGTTCATGCCATGTGTTTATACAGGAGCATTTGTTGGTGGACGTGACCTTTGAAATACTCCTTAGCAGGCAGCAACAGTTTTAAACAGTGGTCGAGCTTTGATGAGGTTTGCTGCTGCTCTCTGTTTTTTTTTCTTCCTTTCTTTCTTTTTTTTTTAAAGGCCTTTCCCGCAGCCAACCAGTACAGCTACACTACACCAAGCACACATCCTAAACACAAATTTAGTAAATTACAACCATGCTTTGATGCACTTTGATGCAGTTCAGTGGAGAGCAAACCACATGCCAGCACACATATAGCATGTGTAAGTGCAGTGGACTGAGGTCTACTGAGGTCAGCGCTGCAGCTATAGGATGTCCTGTTGATGTCACTCCAAGGACGAAGATGGTGTTGAAGGAGGGAAGACACAGCTGGAGCTGCTAAGAGGGAAGCTTTGATCCGGATGTGTGTCGCTGAAATCCCCTGGCAAAAAAAGCAAAAAAAAGTTACACTTAACAAATGTCTTCAGAGTCATGTCTGAAATATTTCATTTTAATAAAAAACTGTGCATCAGTGACACGCACATGAACAAAAGAGACAGCATTATTAAATGTCATATTTCCTCAAGGCTCTCTGTGCTGTTTTGCCCAAGATAAGATGTGTTTCTAATTGGTTTAGATCCATAACTCAGTAAAAAAGTGCAACCTCCGTGCTTACCCTGATAAATCTCTTGCACACTCCAATATGTTGGAAAATAGAAAACAAAACCCTGTGCTCTCTGCGATCATACTTATTTTATTACCTAGTAAATATTTGTGAAGCCCTGTATTGGAATATCTGTTATTGTAAACAGTCCTTTTATCTCCATATGGTGATTGTATCTGGACCTGGAATTGGAATCCAGAGAATAAAGGAGAAAGAAGAGAAAACAGGAAGAGTCTGTCAACATGCAACTCTAATTTCTCTGTAGATAAATATACCAAAAAGGTATTTATGGCTGACGCATTTGGTGCAAAGTGTGTGTTGAGTTCGTTTTTGGAGACATTTTATATCTCCATGTCCCATTTATAGACTGAGGCTTAGCAGTGTAGACATAAACAATGACTGAAGATGAGAAGACTTTGCAGGATTTGTCCATGTGGGACTGGACTGCAAAATTTCGACTTTTTCATTTCGCATCACGTGTTTCAGACCAAATCATCTTCAAATCTCAGCAATGTCCATAAACACAGATATATCTCTGTAAACATATAGCTCTCTTTAGTTTTGTGTAATTATTGTAATCAAAATGGATCCATAGTCAAGATGATTTGCAGCTTCCATCCACAGTGACCATTTACTGTAAGAGTTTCTTAAAATTATGACCACATTTTCCGTAAACTGCTTCCTTTCTCAAGAGCATCTCTACTTTTCTGGTTGACAGTTTTTGCCCTTGCTTCACTGAAAAAGATAAACACATTGGATAAACATAGAAATCTAGCTGAGGGTCTTTTAAAATCTTCCCATCTGCCATTGTAAGAGACTATTGCTCAATTTGCACTGGGAGACCTAAGTCTTTTTCTCAAGTTGAACTGTTAAACTACTGCATGGGATTTGGTGAATTTTGACCTGAAGGCACAACATGTGACCTAAATTCTGGGGACTGGTATGTTGCAAATGTTGTTCCATCAGGATTTGTCTACAGTCATTATAAAGGCGTTTGAAAAATCAACCTCATAATGAATAGTTGATGTTAAAATGCAACATTTGGTATTGATTATGTGGCAAATGTTTTGAGTGTTATGTATTTTAAATGACTTATGACTGCCTGCAAAACAGGGCCTTTTTCTCTCAATGCAGCTTTGGAGACTTCAGAGAGGAACATGAACAGAAAAAGTGAAATGAAAAACCAGTTCAAGGAGGGTAAACAGGGACAAGAAGGTCGGGTAACACTGAAAAAGAGAGTTGATCGGAGAACAGGTTCTTCACAGCTAACGAGGACGAGAATCTAAACATGATACTGTGACCAAAATGAAAACCACCTGCAAATTAAAATCACAGAGGCAACCTGAATCGTCACCGTAGCCTGGGACTGATCACAACATCCTCAGGGGGGGGGTTTATATTTACTCTGCAGAATCAGCTCCAAATTAGACTCCTGCACACTATATCCAAACCAAACTGTCATACATTAACATTCACACGCAGCAGACGCAGGCGCACAAGCAGACCTGCACGCACAGAAAACCAAAAAAGTACACTTTGTTTGTTAGTAGACTTCTAAAAACCATCCCCTTAAGGTTTTCTTGACTCACGGTTAACTTCCCTCTTAATCTGAAATCTTCTTGCCTGTTGACCCCCCCTCCAATCTCCCACTGCTACATAGTTTAAATCTCCCTCAGAGAAGCACCACATCAGAGGGCGACAGACCTTTAGCATTAACCAGAGCTAAACAATGCTGGCATGTTCTGCAGTGTGACAGATGGACAAAATGAAAGAAGGAATGAGAGGAGCCGCGAGCCATATGAAGGGTCTCGTTAAAATCACAGCCCCCTGCCATCTTTATTGGGCCGCCATCATCAGCAGCGCGGTCTGAACAGAAAGCACGGGTGCCTGGTAAATCTTCACAGGGAAGTGTTTCATAATTTTAAAACCAATGGACATAATGCACAGTGAAAATTTATTGCATCGGTCCATTAGTATGAACAAGAACTCCCTGTTTTCAGCGTCAAAAGTCTCTTTCATAGGTGCACAGAACACCTGGCGCACACTATAAGGTGCCCCAGCAGTCATCAAAGTGGTTTTAGTGTGTGCCTATTGCTGTGGATCTAATGGTGTACAAATGGAAAGGCCTGTTAGGCGTCCTCTCACACCTCCAACCCCACATGGCGCCCATATTTCCCTCCACACACACTCCACACGCTCATGCACACCTAGAAAGAGTGCTTAGCATAGCACAATAAGCTCATAACTATCAAAGCCCCCCGCCCGTTTTTGTTCAAACTCTTTCCTGTCTTTGTTGTACGAGCCACTCCAGCTCTCTCTGATGTTCAGGAAATTAACCGGTTGGAATGCAGGTGAGCGTGTGGGTGTAGCTGCTCAGCTTCAGTGGTGATTAAAGGCCAAGCTGGTTGTTGTAAAATGTGATAAAGCTAATAGCAACACTCAGCATTCACCTAAGGCAATAGCATGTGGTCATATACGCGAGAGGCATAACTTTAAATTTGACGACCAATCTTAGACAGCTGCAAGGAGAAACGGGAGATGCTGGGTTTGGCTTTCAATGAATGTTGCAATTGTGTCAAGAGTCCCACTTTGGATTTCAAAAGTTACTGAAAAAGAGTTAAGCTTTGTGTTTGCTTTGATTAAGAAAATAAAGTTTTTCTTTGTAAATCCCAGGATTAGAGGTTTTATCTGGAAGCAGCTCAGAAACAAAAACAAACTCTGTGTTGGACCTCATGTGGGCGACTTGCGATGTATTGACTCTTTCATCACCCACCCAGCTGCCACTGTGATGACTCCACGCACGGTGATGTTAGTCCTTCAATACTTTACGCTGCTTTCATTGATAGAACCATATCTGATTCTATCTCTTTGGCATGATTTATATACAAACTCTCTACATTGGCCATCTGGATCCCTTGTCTTATAAATGACATGCATTTATATGACGCTGACAGCAAAAATCGCATACTTAATGTATCCATCATGTAGCAGAATTTCATCACAACTTAAGAAAAACATTCCACACAGAAGTAGAAAAAGATGCGAGTCTTTTTCTATTGTTATTGTTGAAACACTGTACTAAAGTTTTGCGAGCGGTTGGGATGGATAGATAGGAAGCAAATGACAGAAGATGTGGCAGTTTCAACAAATGCATGTCAAAGTTTCCAGCTTAGATCATCACAGAGTTTTTCGTTTGTGTGTGTAAGCATGTTTTTAGAGATTTTTTTTTTTGTTGCCTAAAACTCTCAAAGATGGACCACATGTTCTCTTTATGTTCCTCCGCTGTGAGTGTGTATGCTTATGTGGCGGCCACGTGCTGTATGTGTACGCCAATCTGTCAGCAGTTAGCCAGTTGATGGGAGTCACATTTAATAAATACACACTGGAGCGTTTAAAGCCGGAGGGATTCTGACAGAGTTTTCATATTTTTATTCGTTAAAGGATCTAATTGTCAGGTTGAGCTGACTTCCATGACAGCTGCAACCGCAAACCCTCTCATGTTTTCAGTTCTCAGAGGACAAGTTTGCGGGGCTCCAACACATGTGAGCGAGCTTGCTCAAGTATAAACATTCATGGCTGTGTAAGCTTGTCGTTACACGCAGCTGATTAATTGTGGAAGAGGAAAAAGTGGGATTAGCCATGCACAAACAGGGATGATTAAGCGTGAGAATGAAATAAAGTGTTTTTTTTGTCTTTTCTAAGCTTTCCAGTGATCTGTTCTGAATAAAAAAACCTCCTTGTTTTTGCCCTCATGCTTTTAAATAAAAGCACACGCTTTGACATCGTAGAGAAACACACAAACGCACTCATCCAGCTGCTGCCACTTTCTGACCATCTCGTCTAATCTTAATCTAACTCTGTTTATTATTCCTAAAAGCAACTTCCACCCTCTCCATGGAAACACTCACTGTCCCTGGCAATTTGCTGTCTAATCCATAGTCAGATTGCACTAAAATAGTCCTGTGTACGGTGATTACAGAGCTCAAAAATCAGTGGTCACTGTGATGTGGGCAGCCGGTGGGTACATCCTAAGCGGTGCAGCAGATTTTCTGGTTGCGGTTGCACACACACCACCTTGCTTTTCCATTTAGGGCTATCTGTGTGTGCAGAGGATGATGGGAAACACAGTGACCAGTGTGTCCCCGTAAGCCCTACACACAACCGCCCTTGTGCCATGGGCATTGATGGTGTGTATGTATATGTTGCGTGTGTGTGTGTGCGAAGGCAGCAGTAGTTAAATAATAACTGCCTAATGCATTGAAAATTTGGAAATAAAACTGTGGTTGCCTGCAAGAAAGTCGGTGAACCCCCACTTGCTTCAGCCTCAGTATCCCTCAGATCTTTGCACCCTACTTCCCCAACATCAAACAGCCTCCCTCTGCAAGGCACAGTGATATTTTAGAAGAAAGCCTTAAGTCGTGCCTCTGAGGTAAACACAATAAGAAAGCAACAATTAGGTTAAGAGAGGAGGAGAGAGCGACAGCGAGGGAAAGGAAGCTGAGAGCAAAACAAAAATAAAAAAGGGTGCCAGCTGGGACCACGTGAGTCATCTAACAAATGTCAGCACCATCAAGCATCCAGGTTTGCAGATCTCTCTGACTGTTACTGACTTTTAAAGCCAGAAAGTTGGCAAAATGAAGTCATCATAATGATGTCAACCTCATGCTCAACGGCAATGGGTAGCTCACTGTCTTCCTGAGAGGAAACATTACTGCAAAACAGGGAGCAGGGAAACTGAGACTGCCTCATTAGGTTTCATGGAAGGGAATGAGAAATGGGTGGTTTTTTCCCAAAGCACTCAAAATAAACAAAATGTGGTGGTGGATCTCACACACAGACACCCACACACACACACACACACACACACAGGGAGAAAGAAGGGACAGTGCAACAGAGCCTGAGAAAAATCCTTTCACAAAATTAACATTGTTTTAAAATCAGTTTGGTGTTGCATGCCAACAAAAGCGCCAACGGATTCCTTCTTTGTAATGTTCTGCTGAACCTTCCACCAATCAAACAGTGTATAACTAAGTATTCAAATGCAATATAGTGCTATAAACAGATACCAGACACACTGCGATGGAACTAAAATTACTCTTCTTGCCCTGAAAACACAAATTCGATCTAAGGGCTTTGCTGCCCAGATGTCAAAATGATCTTTTAAGGTAGTTTTTCACATTTTGCTGAACCATGTAACTACGTGTATTATATTCCAAGCTCATATGGAAGCAGGCATGCTGGGTGAAAATGAAAAATTAGCTGTCAATGTTGGCTTCTCTGGATATTCATAGTCATCTTGCCCATTTGCCAGTTTTTAAAAGAATTATTGTAAAAACAATAGCTATTTCAAACATTTAAATGAATGCAGTGTGCAGCTTTTTTTTTCATAAGGTTGTAAAGAAATACTTAAGAGCCTTTGCAAATATCTTTAAAGCAGGTTGGAAAGCGCTCTACTTTTGTTGCCTGACTATTCATGAACTTGTGAATGTATGCATGGTAAGGAGAAAAAAAAGGTTCAATAAAAGAGAAAATAAGGCTGTAAATGGGAGAATACCTCCCTTGAGGTATAGCTAATCACTGGTAGCTCATACAGTGCTCTTTGTGAAGCCAAAGGCGCTCTTCCAAAAAACACCTCACCATACTGTCAACTCAAAGCGGCCTACCTGCACACCGAATCGTGCAAAAGTAGTGTTTATGATTTCCTCACCAGTCAAAATGGTTTACAGAGAGTATTTAACAAATGTCATACATGCATCCAAAGTTTCTCTCCGTCTGTTTTGAATCAAAGTCATCGGCACTGTACAGTTGTTGGTGGAAAATGCTCACAACTTGGCCGAGAGCTGCAGAGCTCTTTTTGTCTTTGTGAAATGAAGCATAATCGAATAAATATGTCATGTAGAAAGTGTGTTTAGATGGCAGACAAGGTGCAGTAAATATTTTGGTCTTACGGACTGCCAAAGCTGCCAGGGGAGGAGAGAGTTAAAACCTCTGAGGACAGACTCACCGGTCAAAATACAGCATGAGCTGAACCCTTTTATGATTTCTTACACTATAATTCATGCAACTGTATAACTGCAGTAAATGAGAACTGATGTTAAGCTACACTAAACATAATTTCTGCCTGAGTAATGATCAGCCTGCACAATAACAGATAAAAAAACATCGGAGGGCAAGAAAACTTGGCTTCAAATGAAGTTTAGTGGGTTGGTTTTGAACAGCAGCACGACTGGCATTAGCAAACGCTACCACATCATCAGTGGCTCCTGTCCGTCTCCAGCTCTTATCAGTGTGGAGTCTAGACTTAACCTTGTTTACCATGTTTACTGTGCACACAAGACTTTCTAAATGTATTTAAAAAAATTATCTTTTTCTCTATCTGTGCGTGCCTTTCATGGGCTTTTTTAGTAAGGAGGAGACCTTGAATGATGTGGACTGTATGGTTCAGGTCACATGAGGGACATGCTCTGCAGGTCACATCTCTACATGGGTGAAGATATACTTCACAAAGTAGAGATGAATAACCCCCTGTTCAGTGGTCGACACGCCTTAAATGCTCCGAAGCAGATCTAATAGAGGCACTCTGCATTGCTTAGGGGGGTTACAGAACCAAAAGTAAATCAATCTCAGCTTACTTGGACTGTTGGAACAGCCTTTTGTGGGTTTTTATTTTGTCATATTCTTCTCACGCAAGCTTTTGTAAATGGCTGCAGCAGTAGAGTCCTTTTTTGTAACACCAGTCCAAAAAAGATAAAATATGCTTTTGAGCTGCAGTCATCGGACTCTTGTTCAGAACCTGAGCTGCTCCGGTTCGTCCTTTGGCCTCAGCTTAACTTCACTGTTGCTTTCCATCTATCAAAGGTCTGTGTGCACTTTTGTCACTTTTCCAACTCGCTCAAACAACTTTATGAACAAATATGAGCTTTTGTTGGACCCTTTCCATCTCATGGCTCTAATCCCTCTTAAAAAAAATCTAGAACCCTTCATCATGTAAACATACTGTGACCTGTACTGTGTGTGGCACTGGCCGGGAAACCAACAATTCTTTACCTTAATTATTGCCCTTCTGAGGCTGCTATTTATTGGTAAAAAAATCCCAAACTCTTTCCAAAGAGACAAACAATCAAACAAAGCAGGAGCAGTTGGAGAAGACCGGTGTGGACATAAATCACACTCTAGGAAGGACGCAGAAATATTCTCCAGCTTCTGCCCTGGCTCCAGCCACAGACAGCTGCGAGAGTTGCAGAGCCGCTCCTGGAGTTTTTCTTGACCACTTTCCAGACTCAAAGTGGCCTCAAGTTCCTGCTCTCTGATTCTAAGAAGATAGGCAATGTTTTGAGAACACTGTATCATAAAACCTTGAATATAATCTCAACTCTAATCCAACTTCTTGTGTCTTAATGTAAACTTCTAACCTTATTGAAAAAACAACAGATTAAGCCTGTGGATGGTTTTGTTAAAACCGTATGTTAAAACCAGATTCTTTTGGGTTTCATTCAGTGTAAATGAGGTCGTCTTGGATAAGACAAGCGAACTGCGTGCATTCAAATAATCTGAGCAACTTCATTACCAAATGTTGGGGAATTTATCATGTGCAGTTTGTTTCAGCAGTTGGGAAAAAGTGCTGAATTACTGCTTTGATAATTAAAAAAAGAGGGTGAAGACTTATCCTTAAACTTAAAGTATTTTTACTTAAAGCCCAACTTTTTTTTAATTCAAGCTAATTTCATCCTGTATGGACTTAGAGCAGGGTTGGGCATCAATAATAAAAAGGTCAAGGTAGCCACTCAGTCATATTACTGTGTGGTCCACTTTGACGTGCAAACTGTCAAAGTGCGAGTAGATGCTAGGTCACAGCGGTCATGTGATGAGGTGTGACGAGGCATTGAAACAATATGGCATCCGTTGCAGGATGTGCTTCTGTTCCGCCGGAGTCAAAGGTCAGAGTCTTGTTATCTTCGTAGCACAACACAATAAACAGGAAGCAGCTGATCCACAAGGGCAACACGAGAGGGACGACTTATCTCCCCCGACGCACTTGACCCTCTCATCTTCCTCTTCCTCTGAAGGCTCTGAAACACACTTTACAGGCCAAGCCAAGGTTCGGACGTCCCATAACACACGCACCACACACTTAGATACATAAACAAAAGAGTAACTAGTGTCACATAAAGCTGCAAATTTTATTTTTGGGAACGAGGGATGATGAAACAATGGCAGGGACTCTGTATCTGTAAGTGTTTGTGTGTGTGTGTTTGTGTGTGTGTGTGTGTGTGTGTGTGCGTGTGTGTGTGTGTGCGTGTGTGTGTGTATGTGTGTGTGCGTGTTATATTTTCTCTGGGGGTTTAAATCAGTGCATCAATGTTGCATATGCATGGAAAGATCTGATGAGTTAAAAAAAAACATGCAATGTAACAAACAAGTTTTGAGTAAAATATAACCCTCCAATCTCTCCTTCTCTCACTAACACAAATACACACACATACACACCTGACACACAAACACACATCCATCCATCCTTCATTCACTCTAAAAATGGAATCAGGGTGGCACATTAACAGCATAGTTTCACAACAGTTCCACGCAGCAACACATCTGGTTCACAACAGCCACTAAATCAGTCCCAGTCTGCGCTGTTTTATGTGTGTGTTGAGGGAGTGTGTGTGTGCTGTGTAGAGGTGAGACTCGCTCTTTCCCACGATGCCTTGCATCAGTGGGCCAGGGGCAGGGAAGGAAGCAGAAGGGATGGAATGTTGAACAAACACACACACACACACACGCACGCACACACACACAAACACTAAAGACGCATTCAGGAACCTCCTGTGCCCATAGTGCAGAAGCTGGTCAGTAGATGGGCTCATACAGGAAGTTCTCAGCTTTGGCTACTTCCTGTTTGCTAGACGCTTGTATTAGAAGCACAATGTGGAGTGAAGAAGGCTTTTCAGCAGCCATTCAGAAAGTGTAATGAACCAGGATGAGAGTACTGCAAGCAAATACTGCAATTGTCCACTTTCTGCAAAGTTGTGAGAATTTTTAGTAACAGTGATGTTTCTGCTATCCCTCATTTTCTTGTCATGCTGTAACACAGATGAAATCAGCACAAAAACTGTTTTGCACGCACAAAAAGGACAAATCTCTGGAAAAGAGTCATTTTAGTTCCACTGAGCACATGTTTCATGGTAGCTGAGGTTTTAGACTTCCAGCAGCTAAATAGTTTCCTCATAACCTAAATAATCTCAGTTCTTAAATCGTGGCCATTTCTGATTTAGTGGATCTGCCTGCTGAGTGTATTTGCTTTAAAAGAGTAAAACACATAGAGCGAGGAAAGGAGCCTTCACGGTGAGATAAATTAGCAAGAAGAGGGGGAGTGTGACGGGAGTGCAAAAGAGAAGGGTGCGATCTGCAAGTGTTGCATTGATATGATGTCCACCAGATTGATGGTGATGAAAAAAAGAGGAAAAGGAAGGAAGAAGATAGTTTGAAAAAGGTGTCATCACAAATAGAGTCTCATATGAGGAGCTAGACGTTAATGTTTAAACCGGCCTTCATGGCTTCTGAAAATGATTTCTTTGGAGCAAGTTCCTGTAGCAAATTAACATCTGCATCACCTGGTTGACTTTTCTATACGACCCAGTGGGAATAATCTGCCTTACAGATGTGCGATGATGCTGTTTTTCCAATATTTATCAGAAAAAGAGTAATGCAAAAACCTTATAGCACCTAATAAACTACACTCATAATAGAGATGCCAGAGATGGGAGTGTAATTATCTTCCCAACAAAGTTAGAAAACTTCAGATGGATTACGACCCGCAAATTTCCTCCATCACACAAAACCCGGAAGCTCGTCAGAGGAACTGTTTAATCTCCTACTCTGATATCAGCCTGCACGTAAAGATACAGAGAGAGTAAAGGTTATTACAACTGCAGTATGAAGCCTGGGCTGCTTTCCTGTTTGCACTCTTTACCTCAAGATCACTGCGCGATAAGGAAAAAAAGCACGCAACGTTCATGCTTTAACATATAAATGTTCAGCTAATGCTGGGGTGTCTTGTTCAGGTGAAGCTTCCCAAACAGAAGCAGGCCAGACTTTAAAGCGAAAACCTCTGAAGTTGTAACAGTTCAGTCAGAGAAAGACAGGCATTAGCATTTCTTTCAACTCGCAGTACATTATTGAGGTGACTTAATTCAAGATAAGACTGAAATATGAAGCTCGGAATTAAAAGAAATCTTTGCTGAGTGAAAAGAGGATTTTGAAAAGCACTGTGCTGTGTGTAGCAGGTATTTAAGGGGGCGAGTAGCTGCTATGATGATATCACAGCTTTAAGCGCTTAATTTCAGACATAATTTCCGTTAGGATGTGGAACATTTTTTGTGATTTCATTCTGCAAAGCTCTAGGGAAGCACTATCGCTCTTAGCTCCTAATAACAATGCCCTTTTCCAGCTCTGTCATCTTTTGGTCCACTAATCCTTAGTCTCTCCCCCAAAATAGTCCAAAAGCTGCATACGTCCATACAGACAACAGGCATAAACAATGTGCATGTAAAAAATCACTGAAATGGCTAAAAAAGTCTAGAGGAAACCACACATAACCAACAGGAAATGTGGTGCCAACACCCAAAAAAAAAACAAGGAAACACAGATTTTTTTTTCTCTTTCTGTTGGCAGAACAAAAAAAAAATCCCGCCATAGATTTGCATTCAAAACAATCTTATTCAACTCAACTCTCAGCCCCCCTTTTAATGACATCTGCAGAAATGCACAACGTAGTAGCTTTGAAAGAAGAGCCAAAGTCGCTGGTCCAGTGTGCGGTTGCATGGAAGGCACTCTGGCCTCAGAGTAAAGTAAGCTATAATAATCTCCCTAAGAATACCCTGCAGTGACACACGAAGACATATACAACTCTATTTGTTACTTGTGGCAAGGGAAGGCACTTGAGAAAAAAAAAAGAAAAAAAGCTTGTGAAAATACCCATGGTGTTATAAGTGTGAAGTGAAGCTACAGCAGTATTGTAATTTTACTTTGCAATGTCCAAGATTGTAAAATTTGGAATGCTGCTTTCTAGCATGAGTGTAAAAGCGGTTGTTTAACTTTCCACATTAAAACATTTTAAAACATTTTTAGAGAAAAAGGAGGTTACTATTCTATACTTTTGTTATTGTAAATAAACCCAATAAACTCCCCAAAACCAACAATGTACTCTCCATTTCTGAAAACTCTCCGACCAAAGCCCATATATTTCCTCTAAAACGTAAGGAGACAATTTCAGCAATGTATGGATACATATTTGCTAGAAAAGACCTTCAATAGCACATTGTATTTCGAATAAGATCAACATAAATGACAGCAGAAATGTTTATTATACTAAAGGATCATACTTAGTGCAAAGGTAGTTCTTCATTTCTATCTTAAAACAGTTATGCACTACAATGGAGATCTGAGGCACAGAGTAAGAGTGAGCTTCGGTTACACAATCAACACCTGTGAGTAACATCAATTCAAAGATGTAGAATATATTGAAACACAGATGAAACACTTGAACTCTGATCAACAAGTTTTCTTTACTCACAAGAGTTACAGAGCTGCGTTTGAATGAAACGAGTTATTGCGACCATGAGAACGGAAGGTCTGATTGAGCCACCACTCTTTCCTCTTTTGGCACGGAGTCACTGAGTGGAGCTGTGACCTCATCCCATCCTGCCGCACAGGAAAGGTGGATCACATAGCCGGGACAGACACCTGCATGGACTCAGGGTCGTGTGTTCGGTGGAGAAGGAAAGAGACGTAGCAGAAAGTGAATGTATTCACAGGACTGTCGATACGAACTTGTGTGTCAGGAAAGGGACTGAACCGAGAGCGATGAAGCGATAACCACTGAGTGAATTAAGACGAGCTAAGCCATTTTTGGGACGGAGCAGCCAGGATATACGGAACTAGAATATTGTCTTGCTCGCCAGTCAAGAAATTATTTAAGCCATATTTTCCACAGGATTTTGCACAAAGGAAGAACACTTGTTATGTCACAGCATTCACAAGCCTTTTTTTTTTTTTTTTTTTACAGTGATGAAATATAAAAATTAGTTTCAGTCCACTGCACACACAAACACGTCAATTTGGCTAATTTGCTGCTTTGATTCACATCAGAGGTATCACAGCCCTGCGGTCGATTGTGTGTGTTTGTATAGGAGAGAGAGAAAGAAAAAGACCTAGCCAACAAGGCCAATTGTACAGCCAATATAGACAGGCCCCTCCATTAGCTCCCAACGATGCATTTCCAAAATGACCTCGCAGCTACTAGCTGCTAGCAAACCAGCGTGTCCCCTTTAATTCCACGTCGTGTTCACAACATTCATGAATCCAAGACAGTATAGATTATCAGATGTTGTTTGACGGGCCAGGTTAAGGCATTTCAGCAAATTTGATAGCTCTGTTTAATTAGTCCTGTTCTAAATGCATCGAGTTAGAAATAAATTCAAGGCTTATCTAAGACTTGACATACTTTAAATCCAGGATCTGTGCTGAAGTTTTGAAATGTGGCCTGAGGTTATCATGGTCAGGCTGGGGATTTTGAGGTTAGAGGGAGGAGGATAGACACAGGAGCCAAATAAATCCTTCAACGGTGCATTTCATGATATATGTCTGAACATGTGAGTCGATGTGCATATGCATGTGTTTGCATTTGACATAGCAGCAGAGAGGGATTTTACATTTCTGAATGTGTGCGGCAGAGATGTAAATCTCGCTCCGTCTCCTCCCTCATTGAAAGTGTCACTCTTTAGCCATCTGCTAGCAGTTAAAGCTGTGTAATTGCAACTTTCTTTTTTCTCACAACCAGATCAATGCTGAATAAATTCACTTCACACAGACACAGAAACACACACAAAATGCAAAATGTACGAGAATGAGGACAGATGTAAGATGTGAGAAAGTCAAGTTTTCTGCTCTGTAGGGAGTCTGGGGGCTTGTTTCACCACGAAAGTGTGAATTTATTCAACTCTTTATGCTGCTTACAAGTGCTGAGGATCAGAACTTTGTGCTTTTTGAGCTGTCGGGTCTTTCCTGCCAACCAGACTCTTTTAAAATGCAGCAAATCTATCCTAAGACATGTATACTACAGTCCTCGTAACTCACAGCCAACAGAGGCGATGCACAATAAACTGGTGGATCATTTTCTATCCTGACCATAAATTGCATCTTTTATGTTAACCCTTCGGTATGTTTTCTTAGAAATGCAAGAGTATCTGGGCCCTGGGGTTCAGTCACAAGGAAGGAGGGAAGGGAGAGAATAATCAGTTGGTTTTTGCATTATATCCACTGGTTATCTTATCGAACACATGCCATTGCCTTAAAAATTAAGTTTAATTTGCTTTCATAACAGCAAAGACCATCACTATAATAAAATGGATATTGAATACTGTTGTGAATTGTGGTGTTGGCTTGTTAAGGAGGAAAAATACTTTACTGATACAGCTTGCAACTCAAAAAATTAAAACTCAAGCACTGAAAATATATTTATAGCATTAGCTGAATGGATAAAATTGTTCTGACAATTGAAAAAGTGGACATGTCAAAATAAAGCACACAACTGGGCTTTCCTCTGCTTCGATGACTCCACAGTTACTCATGACAAAATTGACAAAGCTGAACTCATTTTAAACTCAAGTAAAAAAAAACAGTGTACTGAAATAGACAAGGCCTCACAAACAATCTACTCAATCACAGGAAAATTATTAGATATTATTAGTCACTGTGTGATGACCCCTTTAATTTGAGGAAAATGGAACATGTAAGTGCTCTTCAAACCACTCCTACTTTGTTGTTTTTCCACTGGGATTTGGTTTTATACTTTTCAAATTTTAAAAGGAAGCACATGACACAAATACTGCCCTGATTGATGGCTCAATCCCCAAGCGACTGCTTTTACAGGAAAACACAGACATTATGTTTGTTTGTTCTTCATAGATCATCGCAACAGTTCTTGATGTAAAACAGCTCTCCTGCAGGGTTAAACAAGCCTGAATCCACAGTGTCTGGTCATCCTGCCACGGTCCATTTGTGTAAATGTACACAGTTACTGGTAAAAGTGTTAGGGCACGAGATTCCTCCATTAACTAAAGCTTACGCACATACAGCCAGGATGCAGTCACTCAAAGTAAGAGAGGATGGATTGATTGCTGTCCTTGTCCACTGTCTCCGGAGCCCACCCACAGACCCCTCCTCATGTTCACACCTCCCACATCTACACCACCTCTCCTGCCTCCTCCACATCTCCTCCCTCCCTTCTGCTTCAGTGGTGCAGGTGGAGGCTTGACCTAAAATCAAGGGTGATGAATGACTTCTATCTTGCTGATGCTAGCAGTCCAAAGTGTGTGTGTGTGTGTGTGTGTGTGTAGGTGTGTGTGTGTGTGTGTGTGTGTGTGTAGGTGTGTGTGTGTGTGTGTGTGAACTTCAGCCAAGCCTGCTCTGCTGCTTCCTTTCTCATTGTCCTAAGCGTGTGTATCCAGATCTAAAATCTTATTAAAACTCAAATAGTCTCATACAGCTTTAATAAGGCCACTTTAAAATTCCTCAAATACATCAGCGCAATTAATCCCACATGAAAAGAAGAAATTTAATAGAAATACGTTGTAAAGTTGAGAAACTTTTTGCATAATGTTATCCATCCGATGTGATTATGGCTTTTTCACGAAACATAATACTACTAACCTCATACTTAAACTTGAAATCTGAATCTGTATAAAAATCCACAATCATTTTAAAAACAAAAACACACACATTTGATGTGGGAGCCTCACATCCAAAATACAGGGATTCTTCTGAACGTAAAATCATTAGGATAAAATGTAGGGAAATTATAGGGAACTAAATTATAGGGACTTGGTTTTGTGAAATTTGTGTGGTGTCCTTCCAAATCATATCATAATATTAAGTTTCCACGAGAAAAAGATGCTGTTCATGACTCATTTCCATACATAATCTGCCATGCTGGGCTAAACTCCTCTTTTGATGCTGCATGGTGCGTTCCCTTTGTCTCAAAAACTACTTCCACTAAACGGAGCTGGGGGGCACCAAAGTCTGCTCTCCGATCTCCTCACTCCACAGCCTCCTTCTCCTCTGTCCCCCCTTTTGTGTAGCTTTACCCGAATAAATTAGCAACCCGCGTCGATGAAGGGAGGAGGAGGAGGAGGAGGAGGAGAGTAGAGGGGAGGAAAGAGAGGGGGGCTGGGCCTAGTGGCGGAGGAGTCGGCTTTCAGTCGGCGAGGTGCACGGTGCCCCGAAGCGGCTCTGTCTCAGCACACACACGCACACACACACACACACACGCACACACAAACTCAACGTGTCTGAGTGACTGGATGCTGAGAGAGAGAGAAAAGAGAGGAGAGGATCGTTTAAGATCAGCGAGACAGAGAGCACTGCAGGGCCACAGGCGGCTCCTTTCTTCTGCAGACAGCAAAGGGAAGCGGAGAGTCTTCCAGCTGATCCAAACGCGCTCACCTGACACGGGAACGGGAGACGGGAGGAGAAAAAAAAAAAAAGAGAGACCATTCACTGGAGGAGTAACGGTGTACCGGATTAGAAAATCTGTGGAATTGGAACATCTGTAATTTTTTTTCCTCTTTTCTGTGGATACTATGTAAAAAACAAAATAATTTAAAAAAAAAAAAAAAGCCCAGTGAAGCTGGTCAGCGCGCGGCTCCATTCAAGATTTTCTCCTGGTGGATTGTCTGTCGTTGAGGGAGGAATTGGAAACCCGTTTGCATACTAATCAGTTTTGGAGGGGACATCCAGAGCGGACATCCAGAGCTGCGGAGCGGGTCAGATGAATGTAAGTGACAGCTCCTTTATTCTCATCTTCTGTGTGCTCATTGATGCATCTGATCAGTGCGGGATAAAGGTGGAGGAATAAGCTCGTAGTGGTTGGAGGACTCCGGCTCTCCATGCGGATGGGTGCACCCTGCATCTGCACCTTGCATGCCTGAGCTGGTAGCTGGTCTGTCTACTGAGATGTGAGGAAACCATAGTGTGGAGGCGCTACAATAGTATTAAAATAAAATCAATGGCTCATGGTGATGCAGGGAAGCCTCGTATCGATTATTGATTACCATTCACAGACTGCCAGCTAAGCAGTCAGTTTAAAAAAAAAAAAGAAAGAGAAAAAGAAAAGAGTGGAGCCTTTTTTAAAATATGAGCTTAACATGAAAGGGACTTTATTCTGCAGTATTGAGGCTTCTTATGTCTTATGGAACTATTTAACTATTTAATTACAGTGAGTCAGTGGTTTCCTCCCTTGAGTTGCCAACTGTTGGCGAATACACTTTGTTTTGGAAGGAGGACCAAACCACTTAATAGGAAACACCATGAAGTGTATAAACTGTACTTTGGACTCTTTCCTGAGAGGATCAAATGATGTGACAGTGAAGGGATCGTAGGCGTCACAAGTGGAGAGAATTGGAAGTCCTTTTTTGTGCCTTACATCAAGGCACTTGGACCTCTTGGTACAGCAGGGCCCTGATGATGTGTGGGTTTCCAAAAGATCACAGATGGACTAGACAATAAAGACAATGTAACATGTTAAGCATGCAAAAAAATAAGAAGCCAAAGAGGACTGAAGGAGTTTAGTTATCCAGCAAATAGATTGTGACACAGCTATAGTTTTTTTTTTTCTTTTTTCTCTCAAATGAAGTGTATTTATAGCAGCCGGTTCTGTCTGTATATGTTTACATGGCCAAAAGCTAAAAATGGGAACCCAGGGGCATATTTAAGCACCTAACCACAACAGTTATTCCAGTCATATCTGGTGTCCTCTGGCACCCACAGCTCCTGGTTTTCTGCTTCACGGAGGGATATGGATCTTTGCATTATTACGCTATCCACTTACATGGTCCTGTGTGCTCCAGCTCAGCAGCATACTTGCCTCAGCCTCAGCCTCTGGTCTGCACACAACCAGCAAGAGTCTGGTTTCTCGCAGAGTGATGAGGCGTGCAGCAGGACTTTTTTTCTAACAGGAACCATATGGATATCTGTTGGTGCGGCTGCTGCATCCGAGTAAAGCTTGTGTTTGTCTAAATAACATATGATTAGTCCCATCAGCTGCTAAGAGAAACTTCTTAAGCAACGCTGTAACCAATCAGCTTGACCCCTTACCTCCGTATAAGAGATTTTTTTTTTTACTCACCTTTTTTTAATTATCAAGACGTGCTGTGATGATTGATGTTATTCCCATTACTACCTGTGTTTTTCAGCGCTATCTGTAACAAGCATGGCAAAGGCAGAGAGGACTGTTTATTCAAGTCAGTGTCAAGTCTCTTTGTAGAGCTTATCAACAAAGTAAACAGTGCACTGTTTATCTTGCACTCCATGCAGTTATGTGCTGAATGGATGAGCATGATATGGACTCCGACAGGGTTACAGCCTTGATTTTTTTCACCAGGGCTCAGAAAACAGCATCTGCTGAGAGAATTTATATTCTAATTTTCGGGGGAGGTGACTGAATTGTGCCAACTATCCCTCAAACCAAACCCTTTCATTATGTATTGGATTATTTGAGGTTCATATTGGCAGCAACATGGCACCAAACTTGGCTTTGTGTCTTGATCTTATTTAACTACTTGAATCTTGAACTCTTACATTTGAATCCTGCTGGTATGAAGGGGAATATTGTGAAATCTCTGCTTAAAACTTTAATCAATTTTGCTTTTTTTTTTTCTTTTTTTTTTTTTTCCTGGAGGAAATATAATACAACCATCCCCAGTCTTTAAGGATCTTTTTTTTGTTTATTCTAATGGTATTACTTTCCGGACTGTCCAAGTTGAGGTTTTATTCTGCAAATCTCAAACAATCTTGAGAGTTTACTTTAAACTCCGAAGATATACAGAGTAATCAAATTGCGCATTCGCCACCCACATTGACACTGAAATCCTGCGTGTACTGTATACAGCGTTGTCCTCTTTCTGGCTCACACTGAACCCCCATAAGAAGAAACATTTGTCTTTTTCAGTCAAATTTCATTAAGTGCAAGATTTTCCAACGAACTCTTTCTCATAAATTCTAATGTTTGAATTGCTAATTCAAAATACAAAGACACTACACATGAAATATTGCAGGGAGACCGTAGGGAGTGGAGGTTTTGGTGTAATATCACCTTCAGCTTATCAATTGGTATCATGGCGTGCTGCCAGCAGAGAAAGAGAGCGAGGAGAGAAAACAGAAAGCATCTTTCCACTCAAGTGTTGCAGGTCAAAAAAAAAATCTGTCTAATTGTATCCCATAACTGTTTTTTCCTTTGTTTCCTTTTTTGTTCATGGGAAATCAGAGTCTGAGTACAAATATCGGAAAGTGACTCAGACGCTGAGACTCCCTCTTACTCCCCCTCTTACCCCCCCCAATACACACACTTACACACACACACATGAAAATACACTCCTAACCTTACCTCACTCAGTTATTTTCCTTACTGTGACCTGTACCCCGACTTAAAGCAGAGCCTAATTCTTAACACCAAGTGCTACAAAGCTAAATTAGCTCCTTAAAAACAAAGAAAGACAAAAAAAAAAAAAAAATGGCCTTCACGAGTATTGAATTACAACACCCACACTCTCCATAGTGTTGAATGGGTAGCAGATGACAACCAACAAAAAACAAAACAAAAAAACCCTGAACTGTGACGTCACATAAATAAGGTTGTTTTCCTCTTCCCTGGCACCACAAGTAGCTTGTGGAAATATTTACCCTCCATCTTCCGCTCACTGCACGCTGCCGCTGATGCCTGGGGTTAGTGTTGGTGTTTTTGTTTACCTCTCAGACCACCGTCTTAGACATAACATAAACCAAACCTTCAATATTGAGGGGATTTCATGTAATTTCAGTTTATAAGGCGGCATGTGAACTCTAACTCTAAGTGTTAAGCTGCAGCATTTTGCAGGAGGGAGTTTCCTGGAAAGCCGCTTGTGTTTGCATCATCCATCCACAGGAAGGTCGGGCAGTTATTAATAGCTTTAGTCGTACAGTCAAAAAGTATGATTTTCATTGATAAAGAATCCCCTTTGCTGATTGCTTCACATTTCATTAACTGTACCCCTCAGGTCCTCTTGGTTGCCATGGCAGCTACAACCACCATGTCTGCAGTCTCACTGTGATTATAATCGTGAAATTTAATTGCAGCATTGTAAAATCTGAGTTGTGCATGTGCTTATATGTGGGTAAGGCGATACCCAAAATCTCAGCTTTAAGCATGCCGATGTATCAGTTAAATTTCTTCAATAAATATGCAACAAGAGTAAAGCATCAGGTTGTAACAGCCTAACTTGATTTTGGCTGGCCATCCTGAAGGTTCATCTCAAGACACAATTAATTGCAGTGTAAAAATTTAAAAATATTATGCAAAAATTAGTATTTGATTTAAAGTGGGGTTTTTTTTTGTTTTTTTTTTTAAACGGATAAAAGTTTTACAAATTCAGGAAAGAGGGCTGAGGCACATTTACTCTTTCATCTTAATTGAGAAACTCTGGATCAATCAAAAGATCAATCATGCCCCGCCTACTACTGGCTAAGCTAAGAAGTGCCCTGTGCATGTTGACGGCTAATGTTAGCATATAGGAAGCATTCAAGAGGCCACATTTCTGGGAATCAAACTCAAACTGGAAATCAGATTAAGAGACTGTTGTACACTAAGTTAGCGACTAGCAAACGTATCAGAATAGTAAGTGTAGTTAGCATCTTTATTTGTTTGTGTTGTTTGTTAGCTTTTAACTGAGAGTGGCTAATGCAGTGTAGTGGTAGTGCTAATGCAAACTATGGTGGAAATTTCTGTCTATTGAAATGAAGACAAGTCTGCTGTGCGAAGAATAAGTTTGGCTTTATTGTCTTGCAAGAGGAAGAGACAGAGTTATCGTGGCAATGATACAGTGCTCTTCACTGAGCTGCTCTCATGCGGAATCTTACATACAGTGCTATAACAATTTAATTGCATCAATCAGCTGATTAAGTCTCTGCCTACAAACGCAAACACGAGCGTGCGGTTAGGGCGCCTCCTGTATTTGAGTTTTCGAGCCAGACAAGACCCGTGCATGTTTGGAGCCCATAGTCTGTTGTGAAGGAACTGAAAGATCTGTGTCTTACAGAGTCATACAAAGTTCAGCATTAAGGTTGTACAGGGTTCAGCATTAAGGCCATATATGGTGATAACATGAATGTATAGAGAACATGTGATAAAATTCTATTACAAAACTATAATTCTCTGCAATGACAAGTCTGCTGTTCATTTGAGTTTTAGGTTTTAGTGAAGTGCACAGAAAGCTTTCCTTTCAGTAGCCAATGTAAAGAAACATCAATAAGTGACAAACTCTATGCAGATATAAATCAATATGTCAAGGCTTGATATTAAAGGTTACATAAACACTAGTAAAACACTTTTTTTATTGGAGGGGATCTTTAACAAAATCAATTCTCAGTTAATGAACTGTTGCCATCTTTGCTTATTTCATTTCCCATTCATACCTGTACAACTTTGGGTGATAATATTTGAAAAAGGAGATTCACGCCTTGCAAAATGTAGCTGTATTAATGTTTTTATATAAAATAAACTCCTGCAAAATTAAACTCTGATAGATAATCATCTTACGTCATACCTAATTTTTCTACCTCAGACCAAAGCTTATTTTCTGTACTGCAGTCTGTCTCACGGGGAAAATACAGAGCTTACCTTCCTACTTACAATATGTAGACCCATCCATCTGCTGCTCTGGAGAAGATATTAATGTATGCCTGACTCAACCAATCAAAGGAAATGACTGGACTCTCCTGTCAGATGCGGAATGATTGACTGGAGTTTTGAAATGGTGCAATTTCATTTTTGTTTGTTCTGAAGCCCAGTTCTTAAGTAACTGCCCATCATCATTATTCATGGTCTTTGTCCAGGCAGCAGGGATCCTTTTAGTGTAATGATCAGGTCAGGTAAATGGGAAAGACTACAGACACTGGCCAAATAAAAAAAAAGAAATCTTTACAGTTCAAGACAGTAGGCGCTGTCTACAAAGCCATGAGGAGACTGTTTGGACTATTTCCACTGCTCTTCAAAAATACTAAGTCTCAAATTTCTCGATTTGCTACAGTGCGATCACTAAATTTGACAACAGACGTGGATTCATACCGGCCGCGTAGCAAAAACCATGCCTTTAGCTGGCTCACGATTAGGATCTGGGATAACGACTGCTGGAAATGGGTTGTTACGGTATATTTCTTGTGGAAGCTGCAGATGGAAGTCCTCTAAAGCCCGGTGCTGTCTCGAGTTTCCTCATCCTGTGATTCTGCGCTGTGAGTTGGACTTGCGACACTAGCTCCCGAGTGCCAAAGTGTGGCTGGACTGTTGGAAGTCTGGGTTTCTCATTGATGCAGTAGATGGGTGGGATACAGAGATCGTCTCTGTGCATGCATTTATGTACGCAAGCAAGTGTTGGGCCTACGTTGGTGGCCATGTCATGATGACTAAATCCATTCGCAATTAATCTCACAGTTATTCTCTAGACCATAAGATTCACTGTTTATTCTATAATGTCAAAATCCATTGAAAAATGCCTTGTTTTGTCTGACAGCAGTTCAAAACTCAAAACTCAATGATGATGTTCAAGTCCACAAACGATAAATCTTCACATTTGTAATACTAATCAACAGGTTTTTTGGCTTTTTTGCTTGATAAATGTCTTAACTTCTGTTGATTGCATTTCAGTCTGTCCACTCAGTGATTAACTGTCTGGCTGTTTTCAGCACTGTAGACTAGTTAGTTCTTTCAGACGCCAGCAGAGATGTTTCTGCTCTGATCTTTTTTATCGATTCTTCCCCATTGAGAGAACAACTTACGCAACCATGTGTGTGAATCCTGCACACGCGTTTCCGAACCAAGTGATGTATTAACTTCATTAGTCACATGAAGAGCCAAAAGTGAGAATGGCTCCAAGCGAAGATGAATGAAATGTGGTAACTTCTGCCCATCTGGGAGCTTGATGGATGCAAAGCGTATGAGCTGTGAGGCAGGCAGGCTGATCACAGAGAGGAAGAGCTAGAGCCTGTCTGCGCAGTGTCTCATGTGTTTTTAATGAAGTAAGTGAGATGATCTGAGCTTCTGGTAACTTCAAACACTCGCAGCGAGCTGAGAGCTGCATGTAGGGCACCGCAGCTCAGGTAGTGCAACGTGTTCTGCAAGTCAAGGGATTCAGAGACTGGATGTGTGTTAGTAGTGTGATGAAAAAGAAAAAAGTTGGCTTGGAAAAAAGTTTTTTTTTGTGTGTGTGTGTCACAATAATTTAAAGATTGACGGCTGTGACCTTCAGGAGCATCAAAACCGTAAATCTCTGCTGTTTGCCATTGATGCTTCTGTCAGAGAATCAGAGTGCCATTGATCAAATATTTAATTTGAAGCATCAAATCCATCTGTCTCATCTTTTTTCCATTTGCATTTTTACTATGAGTTTATTTGCTCTTTATTAACTGAAGTCTGTTTAACTCGGTGGAGCAAATTAAAACACAGACAGACAGACTTAATTCCCAGGCTTACCACAAGAAATATAATGGAGTAACTTGATACAAAGGCATTCTCTTAGAGAACAGCTGCCGGCGCGCCACTGACTCCGGAGTTGATGGAGAACTTAATAACTAATAAGCTAAGTCACTGTCCTGATTCTGAGCTGAAGATGAGTAATTACACATTTTAATACTTTCCCAGATCTGTCAGCCAAAGAAGAAACAAATCCCAAGTCTCCCAGTGAAGTTTAGCTTGAAGCATTCTCCGAGGAAGATACTCTCCACTTTTCACCCTAAAATAATGTTTTGTTATCTGGCAAACTTTTCAACAAAACATTTTATACTTTTGATTAATGTTTATGTGTTTTCTGAAACAATAACATGACCTGAAGCAAACCCTGTGCCTGGTTGGGCCATGCTGCTGATTATTTCATCGGATGGAATGCTGGGAGATTAAAGTGTGTGTTTGCCTGTGTGTGAGTGTGTAATTGTGTGCGTGTGTTTAAGTTATAAGATGGCTCTTTGGTTTCCAGTCTTCTGGACCTGTTTTGGCTATCAGCTGTTTGTTTTGTCTTTGGACTTTTCCTCTTTTCGTTTATTAATGAAGGCTGTGATTCCAACAATATAATACCGTGTGGTGTGTGTGTGTGTTAGTGTGTGTTAATGTACTCATCACACTGCGGGTCTGGTTAATTGCCACATGTGGGGGCTGACTTCCTGTATTGCAACCAAACTCCAATCCTCACAAAGTCAAACATTCATCTTTGAGTTTTAGGTGTAGAGTTATGAGTTTCAGGGGTAGGGTGGGGTTAAAGGTTGGAGTTTGGCATTTGAGGTTAGGATAACTCTACAGGGAATAATGCAACACTCCCCTTACAAGTGTGTTGAAGTGGGTATTAGTACTTCAGTATTGTACCATAGAAACCAAACAAGTAATCGGGTTAACATTGAAAAATTATCATTTTAATCGCAGCATAATCAACTCTAGAGAGGCCAGTGGCCTTTTGCATTGCATTTACATAGCATTAACGTCTGAATATAATAATTCTCAACTGGCTTCATGTAAGCTGTAAAACTACACCATAAAACACTGTCTAATAATACTTTACCTATACATACAAACATGAAAACACCTTAATTTCTCAGTAAAATGTAAGCTTAACTGTGTGTTTGATGCTGCACATTCATAGAACAATATGCAGCCAAATGCAGCCATGATGCACTTTTTTCGTCCGCCACATTTAACAATGCCTGCTGTTTATTTACTTCCTGTCAGTGTTTTTCAGAGCTAAATTTGGGTTACGTCCCAGATAGAACTTAAAGAAAAACGGTTAGTTTGAGTGTCAGTAAGGTAATTTGTCTCGGTTTCACCAGTGGGGTGAAGTGAGGTTATTAAACAGAGAGTCACTGACTTGGCCGTTGTGGGATATTAAATGTGCTCTGATGGGGAGGGGTGATGAGGGATGGTGGATGGCAGATGTTGCTTCACCTTCTGGGACGTCTCGCCATGCCTTTCTGTTTTGCTTTTGTTTTCCGACTCTGCTTTGTTGTGTTCTGCTTTGTTTTAGCATCTCACTCTCTCTTGTCCCTCATAGTCTTTGATTCTTTCTCCCCACTTCCTCTGTTTCTTCGTAAAAAAACAACCAAAACAAAACAAAACAACCGCAAACACAAACACGCAGACTAACAAAAAAAAATCCCTGCACGTTCACTTGACAAGCGTGGCCTTGAACGTTAGTGAATCACCTCCGGCTGTGTTTTCACTTGTTCCACGGCTTCGCTGATGATCCAGCGGGTACGTTATTTATATGCGTGAGTCTTCAAGCATGTGTGTGCGTCATCACTAACTCAGACTACGTTCAACTTTTGCACATTTCTGTCGCTATCACCGTGACAATGCTTTTAAAGGAAACCTCATCCGGAATCAAACTTTTCTTCTGCATCTCTGGGTCCACTTCTTCCTCTTCTTCTTCTGCTCCTTCCATCTCTGACTGTAACGTTCCCTTTCTCTCTCTGGCCTGTGGGGCAATGAAAACTAGGACGTTTTGTCACGGGGGACCTGGTGCAGTTTGTAAGCATGTGTGACTGTACTACAACTTGACAGTCTATGTGTTGGTAAATAAACAAATCTCAGTCATCACACCAGCTTTGAATTGTTATGCTGCTGCTGCAGAGTTTCGAAGTCTTCTGCAGTTGTTTTTCTCCAGTTAATATCCCAGTGGAGATGAAGAAGAATGTTAGTGCAGATTGCAAAAAAAATGTAAGTGTACCATGCCTTCAAGGTCTGCTGCAGTAGCTTAGTGAATTTGAGACTGATTTGACAACTTTACCCAGTCATGACTTGCAGAAAGTGTTATGCAGAACAAATGACTCAAACACAGTCCAACACTCAGATGAATTAAATGCACAATTATTTGTTGAGCAATGTGGAGGGTTTTCTTGCATGCAGTCCAATGTGGTGCAATATATTAAAAAATATAAAAAAATCATTTTTATTGAGTTATATTTTAAAGAGCACTGACCCCAAAGTGAGGACACACGAAGTACAACCGTGGCCGATCTTTCTGTGGAGAATAAAACAAAATGTAAACATCAAGTCAGCACTTTAACCTCGTTTTCATCGCATCGCTGCACATCCAAATGAGACTACGGCGCCAAACCATGAAAAAAATATCCTACTCTCCAGATACCTTTGAATAAAGGAGAAAAAAAATCATTCAAATAGTCAATCCCTTAATTAAAAAAATAAGAGTTTTGCCCCCTAGTTTATTCATGCTTTTCAGAATGGAACAAAAACTGCAATATGAAGACAAAAGTGTGGACTTGAGCCCCAAACTCACATCTCAGTAGGCTCCTGGCATAGAGGCTCATACTCACTGTGAACTGACTGGTCTCTGCAATGACGTGGCCCCCTCCCTCCCCCAACACCTCAGCCTCTGCAGCTTCACTGATGTCACTGACATGGACATTTATGTCGGAAATAAGTCATAAAATGAAACTCCAGAGCAGCATTTTTCATGGACAGACCTGAAAACAAAGGCCTTTCACGGAGCTGAGTTAAACTGGGAAATATGACAGAGCTTTGTTCTGAGCATCACTGCTATATTTCCTAAATATAAGTGACAATCAGTGAAGAGAGAAATAAAAAGACTTGAATCATGATCAAATATGAGCGTGATGATAGATCATCTGAATGAGATTTGAACCGCAGGTCCATTTCCTGACTTCTCTTTCCCTTTTTCAGTATTTATATGTAGCTGATGTAGTTGTCACTGTGTATAAGATCAGCCAGTTAAGCTCAGAGTTGCCCAGCCTGGCCCTCACTTCATCATAATTAATTCAAACTTACTTACTCACTTAGACTGTACCATTCTCCACAAACCAAAGGGGTCAGGGTTTTGCAGGTTGTTAGAGCTTTTATGTCTGCTTCCCCTGGGTGAGTTAACCAAATTGTTTGACACAGTCACGACCTCTCTCAGCCCTTAGCAGTATTAATATTAATTGTGCTTTAGTGCAGCATGTGCATGTATATTTCAGTGTGTGTGTGTAACTGTCCAGACAGTGGTCGTCTGGCTGTCTGAGGGGCTGGTGTTATGATACATTGGATCTCTGATTGAGCCGGTTATGGATATAAATTTAAATCGATAGCCACCTTTCATGTAGACTCTTAAATGGAGGAGAAAGTTAAAAAAAAAGAGCCGAGGAAACAAGGTATATGTGCTTATTAAGGGACTTAAATACACACACACACACACACACGACACACATGCTTATGCTCACAGTGCTGGTGACAGCTGGGGTTGGAAACGGACGTCTATATCCAGAGATCCGGGGAAAAGGCAACTTAAGGGGAGACAGCCGTCCCCCTTAACACACACACAACCCAAAACGACATGAAAACTGAGATGCAAAGCATTCCTCCATCCTCTACCCCCCACCAGACTCTAAGTTCCCCCTCCCTCCCTCCCTCCCTCCTCACAAGGCTTTAACCACTGCAGACCGCTGCAGCCTGTTTCACCACAACCTGGCCTAACCTTTCAGTCTCAGCCATTTAAAGATTTGGTGTCGCTCCAGCCACCCTGTAATTGAACACCAACTGAGAGCTGCCATAAATTTCCTCATTTTTTTACTACTTAATGGCACAGAAATCTACAACACTGCAGTATCTCAGCACAGTAACACATGCATGAGACATATTAAAAGATTCAAGATTCATAAAAACTTTGCTGTCTATCAAATGATGGTAGAAAATTTTCTTTATTTTGAGTAAATAGACTGAATTGATACTGCTCTTTTCACCCATCAAAGCCTTTTACAACACAAGTCAGCATTCACCCACATGTTCATTAATCCACTGAGGCAGGTGGCTACTCTACAAAGTGCACACATACATTCATTTATTGAGAGAACAGTCATTGGGACATTTCAACATGTAGATTTGAAAAGAATTGACAACCTACTCGACCTACAGGGCCATGGCAGCCCACAGTTAGCGTAGCAACAGGACAATGTCTGCACTAATGTTATTGTTTTGTGATTTTCACTGTATCCTAAGGCAACTCCATATGAATAAAGTGTTGACCACAATGTGGTTTGAACACACTGTTCAGACACACGACCGTTGCACCACAAGGTCACTTATAAGAGCCACTCAAACAACACAAACATTTCCATTAATAAATAACAGCAGATGTGCCAAACTGCATTTAAAAAAGGTGACAGTGGTGAAAATAGATATTGCTGTGGGAATGAAAAAGTTTTTTTAGTTTTTTGTTTGTGGCTGCCTGATGAGAGTAGCTGAAAAGAGTGGCAGAAAGGGTTTAAAGGGTCCTTTAGTGGTGCTGGTGAGTTTGGTTGTGTTTATTCTTGTCAGTTTTTTTCTTGCTTTTGTGTGAATGGAAGTTGGACCAGAAATGATACACAGTTGTTAAAATTGATACATTGCTATTAAAATTTCTTGTCTGACAGCTCTTCAACCCTCTTAGGATTTGAAGAGAGCTGTTCAAAAAAGTATAAAAACTCATTCGTGAATGTGATTTTACCAGGGTTCTGAATAGGCAAATTCTATTCTAAATTTGTATCCTGTGTTTGTCCTTACGGTAGACATATTTTTCATGCTAAACTTGCTCATTACATTTTTTTCCAACCTCTTCCTTCATTCCATCCTCTTTCTGACTTTGCTTTCAATCATAGCATCTGACCAATGTTTGTTCTGGGTGACACTATGTCAGACTTTCTCAACCGCTGAGGAACCAGTTGAATTCAACCGTGTGCTGTTCCATCAAAGCACCAGAAACATGGTTGAGATAGAAGCGGTACGGAGTGGCCATTTCTACTTGGAACTTTGTGACTTTGGGTCCTGTTTAGCTTGGCCTCGGGTAGTTATAGCGTGCCCAGCTAGATCTGCTAAACCCATTAGAGGGGCAGGCTGGAGGGAGGGAGGAGGGCCGGACATGGGAGGGATAGCGAGATAGAGAGGCCGGTTTAGAATTGGCATTGCATGAGGAAAAATAACCGTTCCTCACAACTGGGATGCGACAGTGTAAACACACTCTTGCACATCCTCATACACATACTGCATTGCTTTAAATGGCCCCATCCTATAGAAAACACACAATGGTTTTGTATTATATGGTAACAGCACTTAAGAGCGGAGGCCCATGTATTTAAGGCTTTGAGGCTTGCACAGAGCAGAGGCAGATTATGGGGGTGCAATGCCAGATAATAATGTGGCTGAGACTGCATGGAGCCCTACGGGTCTGCCCTGCCTGTCAATGTGGTCGCACAGAGATGATGTCACTGCTTGCATGCACATGTGCTTTGCAGGCGAACAGACACAGACATATAAAAACTCATGCAACCAGACAGACAGGTGGAAACTTTTTTGCATTTCACTCCACTTGTGAACATTTTTTTTTTTGCATTTTAGATGAAATGAGAGACTTTCTAACTCATATAAACTACTAAAAAACTTTGTTTATTATAATTAACAGAATGTTATGAAGAGTGCCACTAGAGGGAGCGAATCAGATGGTTGTTTTTTACTCCACTGACCATCTGCTCAAGCCAGTATCCTTTCAGCATGAGCTATGCTTGAGCCCTTGCTCCTTTCATTCCTCATCAGCTCGTGTTTTCCAGGGTAAACACAAGAGTATTACGGCACTCGTCAAAAAAAGGAGAAGATGTCATGAGCCGATTGCTCATTGACAGTGACAGATTGCAGCCGTGCGATCTGTTCATCGATATAACCTTTCGCCGGCATAAAACTGATTCAGTGAGGGAGAGAGGACGTAGAAAGACACACATACACTTTGGACTGCACCCATTCTGACTTCATGTTTCAATCATAAGTTTCGCTTACACAGCTCAGTGGTTCCTAAAGACAATAAGCCCGTCAAGCCAAAGCAAACTGTAATTACTCCTCGGAATGTAACTTTTTCTATTGTGTCCCAAATCCACTTTTTCCATCTTTCTGCTTTGTTCTTTTTTCTGTTCTGTCTGGCTACATGATGGTACCGTACTGTGGGTTCTTTTTCGTCTGAGCGGGGTCTCCAAAGGCTTTGACTCAGCAGTGGAAAGGTTTCCATTCATCATCACACCCCTGATTGTTTCTCAAACCTCTTCTTTCAACCTCTGTCTTTTTCTTTCTTCTTTTTCTTTTTTTTTCTGTAGGTCAAGACAGACAGTTCCAGACACTAAACACTCATAGCTTCTTTGGTACACAAACAAAATCAACAAAAGACGGGTGTGTACGCAGACTGTGCTCTGTCTCAGCTCTGATCCCCTCTTTGTGAAGCAGCAACTGGCCACAGCAGCCGTCTGGACCACATGTAGAGGTCAGAGACCCTACCAGAGGCTCCAGTATCCATGTCCCTCTCCCTGTCCCAGTGGAGCTATAGACTTTATTAATCTCTCAGCCTCAGAGGTCTCATAAACTACCACAGGAGGTCGGGGTCAGCAGTAACGCTGGTGTGGTGGAAGATTGCAGGAAGACTCATTAGATAGAAAATATTGCATTTTTCTGTTCTTTATACACCACTTGAAGTCCAAAAACTCTTTCAAAAGTCTCAAAATGAAACAATAGAATTGATGCCTTTGCTAGGATTCATGCAGGATGAAATTAGTTTTACTTAAAAAGTACTTTTCAGCCAACAGCTTTGAGAAGAAACTGACAAGAAACATAGAAATTGATAAATCCTAAGTATATTCAGTTCATAGATAAGCAAATATTGAAAATGTCTGTGTCACCATAATCGTGATTGACGCTGTTAATGTAACCTCTAACCCCTGAACTCCTATCTGTGACAAAAAGCTGTTTTAAACCCTCTTTCTGTATACCAAATTCCAGTCACCCTTTCCATCACCCTGCAAGAAGGTCAGACTACTTTTTGCATTTGTGTGAGTGTAAATGCTTTAGTTCAACTTGTGTGCAAATGCTGCAGCCGGCAGCAGATTGTCTTTCCCTCTAGAGGTGAAAGACATTCCTCAAGTTAACTGTCCGGATTATACATGCACAGGGGGAGTGATTGTCTGGGTGAATATGGCTGGCCAATAAAGACCAACACCCTCCACTGACAACAAACCGCTCTGCTGCTGACATTCATACCAAACATTAACGAATAGAGGCAGGATTCCTTCACGTTCCATCGACTTCAGGTGTTAATGTTGTGATCAGTGTAAAAGACTGATAAAGCAGCATGTCTCTGGTCTCCATATTTGATGCCTGAGTTATATCAGGGCTAGATTGTCCTCATTGGAGGATGTTTTGAGGAGGTGTACGCTCAATAAATCTTCCTTTATAAATAGGAAAGGAACACGCATAAACATTTGGTCTCATTTTGAGCATAATTTAAATATTTGTATAAACCTCATCAAGGGGTAAAATGAACATCTATCTCATTAGAGTTTAGGGCAGCCATACAGGTTAAATTTGCCAGAACAGTTATGAGTGTATTTCCACAGTGTTGTGGTGGAGTGCAAAAGTATGTGTGTCAAACTTGGGTCAAATACCATTTGAGAATAATTATTGTGTGTTTGTTTAAACTTGCTGGAAGTACCAGATGGTGGGTTTGCTGCAGGATTACTCAGACAGTGTCAGGTGGGTTTAAGATAGCCTTTTTAAACTCTTGTGATTGTCTTTCTTGCAGTCAGCGTGTCATCTTATGGAGCACGTCCAAACTTCTGGTGCAGCAGGCGGGTTAAAGCACACAGTAACAGTGTTTTGGCCAAAGGTGTTTGACTCTGGACTGACGCATAATTTTGTGGACAGTTACAGCATTCGAATCTGTTCATGATTAGATCCAGTCTATGACTGATAAGACTGATTTAGCATTAGCATGAGGAGACTATTATCTTTATGGATTTGTACATGATTTAGAGTTTGGGGGACACAGAGGCTAAGCTTACAGTCTTAAATAACTGCTTTCCCCATAAAGACCCTGCTAAAGCAGCTATAGGCTTACTTTCCCATGCATTCCATGTATTTGTTTGTGTGTGTGGTTCAAGCCAGTGTGTGTGTGCATGTGTGTGAGCATTTCCTATTATGAAGTGAGGATCTTACAAGGGTTCATGATGCCTATTTCAGTGTCTCCAACGTGTTTCTTTTGGGATTTCAGTTTGTGACCATTGTGGACACTTAAAAATGTTCTCACTCTGTGAATAAAATTTGTTATCCTTCAGATAAATATAGTTTATGATCCTATCCTCAGTGTGGTTCAAGCCAGTGTGGATCCTGGACAGACCTAAAATTTTCATGCTTATTCAAAGCTTCCTGATCCAGCTGAAGAGTCCCTTCCAAAATGTTATATATATCCATTTTATGGGGGAAAAAGCTGAAATTTATCAGACAGTGTCTTTAAAATAGGTTCTAGATTGTAAAAGTGTTAGCACGTTGTCACGCAAGGATTTAAGATGCGTACTCCACTGTGAAAAAAAAAGACGAATTTGTTTTTTATATTATACTAAGAGAGCAAGTGGAATTTTAAATTTTTCTTCAGACAGAGAGTGAAAAAAGCTGTTCAATTGCTCAATTCACACATCATAAAATGCACGTGTACTTACAGAAAAAAAAACCCTTCTCTTGGCTGATATTTTTTGTTTTTCTCTCTTTCTTTTTTGTTCACAGGTGTAGCAGTACCCAGCCATGCTGTTAACAAGTAAAAGGTCAAGACGGAGGGCTTGGGTCAGCGGACCCTGTGTGTGTTCAAGTCTCTGGCGACGAAAGCCACTTCTTTATTTTTGCATCGCCCTTGTCTTTAGTCAGTTTACAACTGTCCTCGGAGCACTGGAGCTCCAGCTGGATGAGGGGCAGCCGGCGGGGACCATCGTTGGAGACATCAGTGCTGGATTACCGGCTGGTGAAAGCGCAAGTCTTTACTTCATCTCGGACCTTGAGGGCACAGGCGTTGGCAATGATCTCCACATCGATGAAACCACGGGCATCATTACCACCGCACGCCGTCTGGACCGTGAGCAGCGGGACCACTATAGCTTTATCGCTGTGACAATGACGGGAATCACTATTGAGGTGTCGATCACCGTCAATGACATCAACGACCATGCACCCATGTTCCCCAAAAAGAAAGCTGTTCTGAAGATCCCCGAGCATACAGCAGTGGGGACGAGGTTTTCTCTGGAGCCCGCTACAGATGCAGACAAGGACCAGCTGACCACCCAAGGCTACACTATCCGAGAGGGGAACGTAGGCCAGGCGTTTAGACTGGAGACCAAGAGAGCTGCTAACAAAGTGCTGTATCTAGACCTGGTTGTCAACGGACTTCTGGACAGGGAGAAACGCTCAGCCTACACCCTGGTCATAGAGGCCTTTGATGGGGGCTCGCCCAGAAGAATAGGATCCATGACCCTGGAAGTGACCGTGACCGACATCAACGATCATGCGCCACTCTTTAATCAGAGCAGATACCATGCTATTATCTCTGAAAGTCTCCCACAAGGCAGCAGCATCTTACAGGTTAGCTCTTGCTAGAGTTCAGTTGGTGACTTGTTACCCCAATATTAATACTCTTTTAAATCCAGATGTCCCAGAGTGATTTTGATCTCAATGTTTGATTTTCTTATCTTGGCAGGTGTTTGCAACAGATGAGGATGAGGGTGATAATGGTCTTGTCCTGTATGAAATCAACCGGCGTCAGAGTGACCCTGACCGTTACTTCGTCATGGATGTCAAGTCTGGGGTCATCACACTAAACAGGCCCCTGGATTATGAGCTGAAGAGGGTCCATGAACTGGTGGTCCAGGCCAGGGATAACGCAAGCCAACCTGAGGTAATCACACTGTGGTTATTCATTGCAGTACATTAAACATACTGCTTTCAATGATTACAGACAGTAGTATTGTAAATGAATGATGTTGATGGAAAAATATGATGTTTTTTGAAGCAGCAGTTTCGTTTTGGTAGATTGTACTATGTATTTTAGGTCAATACAAATTGATTTGAGCACAAAGTAACACGAATCATGCACATTTTCTCAGGTTACCAATGCGTTTGTGACCATTCATGTACGTGACTACAATGACAACCAGCCCACCATGACCATCATCTTCCTTAGTGAGGACGGCTCTCCAAGGATCTCTGAAGGGGCCCAACCAGGCCAGTACGTAGCTCGGATATCTGTCACCGACCCAGATTATGGAGAGTATGCTAACGTGAATGTGTCCCTAGAGGGGGGTGATGGGAAGTTTGCTCTTACAACCAAGGACAGCATCATCTACCTGATATATGTTGACCAGGTCTTGGACAGAGAGGAGCGGGATTCGTATGACCTCAGGGTTATGGCCACAGACTCCGGCACTCCCCCCCTCAGGGCTGAGTCATCTTTTACCATCCAGGTGACTGATGTCAATGACAACCCCCCTCTGTTTGACCAGCAGGCTTACAGACAGACCATACCTGAGGTTGTCTATCCTGGCTCCTTTGTTCTTCAGGTTACTGCCAGGGACAAAGACCAGGGTCCCAATGGGGACGTCAGATATAGCCTCCTTAAGGGCAAAAACTCTCACTCTGATTGGTTTTCCATTGACCCGGTCACGGGGATCATTACCACAGCAACTGCTCTGGACTTTGAATCAGAGCCTGCGCCCAGCGTGATGGTTGTTGCGACGGATAGCGGCCGACCGCCTCTGTCATCCACAGCCAAGGTGGACATTGTACTGCAGGATGTTAACGACAACACACCTGTGTTCTCCAGCAGCTTCTACAATGCCTCCATTAAAGAGAACACTCCAGCTGGGACCTGCTTCCTAGAGGTAAGGGAAACTCTGAAGAAGTTTTCTCTCCAGCCTTCAACCTAATTTCCCTCTCAGTCTTCTTTTATCCAGCTTTCTGTGACTCCACTCATCTTTGTTTTGTAGGGAAACTGCCATTATTAATTCTGGTGCTCAATCTTAAAGCATGTTGGCCCACAGCACTATTGTCCTACTTATGTAGCCAAAACCAAGTATTCACTGTCTCCCTTGTCCTCTCATCTCTTTCTTCACTCTCTCTTTTCACTCACACCCTCCCCTTAAGCCCTCTCTGATTACTCCCTTGGTATAAGCTCGATTTATACATCAGTATAAATGAATCTGGAAATAAAAGTCATGTCTGAAGTGAAAAGCCGCCTCAAAGTCCTATTTCAAAAAAAGGATGGCGCACTTGGAAGCAATGATGCATTTTAATGTGATTCATGAAAACTGGGCTATGAGAGGAAAAGCAAAGCCATTCAGCATGTTTATTCGGAGGGAAAAAGATTTATAAAGCTTGCTGAAAAAAAAGAAAGAGAGAGAGAGTAGCAGGGAGGGAGGCTACACCTGCATTCCTGAAGCTACTGCGAAGAGATTTACTCTGCGCTGCAATGTCCTCTCTCTCACCTCGTGGTGGTTGCTACGGTAACCAAGCCATCAGCGTAGGGTGAGCCCTTGAAACCGGCGCGCTATCTCACGGCAGCTCGGCTTTCTTGCTTTTATCTCGATTCCAACAGCTTTTATATATGAGGAGGACCTCTCCTGTGAAATGAAAAGGGGTGATTGGCTGTTTGTCTTCCAGCAAGGTCTTAACTTAGCATTATGCGTTGTGAAGATCGAGTGTTTTTATGGGTTGGTTTAACCCATGAAGGGGATGAGGAGAAAAAAAGGTGCATTTCTCTGTGTTTTTAAGAAAGTTTGCCGCAGGATCTAAGAGGCACATTAGCTCTGATGAATCATATTAAACCTAATATATATTTGGAAAGTAATGCTAGCTGGTATTCTGTGGAAACTGGCATATTGGCCTTCACCTTGGGAAAAAGAAGACGTGAAGAAAGTAGAGTTAATGTAATGAAGAGGAGTGATATTAGATGCAAATAAAACAAATGGAGGAGAAAAAATGGACTGACCAATGGAAGGATTGAGAAAAAAAGGGATGTGGATAAATACAGCTTTAAATGATTTATTTCTGAGGTGTCTTTACAATAACAGATACAGCCTGTCTGTTACTGAATTATTGAACCTTTTAATTTACTCCTAATTACACTGCTCTGTTGAATTAGTGCATCCTTCAACCAACTAAATAAACCCCCTGGACCTTGGTTCCAGTGGTTGCAACAGTTGTAATCAACTGTTAGTCATTTCTCTAATCCTAGCCGGCAGTTATTCTGGCAGTAGGTGCAGGCGTAATCCCATGCCAGACTTCACGGGTGGTTTTCCAGTATGCCAGAGTGAATGAATAGGCCTTGATTTGCTCATTCCGGCACGTTCCTCAAGGCTCGCTCTGACCGAGCCAAGATTATCCCCACAAGAGTCTCCCCACAGGGGCTGCTATTTGCAGGATGATGGAAGTTGGAGTAAACTTTTTTCTCTGGACCAGTGGAATATGTGGCTACTCTGATAGGACTCTCACACACACACACACATGCACACAAATTATGTTAGACCTGGCTTTATAGCCTAATGGATGCTGTCCCAGATTTGTTCAGTATTTCTCCATTTTCCAGCATTGTAACTGTCGAGGTGGTGTAGCATTTGTTTTTTTACTTTAACAAATAAAGAACTGGGTCAGGTGGTCCAGCTTACATTTTTGTGTGATGTTATTTGGCACGACGATTAAGTTGTGAGGTTTTGTCACGTTCACAGAGTGGAGACGAAGGCACAATGTTCTCAGAATTGTACCAATATTTACAATAGATAACAATCACTGTTTGTCTTTCGGGTCTGTAATACTGGCCTGGCTGGCTTAGTTTGAATTTTAGACACTGTGTATAAAAATGGAAGAAAAATTGGAAAATATTTTATTTCCAAACAAGGAAATGTGTTATTAGAAGAAGTGTTTGAAGGAATGAGACACATACAGAGATAAGGTAAGGGGTAGTTTCTCTCTTTTCTGTCAAAACTACACTTTCACAACTTCCAGATTTCCCTTTTTTCACCACATCTCTTACTTTTCTTTGTCTCTTTTTCTCTTATTGTTCATTTATGTGTGACCTCATTCCCCTCATTCATTCTGTGTCTGTTTCTCTTTCTTTAAATCTTTCTTACGATGTCTGTTTTTCTTTATCTTATTATCGGCTCACTCGTACGTACACACATATACATGCAGCAATAGTGCGTAGGAAGTTTCTTATCAGTACGGCTACTACAGTCATCAGTAAAGTGCTGCACTGTTTATGTAGCCGCGACACAAAGGAGTTATTTATTTCTTGGTTTCCCTGCTTTCCTCTTCCCCTGCTTCCCTAAAGTATTTCCCAGGCAGGAGAGGTTATGGTGCCTCAGTGTGTGTGTGTGTTTCCATGTGTGAGTGTGTGTGTGTGTGTGTGTGTGTGTGCATGCACATCCATCTGATTCAGGTTCGTATCCTGAAAAGGTAAAGATCATGAGAACAGTGTGAACTGTGGCCGATGATGGAAAGTGACAAGCATATTTTTGGGTGGAGTGTTTTTCATTGTTTAAAAAATCGTATTTGCATGAAAACGTCGCTGAAATCATCTGATTGGGCCTCTTTCGTTGAGTGCCAAAGCCACAGAGTTGATATGATTACTTTCATTTTTTTTTCTCTTTTTCTCAGTATAATCTGTGTTTTTCAGAGACTTTGGGTGTTTTCCTGCCCATGTGGGTTGTGACTTGCACAGTATCTGTCAAAACCAATGACATGCTCACTTCCAGCATGACCTGGCTGCTGGGAAGCCACTGCTGATCTGTTAGACAGTGACTTTAACGCTCTTGCCAAGACTTAAATGCCATACCAACAGCCATCAACAGATGAGCTGCAACCTGGAAAAATCATTGATTAAAGAATAAAGAAAAATCAGTTCAGCTGAAATTCAAACAAACAAAAAAAAAGGACCTCAATGACAAGATAGCAACATAGAAGCAAAACTCTGCGTGTGTGTATGTACATGTGCATGCGTATGTGTCATACATCTGTGCATGTGTACTTGTGTACGCTACCGAAGCCAAGAACTCCCTTTCAGCAGGTGATGCATCTCCCCTGTGATGTTCAGCATGTGTTTTCATGGTCAAGCCTGTTAAACGACACTCAATCATCTCGACAGACGCACAGATGTGCTCAGCTGGGAGTTATACAAAGACAGGCAGAATGGCTCGCTGGCATAACAGCACTATAATGCTGTACTGTCTGTTTATGAAGTACAGATTGACACTGTGCTTTAAAAATGAATAATCTGGGAATCAAAAAGAAATAATGGAGGGGAAATAAATTGGAAACATGAATAAAACCTGGAAGAGCCACACAAAGGGGCCCATAGAGGCTGCACATTTCTATATGTCCCACAATGCCGGAGTGAATCAGAAACATACTGATGATTTTGCTGTTTCTATATATTTGCCAGCACTGGAGATAAAACTGCTAAGTTTGCTGTTAGGATGGCACTGACAGGAAGGAGCTATTAAACTCAGATGAGTGTTCCCCAGAGGAACATGATGTGGTTCGCAAATAAAGTTGACATCCTGACCTGGGACCTGTGAGCGGTTTTAGATAAGCCAAAATAGAAATTGTTCGTCCTCTGTGTCACAAAATGTGCTCTATTATGGAAATTACAGTATTTCCATTGAATTACAAGCTTCTCATTTGGGGACTATGACTCTCCATGGAAAAATTCATGGAAATCTTGGTATTTTTTAAAAGATTTTCTGTTACGCTCCAAACTGCTGGTCAAGTGAGATTTTGACCTGATGGTGCTAATTTCATAGTCTCACCATTTAAATGTGATGATATGTCGCCCTGGGTCATGGTTTTTGACATACGCACAGATTATTTCACCCACTGAGCAGGTCTCGCTGGTAGTTTTATAAAAAAAAAGAGGAATAAGAGCATGTGAGTGTGGTGTTAAGGTGACTGAAATAGAGCAAAAACATGGAGGAAAGGAGACGGGTTTCTTTTGACAGGTGGAGTTAGTCCTCCTGAACTTCCCGCGAAACCCCTTAAACAAACACGGCACGTCTGTCTGTCAGAGTAATCAGCCCTTTCAGTGTGAAGTCCAAAGTCTGGGACCCCGTGGCTAAAGTCTATATGGCTCTATAAGGAAAGACTAATCACATTTAAAACATACACACACGCCTGCACACTGAGACTAATCGCATTTGATAAACCAATAGAGCACGGGACATAAGGTGACGCACTGAAAATAGGAAGGTGTTCGGTTTAAGCTTCCTGTTACATTGGACTGGTCTCCTGCTGGTGTCGCGCTGAATCCAGACCCCGAGGAAACCGGAGCCCGACCCAAACCACAGCTTCCACTTGGAGCTCGCACGCTCTACCCCAGCCCAGACTCACAACACACACTCTCTAGGTTTTATTAAGCTTGAAAATGTTGAGGGAAAATCAAAATTTACAGCCCGCTTGATGTCGTCCCTCCTGCTTGTTCCCGTACGAAGGCAGCTTTGCTCTGTTGAAAGTTTACTCTGTGTGTTTTAATTAATCTGTCAGTGTGTTTAACTTGCTAGGATCAATAGCCGAGTGTGGAAAGGCTGCAGGTTGGAGCGTTCGCTGTCACCACCTGCCTCAGTTGCATCTAATGGACGGTCAGCGGTGACAAACGGTCGAGTTCACACACAAACAGACAGCGAGATCGAAAACTTTGCGAACGGTCTCATGCTGTGAACAGCTGGTCCCAGCTATGCATGCTTACTCTCTCTAGTTCTGCATTTTTGTGTCTTCCCCTCTCGCTCACCGACTCATGCATCTGCTAGCGATGGTGACAGGATGTGTGTGATGAGGGATCAGGATAGTGTGTCTGCTATGTGAATCGCTCTCATAACATCCATCAACACTTACTGTGCATTCATCACCTGTTTGCTACTGGAGACTCAGATACTATGAGTTATATCCATCTCAGTTTTACGCTCATGCTTTTAGCTTTCTGTGTAATGACGTGGGCTTTTCTTTGTGGTTGCGATGTCTTTCATAAAGGAACTGAAGGTGTTAATGGAAATATCAAGGTCTCAATCTTGAGTTTTTATCATATGAACCACATTTTTAGTCATGCTTGGCTGTAGAGATGCCATTGCTAGTCTATTGGTCTATCAGTGTTGTGCAAATTGAATTATCTTAAAATTTTTGGGTGGATTTCCATGAAATTGTTTACATTTATAGTAACTAGACATAAAGATCACCATTATTGTGTCAATTTTCTTTGTTAATGCAAGTTTTCCTCATCAAGTTCTGTTGGATTTACATAAAACAGAGTGTTTGGTGAGTCATTTGATTCTTCCTCTGCACACAAAAGCCAGCTGCAAGCTGCCTTCTTCAGTCAAGAGGAACAGGTTGTTGTTACTGTAAAAAGCAACTCTTGTGCTGCAAGAGCGAGGAGGCAGGAGGCAAGAGAAGACACTAAAAGGAAATATCTCATCTTGTAAATTTGTCTGTTAATATGTTGATTTTATCAGCTAATGCAATGTCAATGCTTCCTATTTATTTGAAATGTGAAAACTGCATATTTTGAGCTCCTAAATTTTAAACTTACAGTATAGATACAATATATTAAGCCATTATATTTAAGAATTACGTATAAGTGTGACAGTGTCCCATAATAAAGAATACATGGAAAGGCATTACTGAAAGAGTGCTGCTTTTTATAGCTGAGTAGAACCCTGAGTTCTAAGCATTACTTAATGTGCAGTTGAAGTTACTGGCCAATTGTAAGCTAATAGTAATCTATCCATGTTCACAGAGAACTGCTTTTGTGACACTACAAACTCAGACTTAAGGACCAATAGACTTTGCTAACCCATTCATCTTGCTTCACAGTTTGCACCTGCTCTTCTTTGGTTGCATTTCTCACTGATTTCTGACCCCAGTGGTTGATTTCTCTTACTTCCACTAACCACAGCTGTTGGCAAATCTACCCAGACTGAAACTATATATATATATAGCACATTAGTGTAAACCTTTTTTTTTTTTAAGCTAAATTTTTTTTGGCCGAGGCACTAGCTCTGAGCCCAGATTTCTCAGACGATCTTAATAATATCACTTTCAATATCGCAACACCAATCAGCGTCAAAACCTTAAACTCCTCTCTTTTGGAGAGCACATTTCTCTGCTCTTCGCTGGGTGCTGGATTCTGGCCCGTTTTTGGTAAATCATTCCTTTGTCTTTTCTCCCCTCAGAAGCAGTAGTTTGGTTCCATATCACTAGCTGTTGGCATATGCTGTGTTTTAAACCTATCACAGTGCTCATTCATGTGTGATCTGACTGGCCAGTGCCTCTGTGGAGAGGATGGCCTTACGCCTCATTAAGCCCAATACTCTGTACCATATGGCAGTAAGGGCTTTTCTTCTCTCACTTTCTCTCTCTCCAGTCTGACTGCTTTCTATTCCATTTCTTCATCTCATCTGTTAGTGAGTATCTCGCCCTCCATTCTTTCTTTTCTTTTTTTTTTCTTACGTTTTTTACCCCATGTCTCAAAGGCTTTTTACCCTTTTGGTTCCTGCACTCTCTCCTGCTCTTGACTTTATCTTTTCCTCTGCTATTTTAAAGGAATCAGGAGTGAGATGAAGTATGGAAAGTATTTTTTTTTTCTTTGCGCTGTGCTGCTTGTTTTTGTTGCACTCTTGCCCAGAACACCAAAACAGGCATCATTTTATTCTTTGTCCTGGCTCAATAACCCCTCATGTGTATATTTTCCCTAAAAATGAAATAAACCAGTGAAAGTAAACCTAAACTCAGAGACAACCTCTGTATCGGTGGACTCTTTTTAAGATAAGCATGTCAGTATTAGATGATGTGTTAACGCTTCACTCCACTCCATCAGTTTTACTTCTCATCTTTTATTATCATTAATCTGTTAAGTCTATCAAATGTCAGAAAAGGTCGCAAAATTAATTTCATCGTAATTTCCCATCACCCATGTGATATATTTGAATTTGCTTGTTTTTTGCAACCAACAGTAAATTTACAACTCAGAGAAAGCAACAAATCTTTACACATAAGTGCATAGAAACAGCAAGCTGGAGCCATTTTTGGCTGATGAATGATTTACTTGATTAATTGGTTCTCAAAATTACTGCAGATTATTTTTAACCAGTCAGTTACTGACTATTGTTTTAGCATACAAGAAGGAGACCTAACCAAGGACAACTATTGTCACATTAAACTGCACGATAATGGAGGTTTGCAGAGAGAAAAAAACGTTTACAAATTGAAAAGCTTGTCTTTAGTGCAGCGAGATTCTTTCCACAGTCTGAAACTGACAAGATAGACACTTAAGCGAGAATACAACCCAGAAAGCTCTGCAAGAGTGAGGAATGGACTGAAATCAAACAGGATCCTCCAAACAAAACACAGACCAAGCTGTAGCCACACATACACACTATTTCTATCTGTCTTATCGCACGACGTGGTTGTGCCTGTCTTTTCCCTTCAGCCTATCTCTCCACTCCAGCTCTCCTGGGCTGCTTTTGCATTGTGTTTCTTCTCAAACTTATCTGCCTTCCAGATGTCCCCCCTCTTTCTCTCTCTCTCTCTGTCTGGGCCTCCATTTTCTCACTGTCTCATCTCTTACTGCTCCTAATTCTCGCTCTTACACTGGAGTTTGAGAGTAAAAAAAGACCAAACTCACAAATGCTCACACAGTCACACATTCTGCTTCAATGCACGCACAAAACTACAACCACACACACACCACAACACACCACACCACACCACATCACACGCGAGCGGCAGGTGATCCCGAGGCTCTCCACAGTTCATTTGGTCACACTAATCTAATTTCATGACACATTGAGTTAAGTTGGTGTAAATTAGTATGCTTCCTGTGTTTCTCTAGATTGTATTTGCTTTGGGAGGGGTTCTGCAGTTTGGGGACAGCAGGTGGTCGATAAGTTCGGGGTGAAGGGCGGTGAAAGCGCTTGTTTCCCAGTGTATCAGATTCTGTCATTTCGGCTTTACAGAGAGATAGATTTGAAGTCATGGCTGGGTGTGACCGAGACATTTCTCTCTGACTTTGAGTTTATGTCATATTGTGCTGACGAGATCTGAATGATTTAATGCTTTTAAGCCATTTTATGTTGTCTTTTTATGCACCACTGAGGCATGACTTTCTATTGGTGCTCGTATTTGTGTGTGTGTGTGTGTCTGTCTGTGTGTGTGTTATAGCAGCAGCCTCGGGGCTGTTATCTGGCTGACTCTCCTCCTCTGGTGTTGTGTCTGGCCCAGCTCAGGGGTCTCAGGGGTCAAAGACTGTGCAGCTACAGATATTTGTTTTCTCAAATGAATCATCCATTTAATCATCTCACTTGTCCCCTTCTTCTTCCCTCTCACCTCAGGAACTGAAACTTGGAGAGATGCTCAGAGAGAGACAGACAGAGAGACACAAGTGTTCCAGATCTAGTGTTGCCTTCATGGTGCCAAAAGACACAGTACTAAACAATACAGCTGATCCTGCCTGGTCTGTGTGAGATCACAGAAATGGCACCGACTAACAAAAGAATTTTATATTCAATATGGTCCACATAAGGTCGCTCGCTTTCTTTACATCTCCCAGATGCATTTCTTTCATGCGTGCACCTTGTATTGTCTTTTCTTTAGACCTCAGCTTTTATAAGGATAGTTCTCACCATGAGATGTCTATTAAAGGGTTAGAGCAACACCAGAAAGAATGAAAGAAAGTTTCCACTCCACCCCCCACCCCCCGACTGGAATCTTTTAAGAGAATATCTCGCTACTTCCCACCTGCCCGCTATCACCTCTTTACTCGCCTTCACTCCCTCTGTTTTTTTTTGATAGATGTCTGGTTTCACTGGGCTGAAGTGAGGCATTTCACTGTGCATATACGCTATGTATATATTATACAATTTAACAGCATTATGTGTGGATGTATGAATTGCATGTACAGTAAAGAAAAGAAGCACAGCATGAAACCCTGGTGCTCTGGCTTTAGGGATAAAAACCACAGAAAAGCCGGAGACTTATTTCCACTGTGGGCCTCCGTGCTTGTGAGCGTCCGTGTGTGTTTGTGGTTGCTGGCTGTGGTCTGTCCGACAGGGTTGGAGGGACTGCAGGAGTGGAAATAACTTTAGTGTTTGCATGGGCAACTGCTGGGATTTGTTGTGATGGACTGTGCAAATCTTGAGCTACAAGGGCGATTGGATGAGGATGAATGAAGTAGTGATGAAAATAAAGAGAAAGGTGAGGAAAAAGGGAATAAAATGTGGAGACAGAAAATCGATAGACATGAAAAAAAAATTAATTTATGGAGCTTTATTGTTTGACTTTTTCTCCATCCCAAACTCCTGCTGTTTTTCCTTCAATAGAAGGAGTGCCATCACTCTGGAGGTTCCTCTGTAGCCTTCTGGACTCAATGAACCCTTCCAAGCAAGACAAGCTGAATATTAATTTAATAAGCAGCCTTGAGATGAGGAATAAACCTCAGTTTTTTTTCCCCTTTCGAAATTGACAACCAGCTCGGTGCGGTTTGGACTTTAGAAGCTACCACGGTGCTTATTGCAGTATCATCTATCCTTTCTCCAAGGTCTCATTTATCAATCATTTCGGCACAAATAGCTCTAATATTCCTTTGAATGAACATTTGCTGCAATATTTGTAAAGCTACACCGACATTAGCACTAATGAGATGCTTATAAATGCTCGCCTCTGAATTTGATGCTCATCAATGAGGGTTTTGATTATTTCTCTAATCTCGGGTTTAAACGTCCTTGACGAGACTCGCAAGTTTCATACTCTGGTCTGCTTCGAGCAACTTTCATCTGCTTCAGGGTGGTCTATCTTTTTCTAACCAACCTACCGTAACTCGTTATTAAGGAGAAGGGATTCTTCATCTTGCCTGTCACTGTGCCTTCCCGTATTCCCACCCTGCAATTTGGACAAAGCTCTTGCAAGGAATATGACAGTTGTACGGACTATCACATAGAGTTTTTTTTTTTTCTTTCTTTCTTTTTAAATTGCAGCACATCTTGCAGTCAGCTCATGCATAAGATGTTTATGTTGGAGTCTTGTGAGAGAATCTTCCTGACATGAAACAGAAGTGGCTATGTGTTGTTTTAACCTCCCGCTGAGTACATTTACAGGCATTTGGCTTTGTGGATAGGTGTTGTCTGAGGTTAGGTAAATCATATGATTTGGCCTGCGTTCCGTCTGGCTGTTATGAGTGATTTAACTTTTAGAGTAAGGATGTGTCAGGTTTAATGTCAATTTAGGAGAACCAACATTTCTGGTGCACGGGCCCAAATTCAGCTCTGTGGTTTTGGATCAGATTTACTGCGGCCTAACACACCCTGGTGTGCAGCGCGCAGTTTAGGAAGTTCTTTATACTACTTGGAATAAATCTCTTGGTTTTGAAATAACATGTCCGTCTTGCAGAATTGAGCAGTTAAAGTGCTACTAGATAATGTTCTCAAGTGGAAGTGTGCAGGCATAAGTAAGAAGAAAGCAGACTTGGAGTATGTCAGAGTGAACGGACTTGTGACAGAGATACATTGCTGTCAGAAGTCTGGATTTCGGAGCAATCAGACACTCAGCTCCTTTTCCTTGATGTTGCTCTGCTTCTATTAAAGGGATCAAAAGGAACTGACAACAGAACGGAGTTACACCAGTCATCTTTAAATGTCGGCATCTGGTGTCCAAGCTGCTGTCACTCACCACAGCTTAATGTTTTCACATCATGGCTCAGCAGAGCGGGACTGTTGTGGCAAGCGGGGGCAGTAACGTTGGCTTGAAGATGAAAAGGGATATGTTTTTCATTCAATCCGATGCCCCACTCACATACCTGCAGATGTTAAGGTTTCAAAATACGTCTTTAACACGAGGGTGGAACCTTATCCTGCACCGACATTTTGACAACAGCTAGGCTAACAGCTACATTAAGTTGGCTAGCCTGACTGCTTAGCCCCTTGTATCGGTTTGTGGGTTGCCAGGTTGCATTGACAGATGGAGGGAAATTGTATGCAGTGTGTGGATAAAGAGGGTATTTTGTTTTAACAGATGATCTGGCAACCTTAGAAATGACAAATAAACATGCAGACTTGTGGATTTTAGTGCCAAAATTATTCATGTTAAATTTTGTAGGACCATGCAAATTTTAGGAGTTTTCTGAGACAAAGCGACAAAATGGAAAAGCACTGAAGATATCTTTAATGAGAACTATGAGGCAAACCACGCATAAACATTGGTCTTGGCAGGTATTAACTCATTTATTTTCACAAAGAGGGGAAGAAAATGAGAGGGTTTTTTTTGTTTTCTAGTCATTTCTTGAAAATAAAAGTAAAGTTTCTCAAAGAAGGGATTAAACTCACTGATACATTTTAAATATTCTTTCCAACATGAACTGAACTCATGCTTAGATACATCCACATACACATCAGTACACATCATCTGCAGATTAAAGGCCAATGACGAGTGATGCGTCCAAATCAAGAACAATAAAACAGGTGAAACAGTTCAAACAGAAGCTTAAAAAGAGCCAGACACAAAGACCCTCATAAACTTTATGTTGGACGTCTGAATAGGTTAGTGAATGTTTTTAATGGGTGTTGTGATGTTTCTTTTGTATTGTGTGGAAAAAAAGAAAAAAGAAACAGTGTGTAGGTGTGTCTGCATCTGCTAATGATTGTCCAGACCATTCCCCTCTGGACTGCGTCAGCATGGATAGTTAATGGAGGAACCCTGTTCTGTGGGTGATGCACAGTCTCTCAGTGTCTCCAGTAATGGCAGACGTTCATATGCTGGCCAGCATCCGACTTTCTGATGGGGAATATCAATTTAGAAAGCTGGAAGTGCTTTCTTATGTCAAGTCGTGTTCACAAATAGGAACACACATATCGGTCATACATAGACATACACTTGTATCCATGCCCACGCACAAACACACAGACACGTGCACATTGATAAGCACCTACACCACTGGCGGGCTGTTTAGAGCATTTTGTGCCCTGCTCCAGGGGACGATTATGGAGGAGCTGCTTGATTGCAAGAATCTTGGAGTGCCGGATCTGCCGTTCTAATGCCGGATACAAGGGATAATGTGAATCCATCGAAGGGCATTTTCTTCTCTCAACTCTTTGTTTCTTATCTAAAAAACTGCTCTTTCAAGTCATGCAGATGGAGAAACTGAGATCACAGGAAGTGCAGATCAGATAATACTGCTTGTTTTGTGAATAATGGGTAATAAAATGTACACTTGTACATCAATGAATTTCAAGAGTCTGATCTCGATGAATCAAAATCATGGCTGTTTGGTACCTTAACAGTTGATGCAATTTTGCTTATCTGCATGAAATTATAAGCCCTGATTCTGATCCCTGCAGAAACTAAAAAACAAGACCTGTAAAAGTAATAACTTTGAAGGAAAAAAATCTGTTTGCATCTATTGCAATACCAAAAAGTTTTTTCTCATCAGCTACATGCGGCTTTGAACATCTGCTTAAATAAATGTTTGTGCTTTTTTGCACTGACTCACTTCCACACTCACTCGCTCCCTCACTCGCTTGCTCACTCACTCCCTCACTATCACTCACTTGTATAGCCACATCAAAAAATAATCATCAATTTTTATAGGGCAAGATGCGTAAATTTTTCAGGGAATTTAATGCTCATGCATAAATATCTCAATACTTCCTGATGAAAAGCTTAAGGTGCCATATGTGGATGATTGATAGTAAATAAATAAAGAGCTCCGGAAAGAGCAGGACTCAGCACATTTTAGACAGCAAGTGGAGGTAGAGGAAAGAAAAAAAAATGAGAGGGGAGCTGTGAAAAGGATGGCTGCATGTGGTGTGAAAGCATGGATGCAGGATGCAGCAGAATCACTGATGGTTACCATGACAATGAGAGACATAGAAGCAGGTCAAGGGAGGTGGTGGGGGGGCCGAGCCAATTCATCACCGCTCACTCCTGCGCTCGTGTTTGTGTGACTTCACCTCTATCTGCCAGAATACGCCCTTGAAACAGGCGATTTCTCTCCCTCTTGTACCTCACTTGCACACACATTTACACACACATTAGTAAGAGAAGTAGAGCAGTGCAGGGGAGGATTGGATGTGGAGCAGACTGGGAGTGGGCAGACTGGCCATTCAGGTCGTCTAACACAACATTTTTCCTTAGAGAGAGTGTAAGAGAAGGCGAATGTTGCTTTTCAGTCTTCATTACACTTAAAAAGTCTATCATTCTCTGCATTGTTTACACGACATTATCTCCTAGGACATGCGGAGAGCGAGAGGTATTGCAAAATGCCACCGCCTGCACTTGAAATACTATTGATTAGACATAATGACTGCAATGAGGAGACTCTATCTGTCTTTGCAAATTAGAACAACCAGATGGGAAGAGTGCAGATTGGACTCTGTGGGTGTGTGTGTGTGTGTGTGTATGTTTTAGTGTGCAAATGCAGGGGGAGGAATCTTCCATCTAAAGGTATCTTTCATGGCTGTCAGGTGGAGGGTGGGGGTCATGTTATTGTAACTGGGCACAGAGAGAAGCAGGCAGACTCGTCTTATGAACACTCACTCATGTGAAGGATGACCGCTATTACTTCATACAGATAGCATGCGTATGTGTGCATGTGTGTGGTGGGGGAAGCATGATGGTTTAGGGTTGGAGCCATCCCTCAGTGGTAACCATAGCAACAGGACTCTCAATACCACAGGGAGCGAAGGAGGGGGGTGGCAGAGGGAATAATGGGGAGTGGGGTTGGCGTCTGTATCTTATGATAAGGGATGATCCGAATCTGCGCCTCACTGAGCCAAAATGAAATGCAGATCAATTTTTTTGGCTACGTAACAAATGAAAGTACACTTTAAAGCTAATTAAAACACAAAAGAAACGAGGCTTCAATGTATCAGACATAAAGAAATCAAAGGATAGGTGTCAAAAAAACACAAACTACACAGCAAACTATGCCGGCTGCAGTGTTTCTGCTTTAGTCATGTGTAACATACATAAAGATGGAGGAAATCACCTCAGGCTGGTGTAGTCCTTCTTCTTCTTGTAAAAACAATAGCTATGTTTGTATGGAACCAAATACTCAAATTGTAATTGGTTTAACAGCCTTAACAGAATAAAAAATGCCTCATTTAATCACTTGTGTCAGAACAAACAGGCCCAAATTGACTGATATTTCAGTGGGTTGCAGGAGTTTAGTTTCAAACCTTCCTGCAATCAGTTCAAAAGAGAAAGTGCTCCATGCAAAATATTTACCCATACTTTGTGGTTGCATTCTTCCTGGGCATGAGCTCCATCTCAGCGTAAATGCATGCTGACATTCCTGTTTTCTATTGCCAATAAATGACGGCTTCCAAGTTAACCTGGACCTCCATGAAGAGTTTGTTCTTGATGCAAACTCCTAAAGAACTGAGCATAACTATTAGAATAATTTATATCAGAATGAACAAAGAGTAAAGCTAGTGTGCTTAGAGCTGTTCACAGAATTATGTGCAATTTCTTCCTCCCTAACAGCCCCTGAAGTCCCTTTTAAGTGGGCACAGAGGTGGATTTATAAAAACTTACCCATCTCTTAGCAAACAGGGCCTAATGCTGTGCAGCTTTCCTTAAGCAGGAAATGTGAAATGTTTTGTGTCCACGTGTGTGCAATTTGTTTGCGTAACATCGTTTCATGCACATTTGTGAGACAGATAATAAGTTTGTACGTGCGTAAGCACTCAGCTCACTTTTCAAACGCATACGCTGTGTCTTAACGGGAGGTAAGCCGGCCTCAGCCAACTGAAAAGAAACAACATGTGCGGTTTTTATTTGCATCACCTTTAAATCCCTGTGGTCTGCCGCTGCTTTGAGGTAAACTGAGGTAATGCTTAACCCTGCTTTACACAACTGTAAATACTCCATGCATGAGCCAGATTGACTGGCACAGCAGTAGGTTTCGGGCCTAATGGTTTGAATTAGCAGAAAAGCAAATTCAGGTTCATTTTGTTCCTGTCTGCGTTTACTCACGGCTCCTTTTCTTCTCTTTCTTATCTAAATTGACGGTTTAGGTTTGCTCCCGCTTTTCGAACTGCTGCATCCACAATACTTCCCCCTCTGTCTTCCTCAATTCAGTACAAATTCTTGACAAGCGCACACCCTTACACACACACACACACAGTATACGCAGCCTCCAACTGCGGCCCCGAATGGAGTCCTTTGTTTTCTTAATTGTCAAATTAAACATGTCACTCTATTTGAATGGGATGCACATACGCCAGCTGCCAGCTCACCCAGAGGAGAAATGGGGGTTTAGCCCTTATTCATTTCAGACAGGAGCCCCTTCCCCCTTAAAAAAACTACTTGAACGTGCTTGAAAATCTCTCTTTCTCACACACATGTTTTGTGTGTGCACACACACACGCACAAGCACGTGCATGGTGGGTAGAGGATGAGGAAAAGTGGGTGCAATCTTTTGTCTGTCACAGAGAGGCTGGATGGACGACCCCCCCATCTGGTAACAATCACCTCACAGGCTGTCTCAGTCTTTTGCTTGTGTGTGTATGTGTGTGTGTGTGTGTGTTTAAGCATGTGTGGTGCTCACAAGCATGTAGATATTAGGACAAGCATGTGTGTGTGTGTGTTTATGTGTGTGTGTTTCTAATCCCTGAGTGCCACTAGAAAGCCCCATCTATCCCTGCCCTGTCTTTGAAATATGAGGGAGGGTCCTGCTTCCAAAGTTAAAAAAACTTCAACATGGAATGGTGTGGGCGCTTTTTTTTTTTTTTTTTGTCTGCCAGTGCTGATTCTTTTATATTTATTTGCACAGCACACATCCTGTTCTCACTACATCCTCCATTTTACACATTAGTCTTGCCTTCCCCCCAGCTGCCCCTCATAGCTGCGTGGATGTGAACCCTGTAGCGTTGGCCAGGCTGCCCACGGCTCCATACAATGCACACCTGTATTTCACGCTGCGGGACTAATTCTCCTTTTTGTTCCTTGACGAATGCTGCGAGCTGTTTTTTTCCGAGGAAGGATAATTTAGCTTAATTAATGTCCTCCTGCATCGCGGCCCCTAAGACACATAATTAAGGCCTAGAATTCAGAACCAGCTTTATTAGTTTAAGACTCACAGGAACGAGGACTTGAACTTGAGCTTTAAGTCCAAATCAGGGGCCCATTTAGTGTTTCTGACGCAGGTGAAGGTTCTCTAGGGGAAAAAGTTTGCAGGGAGAAAACCTCGGGTTAATATAAGACAAATAAATCAATCTGATTACCAGAAATTAATGCTGGTACTGTATGTTTTTCCAAACCGCGGATATGTTGAAACTTAAAGTTTTGTTACATTTTTTAGAGGAAAATTACACTTACATCATACATTTACACTTTGATCTCAGTGGTTAGACTCTGGTTAGGGTTTAGACAGAAAAAAACATGTGCTTTGGATTAGGAAAAGATCATGCTTTTGATTAAAATACCTGTTTTTTAAGGTCTGGTTAGGTTTTTGCACAAAAAACATCTTGGTTAGGTTAAGGAGAAGACCATGTTTGACTCAACATACCTGGTTTTGTCGCCAGAGACACGGCTAGAAAAAAACCAACAGTTTCTGACGCCAGAAAAATAGCTGCTAAATGTCTGGAGACATTGGCTTTAGTTGCCAGAAATTTGTTCAAAAATCTGTCAAGGTCTCACTACAAAACCCCCAGTTTTGTCAGCAGAGAGCTGGTTGAAAAATCTCCATCGTCTCATGCAAATACATCCAGTTTTGGTCACCATAGAGAGAAATTATGAAATAAACCAGTCCATGTGTGCTATTGCCCCCTTTGTTGCATATGAAATGTACTCATTAAGTATATTCTCAAAAACATAAACTCTAAACATATTTTGTAGCAACCATGCTGAATCGGAAGTTATTGACTCTGAATGAACATGTGAGTGTGAGCTGTATTCTTCAGTTTGGTTTACATTTGTTAGAAAAAAAAAATGTTCTCCTATTTTTGGAGGAAAGCTTTCTATTTTTCTAGCTGCCCTTTTTCATATCATCTCATTTTGGTTTCAGTCTCGGCTCCAATACCACTCAGCCTGTGCACTGTGTAATAAAGTGATTTGGCTTCTTCTCCCCCCCCGCCATTACATCCCGGTGATTTAGAGGACTATAGTCAGATCCACATTTTCACAAGGTTAGGTTTGATGAATATGACTTTTTCTGGCACAGCACTCTGGGCCTCTCAGAGTGTGTTTGTGTGTGTGTGTGTGTGTGTGTGTGTTCTGTTGAGCTCTTTCTTTAGACTTACATCAGCGAGGCATGATATACACCAGAGAGTGTTTGGCTGAAGTCCTAAATGAGATACACTGAGTCACCAGGGTAGCAGATAAAATTATGCAGGAGTGTCTTAAGTGGGAGTGTTAAAGGAAGATCCAGGATAAAAGCAAGAAATCCTGATGATCCGCATATAGAAAAAACAACTTTTTGGTTTTAAATCCTCAATAAGTTTTAAAAAAACACTTGGTTGAAGAAAAAAAAGAGAAAGAGAAGAGGACTGGGAGACTGAAATGAGATGAAGAGGCCTACAGGTGGATGGAAAATGGGCTTACAGTCTATTCATCTATTCACGAGATTTTTCACAGTATTTCTGTTTCAATTTCTCAGTATATAAGGTGAGCGCAATGCTGGTGGTCTGCATAAGACTTAGCGTGCTGAGTGTTCCATTAATCCTGCTATGTTGCACATTGCCCACTCCAACACACACACACACACACACACACACACACACACATACATGTGCACACCAATGCACACACACACACACCCAGACACCCACACACAAACTGAACATCCAACAGAGATCTACAGCCAAGATAGAGGAGAGCTGTGGCAATTATACACCTAATAAATCAGTCATTCACTCATTTTTGTATGTATGCGCTCACTGTGCACCGCCGACACTGCTGACCTTTACACACACACACACACACGCACACACACACACATATAGACACACATGTGCATCCAGACTCACAAATATAGAGGCTTGTATAATCGCGTTCATTCAGAGGTCACATTGGCTGGAGTGCACACATATAAAATAGAACACACACACACATGTGTACGCACACACACACACACACACACGCACACACACACACACACACAGCTGGCTTCTGAAGTGCTTTAACTGTGGTACCAGAAATGCCACAGCTCGGACTCCTCCGTCTGTCGGGGTTGTCCCCTGGCTGAGACTCTTTCAGATTCCACTGTTGGGTGGAACGATGAAAAAGCGGGTATGCGAGACCTGGATCGGGGCGTAAACATGCGGCCTGGTTAAGCCATCAGTCTCTCCCACTTTTAAAAGAAAAGAAAAAAAAAACACAGTAGGAGGAAAGGGGTGGGGTTCTCCATGTGTCCTCCGCTAAGCCAGGGGTTGGTTGGACTCAGCCGGGCAAAAACAGGATGACTTTGTCAGATGCATTGAGGTTTCTCAGGTGTGAAAGACAAAGGTACATTTACGTCCCGGCACCTGTGACAGGATTACAGCTGACAGCTCCATCCTCGAGGCTCAGCCGCAACTTCCACCCAAATTCATATTCATGTTGGACAGACAGGGCATACTCCAGTGCACGCGAAAAGAAATGTGAAAAACTGGAGGAAAGTTTTGACTGACATTTAGGTTTAGTGTCTTTATGGTAACTCGTGTACTGTTTATGACAGTAGGATGTAGGATATAAGATATCATGCAGATATATGGAGAGTTTAGCGGAAATTTTACCTGACATTGCAGTCAGCATTTATGGAAGACTATGGAAACTTCTTTGTTCATAGCTCCAGATTTACAGAAGTTAAGGGCCTGCAGTTAGCGAATGTGGCTAGCAAGTGAACAGACAGTGAACAGAGAGACAGATGGAGAGATAAATTCGCAATTAGCTATTAATTCCATGTAATGCCACAAGAAACTGATTTATACTTATTAGTTGAACTACTGTGGTAAATTACTGTAATGTATTTGGTTATCATTTGTCTTTGTCCTCATGAAGTGTTAAGAGATGAATATACAGTATTCATAATGATGTCCCATTGTGCGTATGAAAAAGACATTCCGATTTTTGCAGTTCTGAGTCCATTGCACATGTACTTTACAGTGTTTTGTTACCAAGCTGTTTAATTCTACATGATTAAATGAGTTTTCAATTTTAACCGTACTTGAAATATAATTTCTTCATTTTTTTATTGATTTTCAGCTCTTTGTTCTGTAAAAGTTTATGATTTATGAGTGTTTGGACCTCTTTGCATCACATGACCAGCTAGTCTGACCGGAGCAACTGAGCTGAATGTAAAAGCTAAGGAATCAGCTGAAGAGCCAACAGGAGCACCAAAACCATTAAAACAGATATCAGTCTAGGTTGTGTCATTGTCCTGACCTCAGAAATCAAAATATATGTTACAAACTTTTAATCATCTGATTGTGGACCCTTTGTGGCCCCTCAATCTACACAGCCTTGGCGTCTGAACCCAAGTTTTGTTACCTTTGCTCTGATTTGAACGCCACCTAGGAGAGACAGGTCTTAGAAGTCAAGTCTGGTTAGCTGGCAAACCACAGAGCCAGGACAGATGTAATGTGAGACGCAGGCTACAGCAGACCTATGGAAACACAGGGACGTCCGTTTATAGTCTAACTATAGAGATTTAATCTGTGCTATTAAGCTGGCCAGCGACGTCTCTCTGCTGGTCCTCTCTCATGGGAATTTTCAAAGAGAACTATTAATATGATTTATTGTGGATAGATCTCAAATAGTCCTGTCTGCATCTCCGGATCTGTTCTTTTTCCCCTTATTTTGCTCTTCTCCCTCACTCTCTCTGTCTTATCGTACCCGTGCGCTGATATACATGAGCATCAATAACGAAACCACAGTATACGGTAAAGTATACGGCGTGTTTATACATGCAGTAAACGTCAAGTTCTCTTTGTACACACATGGGACTGTGTAGTATTTCCCTGCAGGGTCTCTGAGGCTGAGGTCAGGAGCTCATGTAACCTGCTCCTCCCTGTTTTTTAACTCCAGTGCCCCCCCTCAGCCTCACTCCAATGTCCTGATCAATTACAGCTACTGGAATCACATGAGGCACTTCCCCTCCATCCTCATCCTTCCCCCACCTTTCCTTTTCACTCCATCTCCTCGGACCATTTTGGTCACGGTAAAGTTAGCAGAGTAGCATTGCCTGCCTAATTTCTCTGTGATGAAGAATGTGGACCGAAGCGGAGCTGGATGTTGGCTGCATATCAACTAAGGGTGCTGCATATCTGTATTTGCCGCCGGTTTTGTGATGCTGGTATTTCACTGTTCTGCTCATTTTTTCCACTCTCCACCACGTCCATTTTTCCACTGGGTATGATTTGAATTAATCATTTTTCTGTGCATTTGGTTTATTTTTTAATGAAAAAAGAACCCTTTACATATATTACAATTTTTTTTAAAAAAAAAAAGCTGAATATTTCCTCAATCGTTGCTCCACTTTCTCTTATGCTTTTTCACTCACACACTTGGAAGCAATCACACAAAGCCACACGAACACTCCCACATGTTCCATCACTCAGTGTTACTGTTCATGTATAGAAATGGTGGGAAAAAGTGAATTATCAACAATGATCTCAGCACTCCTGTGCTGTATTCTCCATCTGGCATACAGTTTATGACTGACCACCTCTGGGGTGAGTCAGCTGAGAGGAAATTAGTCTAATTATTGGGCTGAATTTTGCAGCAAATAACTGCTGCAGGGACGCGGAGGATAGAAGAAGGGATAAAGAGAGGAAAGGACTTTGATCTTAGTAGGGATGGTAGAAAACTTGAGGGAGTCAGTGCTTATGAATTAATAATTTCTCAATTGCTTTGGTCTTGGTTTGTTCCAAGCCTCATGTCAATCTATTTCTCTGTCCGTCTCATCTTCTCAATCTTTTCCCCCTTGAGGGATTGGTTTAGCAGATGTATGTAAACATCCACATATGTGTGTCTGGTTTATCCATCCCTCTGATTGGGTTAAGGCCTGGGCCCGGGGCAGACACCGGGGTTAGAGAGGGGTCTGAGGCCCACAACTTGAATGAGCTGGTGAGTTTGGACCCTAAGCCATCTGTCAGCCCTGTCTTCTTCCACATAGTGTGCACACACACACAGAAGGAAATTAAAGGCAACCAGATTTTAGGACAAAACGTCTCCTCCTGAAACTCCAGTTTTTCTTGGACTGAGAGATTGCAGGGTAATTTAGATGCTTATTAGGTTTCATGGCTTTAATGCCTGTGTAAACTTATTTTGTAGAGGATGTCATGCATTGGCATCAGTAAAATTTTTTCTCTTAACTGCTAAATGTTGGCATCTCAAAGAACGTGCAGCACAATGAAGGCCGCTGTGGTGCGTTGTTAACACGGGATTTACAACAGTGAATGTAAAAAAATAAGGAAAAAAGGTTGAGAAACTTCACAACCTGAACCAGGCTTTTTGACAAGGTGGAGAAATTGTCTCACAAGCTTTGAGAAAATGGACGTGGGCTTGTGTTTCTGAGTCCCTGCTGGAGGGCGTCACAGGGTCACGCAGGTTAAGAAGGTTGCCACAAATATTGGAAAACATTTGGACATGGCCAGAGACAGAGGTAGGGAGGTAGTGTGGATCGTCCACTATTAGGAAAGTTGGTGGTTTGATCCCTGTCTCCTCCAGCCTGCATATCAAGTGTCCCTGGGCAAGTTATTAAACCCCAAATTGCTCCCAACGGCTCATCCATTAGTGTATGAATGTGTGTTTGAATTAGTAAGTGCTGATCTGTGTTCTAAAATCCTTTCAGTGGTCAAAAGAATAGAAAAACACTAGTGAAATGCAGTTTGTTGACCAAGTGTTTTCATAGTTGAATCGCTTGCTTTTGTTTTCTTTTACGAGTGCGCTTCGATAGCCTCAGATGACTGTTTAAACCTTGTCTGACCCATCTGACTGCTTATGTTTCTTGCCCTGTTAGACTTAATCATAGAGATAACTCACAGAAATTACATCTAAAATGAAAAAAATAAGATCCAAGTTTTCTCGCAATCCTGTTTTACTTAAAAAAAAGTACATTTTTAATCTCCTCTTTTCCCCTCTGCCCAGCTTCCTACTGCTTTCTCATAAAAAAACAACCTATCATGTTGCTCCTGTCATAAAGTTGTACCAACATTCGGGTCCAACTTCCAGTCTCTCATGCCCAGTTGTCATTTAACACCCATCGTAACCTGAGGTCAGCTCTGTTTCCACGCAGTTGGTTGCACTGGAAGTTACCTGCATGTGCTGTATGTATGTGCAGTACATACAGTAAGCCTATATGAGCATGCTTGTTTAGGTTTAAGCTCATTTTATGTTTATACGTCCAAGTAAATCATGTGGAGCCTGAGCTGAGTGGAGTGTTTGTGAGTGTGCTGCAGGCTGGAAAAGCAGTGGTTTAAGGTCATCTCTCATGTCATCAGTGAACGGGTCTGAGCTATGTAATGCTTTATATGTAAACAAATGATAAATAATCTCCTCGAATCTCCCATGTTTGTGTGTATTTCTGTGTATAGTCATCAGAGGACAGATAACCAGTTACTGGCCATGACAGAGACAAGTATTATTGATGAGACGACGTAAATGGAATGTGGTTTATCCTTTTTTATCAGTAAAACCAATCACTTGTAAACTATAAGATCAATGTAAAGTAGATGAGAAACAGTTTGAAGCTAAATTGCTCTGACATTTAGCATCTCTCTTTTTTTTGTCTCTCTGTTTCTCTTCGTACAAACACTGGTGTAGAGTGACTTGTAGGGTAGTTTATAATGCTGACTGGCGCTCTTGTGTTACCCCCACCCCCTCGACACACAAACACACACACGCACGCACATGCATACGATCCCTCCCTCATCCAGTGAGGTTGTGTTTCACTCTGTCGCTTCAATATTTTATGCCCCTTGTACCGTCAGTGCTAAAACATTTACAGGCCTATTGATCATGTGCTGGTATGAAGGGGCAGTTTAGGAGACCACCCTCCCAAAACCCAGACATGAGGCATCAAAGCACCAACGCTTGGTGTTTACACTGCGGCCCCCCTTTGCTGTAGCAATCATTTGTGTTATTCAAAGTGCATGTGCATCACAGTGTGTATTCTATCCTTTGCAAGTCGAGTGCCAGGATTACTTCCCCCCCTCCCTCTCTGAACTTAACAACACTGGAAATGATTACTGGGAATTGCCTTCGCTTCAAAGACTCCCGCCTGCGAACTCGATGACAAACCGATCCGTTCGGTTCCCCTCGGCTCTGCGTTGCCTGAGCTGATAGGAGGAGGTCGACCTTTGAGGTTTTGAGAGAGAGTTTTCTGTCGAGAAAGTTAAACATCCTTGTGTTCCAAAATTCATAATCATGTGATGAAATCAAAGTTGTATTACATTTGTGTTTCGTATCTCGTTCCTTCACGCGGGAGCTCCACGCTGAGGGAGAGGCCTCCTTTGATCCGAGAGTTTCAAAACTGTTAGGATCAGTCCCGAAACAGCCTTGTATTTCCTTTAAAAACATGACTGAACAGGCCAAGAATATCACATACGGTGAGAACCTGTTGTATATTGTGTTATGTATAGTCAGCAGGGCAAAACTAAACATTTTCAGGGGGCTGTGGAGCTCGCAGAGAGGGAACGAGGGAAAGAAAACCGCTGCAATGATCTGGAGGGGAAACATTCATTCAAAACTTTGGAACTTGCACGGAGCCAATTTTGTCGCTAATAATATTGAAATACATTTTCGAGATTTAGAGTTAATGTCATCAAGGCCATTTAAATCGTGTCAGATGTGTTTTCAATTCCCTGTATTAAATATCACCAAATTAAACCCATGTGGCACCTAAGCGAGGTAAAGCAAACAACCAGAGGAAATGAATTATATTTGCTAACTGTATCTGACCCAGTTCTCTACCATTGCTCTTGTGAACAGGACGGTCTCGCTGTTTGACTTTCATGTTGTCATGGTAACAACCGAGGAGACAACCACATCATAGGGTCTCCTCTCTGATCCCTGATCTGACTTTCACCATAACTGAAACATCAATTTTTACACAATAAGCCGCATTATAATTTGAAACTAACTGTAAACGAGATGCACATGAAAGCGCACATGAAAGCGCGTACACAAACACTCACGCTGACATGTATTAACCTCTTCTCCTGAACCAGTTGTACTAGCGGCCAGCTGTTTGATTAAGGCTCTATGAGTAATCCAGATGTGTTCTCCAGTGAGTCGGCTTCTATAATGAACCAATGAAAGGCTTTTTTCATCTCGGCCTCTGTCCGCAAAGCTTTTCTTCTTTATTATTTTACAGAGTTTTGGTCACGGCTGGCGGAGGTTGGTTTTCATACCTCGTCCCCGACGCTTTGTACAGTCTGTCATTGTCAAGCTCTCACTTATATAAATACAGTCATGTATTTGCACACGTGCATACACGCACATTTGTCCGTCAGAGTGGGTAGCATGCAAGAAATCCCATTCAATCATGTCCTGACTGACAAGCATCCTTTTTGTCCTTGTTCATAATGAGGTTTGTTTGATGAATAGAAGAGAAAGATGCATAAAGACAGCATGCTCAATGCACCTAAACATCAGATCACTTGAAGCCATTTGAAGGTTCCTCGCTGCGTGTGCCAGCTCTGTTTTCTACATGCCTGTCTCTCTGCCTGTGCGAGAGGAAATTTTGGGATGTTGATAAGGAGTTTAAGTGTAGCTTAGATGTGCAAATCAATTCTACACAACACAGAGACTTGAATGTAAGAGAAAAAAAAAAAACATTTTGTGTCACCGATCGTTTTATGTGTGCGAGAGGAGGAATGAGAGGAGGACAGGGTGTGCTGAGAAAGCAGAGTGGAGGGATGTGTGTGTTTCTCCTGAGGCCTTACTGTAAAAAGGTTTAATTGAATCTGTGGAGGAGAGGTGTGACACGCGTTACAGCCAACTGCAGTGATTGTTGAGTCAGACCAGAATAGATGCTGAGCTGCTACTCTCAATCTGGGGATTTTAAAAAAAAAGTACATAAGGATGTAATTATTTGTCTACATGTGACCTTTTTAAGAATTACTGAGTGATGTGAGAGAATGAGAAATTTATTTTTTGATCACTTGCACTATCTTCCTTCCTTATGAGTAAAAAAAAAAACTAGCAGGGCTCGGGCTCTAAAAATACTCTTTGTTTGCTTCCCTATTGGTGTTCCATAATGTTTATTACCTAACAAAGGTCATCTAATAAACTCAACATATCATTTCTAGTGGTAGATACATGTTTTATTCATTAGCCAGAAACACAAACCGTCTCCTCTATAGGGGCATTTTTTGTATATAAGGCAAAAATTTTTACTTTTGAATGACTAATTTTGTCAGAGATTTCTAGTGCTTAAACTGTTACTGTGGTGAGAAACTCATTGTTAGCTCTGTTTATTTGTATGTTCAGTTATGACCTCACTGTTTCCACCTTCCACCACTACAAAGTAGAAGGAATGTCGATTAATAGCTTCGTCATAGCAGTTGTGCCAGCAGCTATTTTCATCAATCAAATAGTTCTTAGAGCAGACATTAAAGGTGTGTGTTAAAATGGAAAAAATAGAGCTGAAGTCTGTGAAGGAAGTTTCTTTGCGGATATATCACTTATGGTTTAGTGGCATTTTGAGACAGAGTGTCTAAAGGTGTGTGTGAGTGTGTTTGGTGTCTCCGTGTGCTTTCTTGTATGATTCCTGCATAGAAGTCCAGTTCCTGAGCCTATCTTTCCCAGCAGAATTTCCGTTTTCAGTTCTAACAATAGTGGCCACTTCCTCGTTTATCGCATCATATCCTGTCTCGGCTCTAATACCGTCTTACACCACAGCGTCCGGTCCAAGAAACTGGAAATCCACAGCAAACCCACCAGGTAATCAAGGACAGGTTAAAAGTTGAAGGTTCAGGCAGAGCTAATTTGATGTTGTAAATTAAATTAAGTGATTTAACAGCCCATGAATCATTTGTTCTCTCTTTCCTTAATGCACTGATGAAAACCATGAACTTATACCCTTATTCACTTCTCAGACTGCCATAGGAACATAATCTGGTCATCTTCATGGTGTTAGCTCACCATAAAATTCACATTTTTCACTTCTTCTGAAACAATTTCCTGTACATTTCACATTTAAATGGCATGCAGAAATGTCAAATTAAGTTGAATTTCAGTGAATTAGGTCAGCTTTTTGTAGCAAAAGGACAAAGAGGGAACAACCATCGTTTTCTTTTTTTAAGCCAAACTTAGGTATTGCACATGTGACTTCACAGAATTACAAAATTGCCATTAAAAAGAAAGAATAAAATATCAATAAAACTATACTGTGCTTATTATGCATAAATTCCCCTTCAAGCTATAAAATCATTACTAATTCATGCACATAGTATAATAAAACAATATTGTAACCCCCTCTCTCCTCTCTCAGCTCCTGTGTGCTGTTACACTTATTCTGGAGGTCATTTGACATGTTTTGTGCTTCCTGACATCTCTGTCTGCAGATGAGAGATCTCAGTAATGACTTTCACAGGGACTTTAAGCTATCATCATGTTTTTGTTGCTCAGACGCCACAGACCAGGGGGTCCAGTGTGACCTAAGGAAACTCAAATCTTCTCGTCCAACTCCTAACAACTTGCTCCTGTCCCTCTCTCTCTCATCTATGGCTTTATTTCTAAGCCCATGTAAGGCTAGAATACTCAACAATGACAAAACCATTGCACTCCGCTTGGCTGTGTTTCATCATTGTTGAATTAACTCATTCCAGTAAGGCTGAGTCCTTCTGTAGAGTTTAACAAAGTCACCTGATACACCTGGCCCAGAGCCTTGTTTACAGCAGCTGCATAGTGGGCTGAAGGCAGCAAAGACTAGCGGTGCGCTGCAGGTCAGCGGAGGAGAGACTTTAGGAACACACGACTGACAAGTTAATCTAGTCTTGCTCTTCATCCAACACTCCCTGCCATGAAAGATATACGGGGCAAAACTGAACCCAGGGGTAATGACAAGGACTTTAACTTGAGCAATAATGGTTTATTGTTTTGTTGTTCTGCCTGGAACTTTTCTTTTTGTCATATGTTTCATCTCGCCTGGGGATCAAGTCTAATGAAAGCATTCTTGTAGTGCCATGTGGCAGTAAAGCGCTGATTGTGTGCAATTTTCCTGGCAGTTCTTGACTTCCATCATACAGCATGTAATCATAAAATTGGCACAATGTAAATGCATAATTACTTCAATGTGTTTAGAAGATTTGGCATAATCAGATATGAACTCATCAGACTCAACTGACAGGCCTGATATCAAAATGGTTCAAGCAGCATGGCAAAAACATAAATATGAATTGAATTAAATTCAATTTAGCTGTTTTTGTCCTCTTTAAAGTCTAAAGTCTCCCTAGACTTAAGTAACTCCTCATATTGGACTTCATATTGAAGGTAGAATCGACAAAACAGGATTTATATTCTGCAGCTGCACAGAACTTAATGTCTTCAACATTGTTCGAAGGACCAAGTCCGAGCCTCAAAACTTAAACTGAGAACGTCATCGGATGACACTTGTTGTGGCACTGAAACAGTGACTCACAGTGTGATCAAAGTTTCTGCTCCAGAAAAATGCATTTTGCTTCCAGATGTGACAAATTTTCCTCATATTCCAGTAAACCAGTGCTTTCATGATGGTTTAGCTGTTGTTCCATTATTCACAATAACATTAGTCATAAATTAGTAAGAAGTAGTCTCAAATGGCAAATATCTTATATTGCAACAGAAGTAAAAAGTTTCTTAGTGTATATAATCCTTGGTGATTTGTATACCCATTTACTGTCAGTACGTAAAGAGATAAGTCAACTCTTCTACTTTATTAGGTTTCAGTCTTTGCCATCTTTTAAATATTGCCCAATCAGAGACAATAAATATGAGTTATCATCATCAGTGAGTTATCAACTGCCTCTGGCTGTGCATGTGTCCACTCAGCGTTTCTTCATTGGTTGTTTTCTGAACCTGACACCGCTCTGTTCGCTGTTCTGGTTGAAAAACTGAGTGAGAGAGACACATTATCTACTGACGGAGCCAGTTCTTTAATGGAAGCCGCATTGCAGCTGGCGATCTGCTGTTGTAAGCCTAAATATGAGTTATCCATATGCATTGTGTCGATGGAAAGATCAGATTTTGCTTTCATTGTTTTGTACAGAAATTGCTTTGGCTGGCGTAAGTTCGCAAGCTCCTCGTTAGACCTCTGTGTATATCTTTTTGATTGCGTACAGTCTGCACAGCCTGAGTCTGTTTGTATCCTTGTCCTTTGTTCACAGCACTTGTGTGAGCACGGGTCCGTGAGTGCATGTGTGTAGCCACAGCTTGTGTAGCCCTGTGCCAGTATGTGCCACAGTGAGTGGTGAAGATTAGCGAGAGCATCAAAGCAGCGAACCAGTGAAGCATTTTTTTTAAAGCACTGCCTCAGTTTACTGCCCCCTAGCCTTCTGTCATCGGCCACACCTAGAGGAGAACAAAGGGAGCGGAGGCTGGCACTGACTGGGGAATGGAGAAAATGAAGGAGGAGGAGAGTGGGAAGCAAAAGACAAAAGAGGAAAAACAAAGATTAAAAACACTGGGGATAAAGAGGTCTGGCAGGGACAGGAGTGAGATGGGAACGAAGGGAGGGCTAAGCAGGGTTTTTCCTGCTTTAAAGGGGTTTTTTGGTTGTTCTATTGTCAATTAGGACCAGATGATGTCACACAGCTTCATATTAGTAAAGTCATCAGTTGCGCCAGTGTTGGGGTGTGAGCTTCATAAAGATTAATCTAAGACAGTTCACAGCCCTTTTAAGTTTGAACATCACTTTTAAGATGAATTAAAAGTTAAAAAAAGTATTAGGCTTTTAGTCCGTGGTTCCTGAGAAACTTAGAGGAATAGTTCTTTTTTTCAGTGGGATTGTATGAGATACTTATCCATATTAAGTGTATTACAGTAAATGATGGTTGTTGTGCCTGATTCAGATAAGCAACAGGAGTTCTGAAGGAAGAAGTTAAGTAATGGACATTTGTGGATGGCGCCAGCAGCACGACACAAAATAGACACCAAAAAAAGACTGACCTTAAAAAATCAATATGACTTCAAGTGTACACTATATTTAGAGTATTTTAACAACTTTATCTTGCTGTCAGACAGCTCTGGAGTCATTCCATTGCTGTCTCCAAAAACACCAGACTGTCTTGACAAAAGCATTAATTTAACCTTGCAGAACACAGCTAATGCTGATCTGCTGTTCCCTAAGACGGTTTGTTTTGTTATGGCGTTAAGTGAATTTGGTAAATCAGAACTAACCCCTTTAAAATACCAAAGTCACATGATGACACCAACAAACTGACTGATTGAAGCAATAAGAGATTTCAATTCCTATGTCCCTGGTGGTAAAGTTGTTATTTTTGTCAAGGAGTTTGGTGAATTTGAGTAGAGCGTAGCTGCATAAAACACCTCCAGTTTACCATTGAAAAAGGCTGTTAATAGCAAGATAAAGAGGTAAACATGTTATGAAGATAGTGTGCTGAAAGCAGTTTCTTTTTTGTCAGACAGTTTCTACATCAGTGCTTCTGTTTCTTCTCCAATTTGGTATCACGCTTACTGCTATCACCTCTAGCTAATACACTTACTATGGAAAAGTACCCTGAACAAGCCTAGCCTTGTAAAACCCGAAACATCCCTTTAGCAACCATAACAGCTGCGATACTGAAGCTACTGCAGGATGTTTGTCTAACCATTTTGGTAAGAAGTCATCAATATTAAGCTAAAATTTGCTGAGAATCCTAACAAAGCTGAACATTTCCATCTGTTCATCACTAAAATCTATTGTTTACAGCGGGTGTGTGTGCTGCATATGTGTGCTTTCCCTATTTGGAACAAGCAAATGTTGGAGTCAATTTTGGCTTGTGGTCCATTTGTAAACCACATCGCCATCATCCCATTTCCACTCTGAGAACTGGCTGCAGTTCAGAGACATAACAAGCTTAAATGTTTCTTAACATTAAAGTATAGATAGGGGTTATGCACATGTTTTCTGGACGACAGACACATTCATGATTAAGATTAACATCATTTCAACAATTGTTTAGTGAATGTACAGCAGATAAAACAAAGTGCATCCAAAAAGTAACTGAAATAAAATTTAAAAAAAAAAAAACAACCAGAAATATTTTTAGGATCTTTTCTTTGGTCGAAACCAAAATGAGTGTGGACTGTAACAAGAAACATACAGAAACGAATGTGACACACCCTGGACAATAAACTGGAGCCAAAATGACAACAGGAAAAAAAAAAAAAAAGGAAGACAAAAAAATTGCACATACCTGAAATTCAGAAGCATGTGCAGAGATAAAGTCGGACAGAAGGATTAAAATTCCAAAGCAGAGATGGATTGCGACTAAATTAAATTAAAGGGAAAGGTGGGGAAAAAGGTAAAACAAATCATTGCAGTTAAACAGGCAATTACCCAGGCTTTTCCAGGGTTTACTCTCAGCAAAGAATATTGCACACACTGCTGTAAGACTTCCAGCCAGTGGAGACAAACAGTCAATAAAGAAGGAGTCAGGAGACAGGAGGGGCAGAGGCAGCAAGAGGCCATGAAGATGAGATCGAGGTGACAAGGATCGAAAAAGGGACTTAAGGGTGGGGGTGGGCGAGTGGGGGAGGAAGTGATAAGAAATTGAGGTTTAAAAAGGAAACAGGTTTATAGGGAAATATCCTGTCAGTTCAGAGATTGGACCAACAACCTAAGGAACGTTATGGTTGGCCCCCACACACAAGGCACCATTGTGCGTCTATAGTGGCCCAGCTAACTGGCTCTGACAGGCCTGTTTTGACTGGCCCCTCTGGGAGCAATGTGTTTGAGATAGAAATTTACAGGGGCATTTTGCTTCTACATCGTCCAAGAAGCTGCTGTCTTTAACTCCGGTGCAATCGCTCTCCTTTCATGCTTCGTTCACAAGAGACACAGGAGGTGTATTTACCTTTTCACATGGAGGCAAATCTCTGCATGCTGGGTGTTTGCTAGCTTCCGGTCCACATTGATGTTATTTTTTTCTCTCTAATTGCCATCATAAATGAAAGAGAAGCTAAATTACTGCGGTGTCAAAATACGCAATGCATATTTTTGCACGTATACCTTCGTTTACGTCTCAGTATGCATGTGAGTGAGAGCTTGATCATGTGTGTACGTGTGTGTCAAGGCAATGTAGTTAATCCACAGGGGACACGCAGTTTGCAGAGTCAACAAAGTGTCTGTAATGAAAGAGAAAACCAATAAGACTTAAAAGACAACAGGGACCCCCTTTCTCCTCTCCCCCAGGCTTTGTATACCTCCATCCCTATGGCATTTTCATCCCTCCTTCTTTAGCTTTCTCTTTCTGCTATTGTATCTTCTCCCGCTCTTTTCTTGCAGTTGTATCAGTTGTCCCTTTGTCATCCTCCTCTAAGTGCTTAGCTGGGCTAAATGTGACCCCCGATGATGGGGAGCTTTGCTGGCTAAGGGGCAATGCTGCCATCTGAGCTTAAGGGGGGAGTTTCTGGGTGAGAAAAATATCATCATGTGGATGCCTCTTGGAGGTCAAGTAAATACATTAAAGGGTAAGTCAACAGAGAGGAAATGTGGGCAGAAGCTGTTTTTGGCAGCGGCACATTAAAGTGGGGGTTGGGAGAGAAGGGGCAGAGGGATGCAAATCTGTCATAGCAGGTGCATGCTGAAAGAAACGATGCATGCTGTATTGTAGGTTATCTTCGCTCAAAAAAAAAATATGGGTTTGAGTCAGTCGAATGGTGGCTGAAACTGGAAAACAAGATTCAAGGCTACTGTAAATTCCTTAAAAATGCTGTGCACTGTACCTTTAGATCCCTGCCCTCCCTTCATCTTACTCTCCTGTCCCCTTTGTGAAACACAAATCCACTCAAACGTGGCTTTGATCTGGGTAATAATCTAGATACGCCTGATTCCACCGCCCCCTCTCACCCCCTGTCCCAGGCGTCTTTGGTGTGACCAGCCATGTGATAGCTGGGACCCCATCATTTCCCATTACTTTGTGGCTTAGTACATCTTAGTCAGCACCTCCTACCTTGAACCCCTTGGCTCACTGCGCCGGAGGTCTGTTTACCCCGTGACTTCACACTAATCTCCCCTCTAACTCCCAGCTAAACCTCTCCACCTTCATAGTCTCTCCTCCCCTAATTCTTAGGTGAAAATGATGCCAAAATAGACATCTAACATGTGAAGAGGAGTCCCGGAAAGACATTTCACTTCCCATTTTCCATCATGCACACTTCAAATTCATCCATGAATACCGCTATATTCTGTCATCATCTTTATTTTCAACTCTCTGTCTATCTCCTCTTGCTTTGTCTTCCTTAAACTCTCTCTTTCACATCTCCAAAACACCACATTAGTTCAGCTCCCTTCCCTCCCTCCCTCCCTCCCTCCCCCCCATGCTATCCACCTTTCTTCACAAACACTCCTCATCCTTACAATTTCCACTCCTCCTGACACAAACTGCATGCATCACGTTCACTGGCACATCATCACATCATCTTTCGGTGTCATACCCAGTGGGGGAATTTCTCTTTCATCCCTCTCAGCCGTGACTTCTGTTTACACCTTCTTCTTTCTTTCTCTTTGGCAAGGCAGTGACAGGTGCATGATTTACACAGCAGAGTGCAGCCGATCATGTCCACTGAGATGTGGACTCCATCGGAGATGTTGGAAATAGCATCTGTGTTTCTGCTGGTCTGCCTTTTTTCCCTTGATCGAGCCCGAGACATTGTTAAATCAATCCAACTCTTACCATTTTCTTTTGGAGCGTGAAAGCCTTAAAGCATAACTCATAGCAAAATAACATAGCACATAAAAAAACACAGGACAAAGACAGGACACCTGACAATACAATATTCAAAATATATGAAAATCCATGAACACATCTTGCACTTGTAAGTAGTAACATTACTGTACATCACAAATACAAACAGACTCTCGACAGCCACAAGACACATCCACACAATCAAATCCACATTTGTATTTTGTCGAAAAACTAGACCAGAAATTAAAAACATGCTCAAACTTTCTGCATGAGGTAATCAGTGCAGTTTTATCCTCTGCTGTAATGACGTAAGGGGCGCTGTGTTAATGAGTCAGCACAGCAAATGAAAGCAGCGGAGATGCAGATAGCAGCAGAAGATGAAGTGATGACGATAGAAAAGGCCCCTCAATTAATTCAAGTCATAAGAGTCTCATTATTTTTTTCTTTGAAGCTTTAGTCTTCTCTCAATGTGGAGGCTATTCAGCTTTAAATTAATCTCCATCCCAGCTTATCTCTGCCTCCTCGCCTCTGCTCAAGCAATTTAGATTTCCAGTTTCCCAACATTCAGAGTATTCAACTGTCTAAGCATTCAACATTCCTTTGAATACCTGCGGTGCACTTTCTTGGTTTATTTTTCTTTTATTGGAGACAATGGAGTCATCTGTGGCTCAGGCCCTGTCTGCCCAGTATATGTCTGTAGTGTTTGTGTTTTAAAGCTACTACTGTGCTGTATAGTGCTTGCAGTGGGTCTTTGTGTTGAGAAGCCATTTCCTGGTGAGCTGACTAATGAAGTGCGGACGTGCGGCTGATTTAAGACTTCTTTCCACACGTCTGTAGGTGTGCAACGCTAACCCCCTTTTCCCTCTTCTTTTTTTTTCCCCCTCACATTTTCTCTCGTTCTCCTTTTCTTCATCCCTGCCTGATTTGCTCCCCGCAGGAGTTGGCTGCGTCTCTGACCCCAGGGCTGCATCATGCTTAGCCAACCTGTTTTTCTTGGAAATTCCAGTTGGCTGAACTAGCCGAGGAGGATGGGACGATAACGGGGGAGGGAGGGGAGGCTGCGCACATGTGTGCTAGCCCTGCGCACATGAATGTTTCTTTAATAGATGGTCTACATCAATGACAACCAGGTTGACCAAGTGTGTTTTGGGTTTTATGAGACCACTGGAGCTCTCTTTAATCTGATAGGTTCCCTGCTGCTTGGCTGAGACATCACTGTCCACACCGACTGCCTTTTGTTTGTGCAGAAATCAGAGGGACAGAGAAACAAACGAGAGAGAAAGCAACCACCCCAAAGGAGCAATTAACTTTAATCCTCTCTCAAAAAACGCGCTGAGAGCAGATGAAAAGCATGAGGACCAAATAAATGAAGAACAACAGAGAAGGACAGAGATGATTTAAGCAACGAAAGCAGCTTCAGACAGAACAGTTTATCCTGAGAATAACTTGGCTGCCTCTTCTAAGCGGGGTGAAAATTCAGGGTATCAGGCTTTGGTCCCACACGAACGGTGATTTAACACGTGCTTTAGGAATCAAGACTGTGTTTCTCACCACTTCCACATATTCACCTCACATGTGCAGAGTCAGGAAATTAATTTAACAAGGATAAGCTAGTTCCTCGCTGCCTCAGGCTGTGTATGAATATGTAATCGCAGTGTCTAATATCCTCCCCCACACATACGCATGGAGGCTCTTTATGTCTCTGTGGCTCAATTAAGCAGAACTCTGTTGTACTTTGGTCGTGTGTGTGGATGTGGGTGTGTTTGATTGTGTGTGTATGTCTGTTTGGGTGTATGTGTGTGTGTGTGTGTGCTGGCCCCTTAACCTAAGCAGAATAAGGTTAATCAATAGAATTTAATAAGATGTGATTACTTTGACTGCAACTTGACCATTTTGTGTGACACTGTGGCCGCCTAATGTGCATGAGTGTGTGTGTGTCTGTGTGTGTCTTTGCGTGTGTGTAGGTTAATAAGAAGTATGTGTTTTTTACAGTACCAATTGGTCCTTAAATCATCAACACACTCCATGTTTAGCAGCTGGAGTTCATGACCTACAGGGTCTCGCATTGGACACAAATACTTTAACCTTCTTCACATTAAATTTGCTAACTGTGTTTAGTTTCATCTCGCTGTCGACCCCGATGCTAATGAGCATTTACGCAGACAGAAGAACCCCTATATATTTCTTAACATTCACTGAGCGAGTGACCCATCTCTGACTCCGGCTGTGGTTCAGGCTCAGGTCATCGAGAGGCTAATCCAGTTATCATAGCTGCCTGTTACTCTCTACTGCACAATCAACTTAGCTCCATTGTCAGTCTGAGGTCCAGCATTAGCAGCCATTAAGCTTTGCTTGTTGTTTGACCCTCATCGCGCACATGACTACAGAAAATGCATGAGGTCAAAACCATGTAGAGTAACGTGCGGAATGTCGCTGAAAACGATCAGATACGCATGAATGCATGTGAGATGTGGTTGTGCAATGTCTCAGTTAGCTGGTGATGATTTTATCTATCACGCAATACCAATGCAATAATGCATAGATGTCTGCATTTATTCAAGTTATCAATCATTTGAAAGAGAGCATCAACACCGCAACATTAACAGCAGCATGCAAGAATACCTTTAAAAATAAGTGTGTTTAAGTTAAAAATATGCTTGTGGTTGCATGTACACACCTATATTTTTACATGTTTGTGTGTATATCTGTAAAATATTTAGTAAAGTTTTCTTTTAAATTCATCCTGACTTGATTTGAGTATGGATCAGGTTATCTAGAGCTGACTGTGTACGGCTGTTCGACTAAATTGCCACTAACTTCATCTTAATTAGCGCATTTGTTCGAGCAAAGTTTTGTACAAGTCTTGTTTGTGGGGTTTTTTTGGTTTGTTTTTATCTTAACAGTAATGTTATTGTAATTAATTTGATCAGCCAGCATTTAGTATTGATTTGATTGTAATTCAATTGACAACAATGAACAAGAATTCTTTGAAATTAGCCTTTTATTGAACTTGTCAAGAGACAACTGCACTTCCTGCACTGGCAGCTAATTTTGCACGCTTCGGGGAAATGAATGCTCATATGTGAAATGTTTTCAGTTGAGTTTGATTCAGTGTTTTTGTGGTGGGAACACAAAGAGAGTGAGCTATGCCAATGGTTGTCATATGCAATCCTGATAGTGCTCACTTATTTATCCTGACCTGGGTTTCACCCCTGTTTAAGTAGGTCATTTTTATAGTATAATGCTATAAACAGTGTATAGTATTACTGGAAATGTGACTACTTTGATACACAGACAGTAGAGGATTTACTGCTTTGCTTTTTAAAGTGTGCAGACTTGGTATAAAAACTGTGCACAAAAACACACATGGACCCTCTGGTTTGGAGCTGCTGTGCCTCTTTGCAGTCAGAAACTATCAGAGCAACCCAACGCCAGATGTAGGCTCAAAGCTCAGGGGGGTGCTCCCGCTATCTTTTACTGTTGTCACTTTGCTGAGGCAGAGGTTGCTAACTGCGTGACCTCAGGCAGAACAGAAAAAGACGAAGGATTCAGGTGTGAAAAGCGAATAAAAATAGAGGAAAGTAAACTTACATCTTATTGCTGATCTGCTAGTCTTAAAAAAAATCCGAAACAAGGAAGATGAACGCTACTGAAACCGAGGGTCACACCACAAGGGCCACACTTTCTCCATTTGTGCAAATTTAACAGGTGTCACTCCTTCCTGTTTTATCAGTGAACATTATTGTCTCATAACAAATGACCTGTTACACAAAAATGCACACACACACACACACACACACACACACACACACACACACACACACACACACACACACACACACACAAACTTGTCTCTTGGGGTCAAGGAGAGAAAGGCGCAGCTGGAAGTTGGGCTCACCTTTGACCCTTAAGACTCACATTAATTAGATCACACATGTCCAAACACACAGATGCCACACACACACACACATGCACACAGACACACAGTTTGACTCACATCCTTGAAACCAATATTGGCAGATGACACTTGGCTCTTTCTTTGACCGTTTCTGGAGGGCAGGCAAAGTGGTTGAGTTCTTCCCCAATAAAGCATAGCTTACGTATAATGATAAACACACTCTGCCTTATTAGCGTGAACCTCCCACATAGCCTGTGTGTTGGTTTACAGATCGAGAAATAAAATGACACTGAAACATAAATGTTTATATGGAGAAAATCAGGCTTCAACGCGCCTGGAAGCCTGTATGCATCTAAGAGGAGACTGCTGCTCCACAGAGAGGGACTTGGTTTCATTCAGATTTACTTTATAAACCCGTGATTTAGTTTGAATTGGAAACATGTCAGTGTAGAATCTTTAAACTCAAGTTTGGCAAGATTTATTGTATTCACAGCCCCCAGGCACAGATAGTAATAGATAAATAATGTAATAAGTCTTTGAGTTAAAGGCTTCCATCTGGCAACGTACGACAATGCCCTAACCGCAGCAGTGCCGTGGGCGTAAGATACAAGGAATCATTGCGGCAGGGACAAATTATTTTCGGAGTTTACCTCTTTGTTTGTATGAGGTCAGCCGTTTTTATCTGCCATGTTTTGAGCTCTGAGTGGGGAGTGGTAGAGAAACCTTTGTGGCTTTCCAATGAATCATATTTGGGCTCTTAGCTCAAACAAGTGTGCACCTCACAAGAAAACGTCACGGGACTGTTGTTTGTCTTGTGGTCACTGTGTATTGATACATCAAAAAATTCCCAAGTTGCTTTGATGTTTTACCAGACAGTTTTATTTCAAAAATAGCTTGTTTAAAAAAAAAAGATATTACGTTACACATTAGACAAAATAATCACATGTCTAACACTGAAATCTTTATTAGCAAATTCATTTGTTTTGATTTAGAATTTGCTTTTAATTGCTTGAAAAATCTATTTGATAATCGATACAACATGTCACTAAATTTTAATAAATGATCATGGATCTTTGGCCCTAAATGCTGTCGAACTGAAATTCTTTATTATCTGGCCGAAGTCTGGTGCTAATTAATTTATCACATTGTCCTCATTGTTAAAGCTCACTGTTAACACTCTGATTGATGAGGCTGTGGTAAAACCGTCCTATGCCCTCAGGGATCACATTCAGGAAGCATGACGAAATGGGTGGAGGGCCGCGGAGGCTTAGAGACACTATTTTTGTTATGTTGAGCGAAGCTGTGCAATCAACAGAGATAAGTCTGAAGCTTTTTTGTAGCATGTTCAGAAGGTGTGTGTTTCTCAATTTTGGTATTAACTTGAGCTGTTTTATTGAGCGGACAGGAGTTTTTTGCCTGTTGTCCAAACATCTCAGACTACTATGTGATGGTTGTAATAATGTTTATTTAACTTTACCTCTATCTTAAGATATTCACTCTTAGAATGCAAAACAAGAAGATAAGAGATGTTTTTTTTCTCAGCACATACACAGTTTACCACTAGTTCAAGGCTTTAAGCCAGCTTTTGTTGAACATTTTGTCTCCCCTTTGATAAGAATTCTAAAGTTTTGTTGATGACAGAATCTTATTTTGAGAATTTTAGATCTCTGGAGGAAGTTGACATTGACTTTCTCCACTCCTTCAGCAGCTGTCTTCATGATAGATTGTTTGAATCACACCTATTGATCTCCTCTTTTGTGTGATTTTTTCTCTCACAGATGGACTAATCAATTCTCATAATTAGAACCGCTCACTGCTTCTGCACACAAAACACACACACATATAGATCGGGTGTCATAACACAACATTTGCCAATTTACAAGGCCAACAAACTGAAAAATGTCCAATAGAGTAGATGAATTTATTCTTGTGCTTCAGTATGAACCATCTTCAAAATCTTATATTCTTCCTTTTCTCTCTCTTTTTCTTTTTTCCATGCAGACATGCTTTGAACTTGAAATACAAATTAAAAACAATAACCATCAACAAGATGTGAACCCTTAAATTCAGTTTCAAATTCCACCCTTTTAAAGTGCCCACTTCCAATGATACTAAAGAGAGTCACACACTCGTCAAAGAGAGAATAAAATCCTGTGGTGTCCCAGTGGAAGAAAGAAAACAAAACAGATTCCTCACTCTCTCTCTGTCTCTTTGTCATGTTTGTTCTGGATAAACCACTGAGATGCCCAAAATTTATATATACACACACACACACACACACATGTCTGTTCCATCCTGGGAGAAATGCTCCAGCATGAACACAGATGCATCCTCCGAAACACACACACCACCATTTGAGCTAGTTAGAGGATCTGAAATGACCAAGAACAGTGTCCCTTAGGCTACTTTAGGTCACTCACTCTCAATCATTCACCCTCTCATTCATCCGAAAAGCCGATAGTTTGGATTGTGTGCGACAGCGGTCTCCTGTCAGAGGTCCAACTCCAGTTTGTCTTATGCTCTCTCGCTCGGAAATTACTGTTTTCTCTTCATCTCCAGAGCGAAATTGCAAACTTGAGGACAATAAGTGATAAACTTTTTATGACAGAGCTGTTATAATCGTAGATGATGGCTCAGAGAAAACTTTTCTGTCATGCTTTTGGTTCCCTCTGTTAAAGCAACTTTTGCCTAACTTTTGAAGTATTTTAATATGTTCAGAATACATAAAACAGAGCGGTTGCGGCACTCATGAACAATGTAACAGCGTTAAGCCTCATTAAGTTAACAAATGTCTGAATTTGATTGCTGACCAAGGATCATTTACGAGGGCGCAATGTTGATTTCCCCTATTATGCTTTTAAAAAAACCCTGTTTCTCAGCTGATTATAAGGAGCCTAATAATTGTAGGGTTGTATAATATCTATCATGTGCGGATATATGACTAGGACTGAGACTATATGGTGACAATTTTTATTTGTCTCTGTGGGGGGTGAACGTGCACATTCACCCTTCAACTCTAACACTTGACCTCAAGCGGCTCATTAGCTTCCCTGTTAGTAGAAAAGGAAAATAAAGCCCCTGGTATTTCACACATATGTAGATCTGTTGCTAGCAGCTGCTGCACCAGCCACAATGAGTCTCTCTGAGGCCGAGGACTCAAACAGAGAGAGAGGGGTTTAAACGGCTATTAATATTTAACAGTAAGTAAAAAATAGGGCTGATTTCTGAGCTGATTAGGCCAGCTGTCAGTCAGGGCCCATAGGGTTCAATTTGAAAAGAATCTTTAAAATGAGGGAGACGGAAAGGCACCCACATACAGCGGACTAATGCGCACACACACACACACGGTTGCACACCAGGTTCGAGGGGCTGCCACATTGCAGGGCTTTGCACAAGATAGGATCACTACCATCTAAATCCCCTGCGTTTCTTATCGCCCTTCAGAGTCCAGTAAGGTGATGTCATCCCTCATCGTGTTTCTCCACCCCTCCGTCAGTCCCTGTAACCAGGTTTTTATCTACCTCTGACCTCACTTTTAGCCTACATTCACACTCGACTCCCTCAGTTTGCATCAGCAAATGTGAATGGACACGGCAAGATTCCTTAAAGCTTATTCAGTTTTGCTAAGAAGTTTTTACACATGTTTGAGGGGGTGGTTGTCTTTTTTTTTGAAAGGGAGTTAATGATCCTGATGGGATTTGGAAACACCTTTAATATATAAGTTATGACAAAAAAAACATTTATCTCAAACTCAACTCACTTGGCTCATCAGGCTTTTCTGCTCTGAGAGAGGATAAAGAAGAAGAATAACTGGGGGATTTTTGTCCATTTTTCTTTTAGTGTCAAGGCTTTTGTTTCTTTTTTGCTTTGATGTTTCTTGGCAGCTTGAAAACTAATCGTTTTGCTTCTGGTTTACAACATCCACTTCTTCTACAGCCATGCTAGCCTAACCTTTACTGCCAACTTTTGATAAAACTGTGCTTCATGCAAATTAGTTGATTTACTCCGAACCAGTTTATGGTACCTTGCTGAATTGATTTTTTTTTTCCACTCTTTAAAAATTACCTTTAAATTTGCTTGAGATTTAAATGGAAACATAGCTAATGACTTTACTCCTCTAGTCACACATGCACATTAAATTCTGTGACTGCAGCTTAAAACACAGCAGCATGTAATTAACAAAAAAACCCCCAACAACCATCAGATATGAATTTAAGATGATGTGACTTTGGAACAAACTTGTGAAAATGCCTGAACAACGGCTCCTGTGTCCTCTAACTTAAGATGCAGCCCAAAGATAAACCTCCTAACACACACCACATGTTAGAATCCGTTGGGGGAAAGCTGTAACTCTATGGTAAAGTTTACTATTTAGCTTTTAGTGCAGAACATCTACAAATGTTTCCTGCTGTGTGTGTACACAAGTCCTTACATTTGTAGGAGACGGAAAGCGGGGCCGTTTGAATGGCCATCGTCCCTCATTATGTTCATTAATAATATTAGCATTCTTTCTTCCAAATATAGAAGTCAATCTCTCTTGCTACGTCCCTTTCACCTCCCTCCTCTTCTCTTCCCTTCAGTGGTTTGATGTTCCTAATCATTTCCAGCCATGAACTCCACATGAAAGACAACAAGCACTTGCCGTAATAGGGTGCTGAAAGAACGGGCGAGGGAGAGGACAGGGAAAGAGGGGGGACGTTAAGAAAGAAAGCGGAGGTCAAGGAAGGAATGGAGATTGAAGGAGAAGCGAGATGAAGCCTGGGTCCTCCTCGCTCTCATTTCAAGGTCTCATGTTATCATTAGCCCTGCCTTTTGTTCCGTTGCCAAACTATTTTTCCCTCCTCTCCCACCTTCCCTTCCATTCTGTTCTTCCCTGCAATATATCTTTATGTACCCATAGTGCCTGGACTCATTGGTTTCAGAGAGTCAGAAACTGATTTGGAGACTTGAGAATAGGTAATATGAGGATTGCAGCTCACTGGAGAGCAAAGGAATGTGTCAGTGGAAAAAGACCAACAAAGTTAAATGAATGTTTTAGCTCCATCCGACACTCCAACACAGTAACTGCCTTTAAGCCCAGACTCCCATTTCAGTTTGTTGTAAATAACTTCAGCTTGTGTGCAATTATCCAACAATGATGCATTCAGTTCACAAACTCCAAGTCTATCATGCTCTTTTATGGTCATTGTTGCTCCTTTAAAGGATCATTTTGGTTTATTAGGCTGCAGCTTGGGTCTAATTTTCAGAGTTCCTGGCATCAGTTGTATCAGTAATAATAAAGTTCTCAAGTTAATTTCTGAGATCTGGAACTGCAGTGACATCCCTGAAAATAGTCAGATGGGGAAAGAAATATCAGGAACCATGGTAAATGATCGAGCCCGTTTTGAACAAACTGACAGATTTGCCTAACTTTCACCAGAAAATGAAAGTAAACTACATAAAACATACTGTAAGTAAAAAGTAAATAAGTCTAAAAAAAAATGCCAAGCCCCACAAAAACTACTTAAGTAAGATAAGATGTAATGAATGTAAATTATTCTTTGACTCCCCATCTGGTGGGACAAGATTTACATCAATATTAAGTGTCTACTTAGCCTATTTTACTTTAGAGATGATTATTGCTGTATAAACATCAGAGAAAAAGTAGATTAGATTGGTATTAATCCTTGTTTTACAGGTTTTACTGTGAAAGCCTATAGAAGCTCTCTGTCTCTTTCATGAGAAGCTATAAAAGTCCAGAGCTGCAGCAGAGTTGCAGCTGCGTCCGCGAGGCTGTGCGCAGACTTCCTTCGACACTAAACTGATGTTTTACAGAGACAAACTGCAGAGAACAGCAGGTTCCACCTGGACCAGCGCCCACATCTGGAGAAGATGAGCACAGAGGACAGGGAGAGAGAAGATACAGTATAGCAAAAGAGAGTATAATGAACGAGGATGGGGGGGGGGGGGGGGGGGTAAAAAAAGGGGTGAAAAAGGAAAAAAAAACCAAATTAAAAAAACCCGTAAATATTTAAAATTAAAATGAACCTGTTTTTTTTAAATTTAAAAC
>JAQMCX010000012.1:12845977-12977545 GCA_029814765.1 Acanthurus leucopareius
GATGGATTTTATTTTGTTTAAAATTATATTCGTTGGTAATTTTGTTCCTCCGTATTGCTAAAACAATTCTAACCCCCCCCTAAAAAAAAAAAAAAAAAAAAAAAGAGCTAAACTTTAAATGTTTTGATTTACTCACCTGAAATAAAAATCTCAAAACTCCACTTGAAGCTCTGCCAATGCCGGGCAACTCACATTATGTTGTGCAAACGACTCTACCTCTCTGTCTCCCCGCCAAAGTCTGTGATCAGGAATATTAAAAAAGCATTTAGCTTCTTTGCGCGTGATGCCGAGATCCATAAAATATGATATAATTGCCCTAATAAAAACATAGGCAAGGTATTAACAGGGGACTGCCAAATCTCATTACTTGGAGGTTGGAAAAACAGACGAGTGGCTCCTATCAAAACAGCCTGAACAATTATTAAACTAGTTTTACAAGCGGATGGAGGCCGCTTAGTCTTATCCACAGCGTGTGGTTGGATATGGGGGAAGCCGGTGGGTTTTTAGACCGGAGCCCAGGGAAAAGGCAACGTAGTAATCTCTCTTCATGGGGCTCATGAGAGAGGAGATGGTTCCCATGAGACAAGAAGGGGGAAAAAGCGCCACCTCTCCTGCCTCTGGAAGTCTCACAGTTTGCTGGGTTCCCACAGCCCGCTTGCCCCCGTGGCTACCCACGCGGTGAGCCCAGGTATGCGTGGTATGTCACCTGCATGCTGAGGGGGCCGTCAGAGACCCGACCGGAGGCTGGTACACCCCTGCCGAGAAACTTGATTTAAATGCTCAAGATGAAGTGTGAGAGACTGAGTGTTCTGAGGGGGAGAGAGAGAGAGAGAGTGGGAGGCTGCTCCAAGAAGAGTAAGTCTTTTTATGTGACTGGCTCCCACCCAAACTGTCCAATCAGCTTCAGCCTCAGAACCGCACTTTATACCAGTTACTTAAGAATCAAGCTGACACACCGAGCAAGCACCGAGCGAGCACTCGTCCCCTGAGCTTGGCATCCTGTAACGCACATAGCGTGAGAACGGGGGCCCAAACTGAGGACGGCATTGTCGCTGGATTTCTACTGTATAATTACACTCAATTAGTTTGAGTTTCTCAGTAATAATATCAAACCTCTCTATTTGTCTGCCTGACGATGTGGGAGCCAATCAGATTAGGCTGAACATTTCTTCCCATCCAGCTACAGAGTCCTGCTCCCCTGCTTAGTTTTATGTCTCCATTCTGTGTTGCATTAACCAGCTGTAATGGGCTGGGGGGGGGGCACGGAGGAGGAAATCCAATCTTGCCAAGCGGACTTCATGCTGGCTTGCCATCTAATTCATTTGCACTTAAATTTAGCATAAACCAAACTAATTTGTCTGTTTTGGACCTTGTTCCTGGGATAAATTTATTGTCTTGCTTTCGCCAGTGAAACAAGTTGCAGCCTGATATAACAGCATGGCAGCAAAATCAGCACGTAAAAAGACTTTATACGAGGAAGAGGCTTGACAAAAGCCAGGGGGATTTAGCTAAACCCAAATACTTTGGAGATAAACAGGAAAGCACTACCACATGCTGTTTATTCTATACAAATCACAACTATGCAGCGAGCGTTTAATCAGTAATGTGGAGCACTTGATTATCAAGCCTCCCCTGCAGAGTGTTTTCAATTTAGCCTTTTGTTATCAATTATCTCTGAGCATGATTGCACTCATGCACATATTATGGACGTTGGCAGAGAAAAAGGGTGTGGAAGAGAAAACAAGGACGTGCTCTCACCGATTTAGGCATCCTTGGGTTGATGAGTTTTTTGGTTCACAGTTTGAGGAAATACACTAGACACCACATCTTAGACAGCAGCATACAAGGCGCTTTTGTTGATGGTAATGAGAGAGATGATTTGCGACTGTGACAGACACAAGCCAAGACAAAGCTAAGATGATGGAGATAACGAGAGAAGCGTTTCTGGCAATGATGAGCATCCGGTATGTGGCAGGACACTCATCATTTCCAACCCGATGAATGTTGAAACTAGCGCAGAAGTGCCGAAAGGTAATTACGTAAAACTCCAGGCGTGCTGCTCAGCCAGTTTTAAAGTGACTTTCAGCTTCAAGATTGGACGAGCAGCATCTGTGCTGACGTCAAACTTTATTACTAACAAAAACCGCAATCTGACAGTCAGACCAGGTGCACATACTGTACGTGCTAAACTGGGCATAGCTCTCTGTGCTCCGATTTTCAGACTGCTGACCTACGCTGATCACCTCTGTTTTGACTGTGATGGAGGTAAAGAGTTTTCACCACAAGTCAAAACGAAACCTAAATCGGATTCTAAACAAGCCCATAGCTGCATGTTACGGCTCCTATTTTTCGGAATCATAATTCTTCGGTTTCGCATGGAGGATGTTTCTAACTATTACAAAACCCATGAGCCTCTGCTGATGCTGTTGTTATGGAAAAGGAGACAACCAGAGGGGTGAATCTGAGCCGAAGTTGCTAAATTTTTCCAAAACTGACCAAAAATGCAAAAGTGAATTTATTCAAGATGCAGATTATATAAGCAGATGTCTCAACAGTGTAATTTTTAGCTTCCACCCACTATTGACAGCATAGATAAGCTCAGTCACTGGTTTCTTACCAAAGTGAATCGTCATTTTCCTTTAAATATGTTTCTACTTTCAGCTTTTCTTTTATAATTCCATCATTTTTTCAACACAGTTGTTCCTCATTTATACTAATGAATAAGCCACTAAAGAGCTCAAACTGTCAGTCATCTAATATTATCTACAGAAAAAATAAATCTGACTTTTGCATCCAAAAAAAAAGAGATGGTGGCTCCAAGAGCTGATCAAGATGCTGGCAGGCAGTAAAACCATGCTGTAATTTTTAAAAGACCATTTATTTCCTACATTTCAAGAATATTAATATTTCTACTCAAGTATTTTCATCAGTTAAATAAGTAAATAAGAGAATTTTACTTTTGTAGATTACTCTGAGCAAGCCTGATGGTTTTATTTCGTTGAGGGGCCATGTTTATCGATGTTTACCTCGTTGTACATTTTGAATTAAAGCCCTGAGATGGCCTCCTGCAAATAGGATAGACCTCTGACAGAGCTTCTGCCATGACCTAGTTAAAGCTGGCTGGCAGCAGCTCACAGACCGTCCGCAGCCATCGGGCTCACCGTGCGCGTCCCTGCATGACGAAGAGTCTCATCTGCGGGCGGGCATCAAATGATAAAAATAAATAGAGGCATAGAATCAACCCAGCAACACTGCGGTTATGTAATGCAAATGGTGGCCCAGTTACTCACGACTGCTGCTGTAACTACTGCGACTCCGGGCCATCGCTGATCTACATACCCTGATCCAGCCCAGCCTATTTCCTGCTCCAGGAGTCAGGGGATGTGGTGAGGCACATCAATAAGATGCTGATAACGCTGACTAAGGGTCCAATTCATTAACAAATATGCATTGCTGCCACTGAAGATGCATAAAACACACACAAATGTACACAAAGACATAAAGTCAATGAGTAATTTGAAGGAAGCCTGCAGCTTTGAGCAGCTTTGAAGCAAACACACCCAGGAAAATTCCCTTAAACGTTGCCTGCATACACTGAGGAAACATATGCTGGCTCGATGCATTATGCATGTGTGAGGTGGTGGTCCTGACTGACATTCAAGCCTCATGTTCACCAAATTAGCCCTAGACGATTGATAGAAGCTTTGTATGAAGCTAGGCCATGTAATCCATCCAAAAAAGAGCAGACATAAATATTTCACCTGGTCCTCGGCTGACATATGGTATTTTGTCTCGATGTCTGTGTGCTAGCTTGAACTGAAAAATCTGTCAGGGGCGTCCCCGGCTGAAAATCTCTCTTGTTCATCATCCTAACAGCCCATGAAACATGTGGAATGTCTAAAAAAAATGTGTCACAGCAACAAAACAAGGCCAAGCATTTTTTTTGCATGAAGAGTGAAGTCTTACACAAGCAGGGTGACAACCTTGTGATGAGTCTGAGTAAGCAGCACTTTGTCAGAACGCGGTGTCATATAGGGTCATATGTCCTGGTTACATACCATGTTATATAAAATGCACAATTCAGTCAAACTGGACATAACTGGTTCACAGGTGACGCAGAGGGAAAAACCACAGCCATGAAAGCTCATGCTTGTCGACTGACGGAATTTTCAGAAACAGCCTCTTGTGTTTTCTCAGATGCCTGAAAAAATAAATGTATCGGAGGCTCATATCCTCCCAGGAAAAGGAGTGTTTACAGGACTTAGTAGGTTTATCTGTGCCAGGGCCGGCAGGGCCACAAGGGCCACAGACATCATGGCCCCCATCAGCACTCAGGTTTGAGTTTGGAAGCAAACTCAGTGGCCTGGAACGGAGTGACTTGTGGCTGAACAGAACATGCAGCATAGATAATAACCAGTGAACACACTATTATCTTGTCTTTGAAACAGTTAGTTTGAAGCTCACACAGTAAACAACATCACATTGACAGTGGCTCAGAGGCTGATGTCTGTGTCATTGATTAAACAGGATTATGATAACAGAATAAATGCTTCTTTTGAAAAGATAAAATGATTTCAAAGCATGTTTTAGAACAAGGAATCTTTTATGGAAACATTTCTTTCCTTTTTTAACAGTAATACCCTTTCAACACTGATGGAAAACCCCACAAACAACTACTAATGTCTGGATTTTGTCTTCAGCTTGAAGCTGCGAATGACATTAATTCCTGTTTTTTCAGTCATGACCAGCTCCTTTTACGTCTGGCTGTGATGAACACATGACAAATGACCATTTCTGCTTGTTTTCCAACTTGATGCTACGACAACATGGCTAAATAAACTATAATGGAGGCAATAATTGTCCTTCTATAACCTCTGTAACTGTTTGTCATCTCAGTCTCAAATTCAAATCTATCTATTTTTTCAAAAAAAGCTAAAAAGTGGCCGACAGAAGTGGGTACCTTGTTTGAAAAACTGCATAAATGAGCTAATCTTGGTTTAAAATGGTACAAAAAAGACACATATAAAGAAACTACATTCATTTAACTTAAATAAAATCAGGAACAAATTTGCTACAACAAAGGAGATTGCACCCTTCATGGTTGCCCATGCCATGGAATCAAATCTGCACATTGCCACCAGATCTCCAGCATGCTGGACCTTTCCCAAAAACGCTTCGGGCTCCCTCATGTCCCACTATTAAAACAACCCAGCACCCTTATGCTCCTGCTGCCCCGAGTGAGAATAAATCATTAAGGGAGGAAACGGGGACAGAAAGAGGAAAGAGATAAAGTACAACAAAGAGACAGACCTAAGTACAGATGCGAGAGGAGAGAAAGGGAGCGAGAGGTACATGCAGACAAGAGAGGGAAAAGTTGAACAAGCGCACAAGAGAAGGGGAAGGCGAAAGGAGGGGAAAAAATAAAAAAGGGGGGAAAATGCATGCATGGATAGACGAGCGGACAAATGTGAGCATGTTGAATCATAAACCCATATCACAAATATGACCTACTTTCAGTTGCACAGTAAATCAGGCCACCGTGTATCCAATTAAAGCAATTAAAGCCGCGGTAAATCTCTTATCAACCAGTAACTCTAAATGATAGTGATATAATGTTCTTGAAGCTTTTATGAATCAGCCGGATGTCGGATAAGAAACATCACAAACCACATCGCAGAGTAATCGCCCAGCGAATCGCAGGAAGTTACTCATTCACAAAGCTAACCCAGTGTGGATGAATTATAAATAAGCAGACTACAGCAGCTTGTCTCGTTCTGCTGTTTCTTCAAGGTTCGCTCTCATGTTGCAGTTTGAGAATGAAACGACTGACAGGCTGAAGGGTTTGTGTCTCCTAGTGTCAATTTTTGATGTTCTGTGGATCGCAGGAGTTATCGGCTGGTGTGTTTATGATATGTTAATCTCTGTAATTCCTTGACAGGCAACGGATTGGGTACAAGACTCTCTCAGTATTATAAAAGGTCAAATTAGATCTATTTAATGCAAATAAAAGGGTAAAACAGGCAATGCATGGATAAGAAGGAAGACAAGGTTAAGCCAATAAAGTATGTTGACATCTTTGACTACATTAAAGCCTCAAACTGCACCATAAACAACAAAAATAGCCAAGAAACGGCAGCTTATATCCACATATCACTTAATGGGTTTATGGTGTTCTTCAAAGGAGAGATAAACCATTCTAATTAGCTACAGTAAGACTTTAGCATTCTTTATACCAAGATGCTATTTTAAGCCTTGTGATTCATTATTTCCTCTGAAGTGGCTGCACTGTATGCATAGAGGGGGAATTGGGCATCTTTTCTCCAATGCAGACACAACACAGCAGCCGCTATATGGCTGCACTTGACATTCCAAAGAGGCACTCGCGAGCAGACTCACCTTCAGTTAACCCTGAGCCAAAACAAGTTTCCACTCCTGTGACTCGCAAGAACGGCCCGGCATGGAGATAAGCCTGTCAATCACCCAGCGGTCCCAGAGTGTTTCACAAACAGTCAGGGGAGGCTGTTTTTTTTCTGATTGCTGCTTGACAGTCAGATATGTGTGTGTGTGTGTGTGTGTATGTGTGTTTGACTCAGATTTAAAGGCATCATATGTCTTAAAACGTGTCTCATTGTTCTGCATTCTTCACTCCTTATGGAGCATGATTATTCATTGTCATCTGTTCTTGTGGTTTTTAATATCAGTGACAACAACTCCCATGTTCCCAAGCCACTGGATGATGTCATCATACTCTGCCCTTACGCCAGTGGCAGATATTACACACTGTGCATTGATTGTTTTTGTCTTATTGATAGAAAACTAAAGTAATCCATCTTTACTGCAATAATAACAAGTTTCACACTGCTTTTCTGTTCCCAAAAAATCAACAAAAGGGAAAAGTATTTGCCTTATCACAAGAAATTAAGCATTTTTAATTCCCAGCTTCTAAAATAATAAAACAGAGAGGATGGATAGCATCAGCACTATGTATGAAAAGACAAAAGAGCGCCATCTGCAGAACCTCAAACACAATTTACAAAGAAGTGTTTTGTGGGAGGTGAATTCCAGACAAACCACATGGTCCCAAAGGTAACATCATTAACAAAAACACCACAAATCCCACAAATTACTCACTAATTTTAGTCATTTGGTTATGTCAGTACACACAGTAGGAGCCAAGATTACAAAACTTGAAGAAGTTCTCCCAAGACTTTTCTTTTTGGGGATAATGTAAAGTTGTAGAGCAATAGATCATCAGGACAAAATAAGGACAGTCCACAGTATCTGTTACCTGACAAAGTGTCCAACCTGACAGGCCATGTGTTAGGGATTGACTTACCGGCAGGCCGCTGTCAAGAGACAATCTCTTTAAGTGCTGCCTCCTCTCCAGGTGTCTGTTCATCGTCCCTCTGCCCCGCGGCGATTCACACACCTGGGAAAACCTGCAGGGAGGGGGGGAAAAAAGGAGGAGGAGGGAGAAAGTCAACAAGGAAAACCTCATGTCCGGTCGGTCGCGTTTCCACTTTTAAAAGGGCTTTCACCTTTTATGTGAGAGCAGAGTCCAACTCAGGACGAGCGGAGGCAGCAGTCTTAGACAGAGTTACAGCTGCTGTCCTTTTTCTTTTATTACTACTTTTCTTTTTCTCCCATTTCTTTAGCTTCTGTTGCACTGCTTCCTCTTGAAATTCGAGCCAGTACAAAGCGGAAGTGTGGACCTCTCCTTAGGCCTGACGGGATCACAAAGCTCCGGCTCGATCTTACTGCTTGCTCTCACATTACCCAGGCATCCCACCCTCCGTCCCAACCCCAAGCTTTAGCCCTTTTGTTTTTCTAGGCCTCTCTAAACAGAGCTGGGAACCAGTCTGACCTGGCCTGACTGAGGCCACAGCAGAAGATAAACACTTCACTTCACGCATACTACTCCTTTACAAAGAGTCCGGGCTTTAGACTCACTGTTGTGGTGCACAGAGTAAGCACACCACTTCCTCATTGGCGAAGACAGGGTCAAAGGTCAGTTGATGGACGCCTCGGGGTCAGAGAACATGTCTGTACAACATAGCTTGTAATACCGTGTGCACACATGCGTGGATAAAAGGGCTGCACACACCAAGAACGACAACTCTATAAAATATACTGAATCACTCTGGTTCACATCACAACATAAAGATGACATTGGCAACAAATATCATAGGTATAACTTTTTGATCAATCTGTCTGAAACAAGATAATGTTATAGGAGTGCTCATAATATTGGCTGATCTCATTTTAATGTAACCTCACTGATTTAGGAAACACTTCCAGGATGGTCGACTATATTGTGGCAGGCCTGTAACACTTATTCACTGCTTTTATACTGTAATATTAGGCTGCAAATTACACAAAAAACGTCATATTACCTGAGAAATACTGCCAAATGTTCTTTTTTACTGATGAGGTCTTTAAAGTTTGTTTAGTCCTTAATGATTTCCTCTTTTATGATAACCAGTATGAACAGAATTTGACTCTAAATAACGATGACATCTCTTGTAACTTCTCCCAATCTGAGTAAATTTCATAAATCTAGATCCCTCTGTTTTTTTCCTGTTTATATTTGCAATGTACATAAGCAACAGGTCATCAAGATCCATTTTCTTGGTGTGACCAGCCCTTTAATACAGGATATGTTCTACTTAACTGAGAGAGATAACATTCGCATACCAAAGTTAAAGGTATACTACAAAAAATCCGGAAAATTAAAGCAACTTTTATTCCAAATTAAACACAAAAGTTGTTTTTTTTAAAGACAAAAATGCTCTGATTCCTTTAAAAGTGGGTAACTTTTTATAGAAGAAATCCAGTAGAGAGAACTGGGTTTCTTCTGTCCTTGGCTCTGATTACAGAAACCAGGTGTAAGACATCAACTAGTTCAAGAGAGCCAATTGCTGTCTGGTTAACTAAGTGCTTCTAAATACACTTTAAAACAGCTTCAAGTGTGAGCATGTCTCATTATTATGAGTAGACTTCCCATAAAGATAAGATAATCATTGCAGAGGTAACATAAGTATGTCAGGGTCATAGTGTCGTGAGAGAAACAAAAGAGGAAATAGAAGCAAAACACCAACTCAGGGACTAACTAACTAAAAGCAAACTCCATTTAGCAAAAGCTGATACAAAACAAAAAAAACTATGAGAGTAAAAATGCTGAACAAAGAGATCCAAATAATAATGAAATAACAAAAGTAAAAATAAATAACAAATCAGGAAGGACAAGGTGAACAGGCAAGATGGCAACTAGGACACAGAACCAGGGGTGAACATAGAGACAGGAACAAAACAGATGAACAAGACTATAAACACACCGGGAGCAGTGAGACACAGGTGAGGCAATCAGCACAGGTGAAACACATCAGGGCAGGTGATCACAAGAGGAGGGGAACTTGACAGGACACAGGTGAATGACAGACACAAGACAAAGGTTAACAAAATAAAACATGAACAGGAAGTGACTAAAATCAAAACTAGCATCATCACATCGTGACATGACAGCATTAGTAATTTAATATTATCTGAGGGTGTTTTTTCTCAGTAAACACTGGTACAAAATGGGCTGCATGGCATTTAAGCCATGGCAAACCTCCCAAAATCATCCCATAACACCTTCAGTATAAAGTCCGCTGGTGATGCTGTTAGCTTAGCTCGCAGAGAGAGTCTGAACTGTGTTTACCCCACTTTTTCAGGTCAGTTACATTCACTTGACTCACTTGTGCGTCCACACTTCCCAAACAGCATCCCACAGCCCCCTTTTTTTTTTTTTCTGCATCTGCTGCAGGCCATATCGGTTACACCCTGTCTGAAGCTTCAGCAGCATGACTGCACTTGTCAAACATCCCCACACATCAACATGACACGTTCCATCCACTGCCAGTCTGGATCGTCCAAACTTATCGACATGAAGCCGCAAACATCATTTCGCATGCAGGAATCAGCCGCTACGTTCTCATCCAGAACTGATGTTATATTTCCTAACATGACACTTCCTCCTTCTGCCCCATTTCTGAATCCCCTTGAGTTATCTGGTGCATAAGGAAGCTGCCTAATAAGTGAACAGGATGCGAAATGCACTGTCTTTAATGACACAGAAACATCAGACCCCCGCCTGTCTCTCAGTCTGGCTTTGTAATGACTAATTGCTCAAGTGTATTGCATCAGATGAAATACTCCGTTCTATGTTTAGATTGCATTTCACTTCAGTCCCTTTCCGCTGGAGATTAAGAGAGGAAGCCCACGGCTTCCCTTGCACACAGAGATAGGGGGAGTTATTAGGAAATTGAGAATAAATGATTAAAATGGATTATAGCGCTGTGTCTGATTGCCAAAAGACCAAACATAGCAAACAGTGACACCATTTTCCTTTGGGAATACAAAGTGAAGGACTAAGGTATCGGAAGTGCTAAAGATTAAGCAAACACATTAAAAGCCAGATCAGAGGCATTCAGATAAAGGTAGATGATAAGAAAGACCTTTAACTCTTCTGGCAGCTAAACAAACTGAATGATGCTTAATGCTTTTGCTCTCAGCTGAAGCTCCAACAATCTGACTCGAGTTTGCATGCAAGATCAAAAAAAGGGAAGTTAAAATTTAATAGTTGCCAGCAAAGGATACAGATGTCCTTAAAAAAAATAAGTTTTTTACAATCTGCTTGACTTCCTCTATTAGTTTAACTACATGCATTTGTGTCTAAATCAACTCTGTGCTCTTCTGTTCAGCGCTCAGCAATCAGAGCCAGACACAAGTTTTCTCTCATCAGTCGATGCATTCGTCTAGGACATTTAAAGAGCACTGCATAAATGGCTTAACCTTATTAAATTTGAAATTGTCTCATGGTTTTGGGGCATAATAAAGCAAGATTTAAGCACTGCCCTGCTTTTAATCTTCTAAGTTGGATAGAAAAATGCGTTGTTAACATCTATTATTGACTTAGATAGATAGATAAAAGTTTTCTCAAGACTGAAGCTTATGATATCCCGTTATAAACTCTGAGCACTTCATATACTGAGTAAAACTTCCAAGATGATTAAAGGTCAAGGAAATGGCATGGTGAGGAAGAATCTGCATGTCTTCATGACTATTTGTCTCTCTGGGTTTTGATCTGTAGGGATTTCTCTTTGAGATAGTGGGTTTGTGTGGACCCCACTTCTCAAAAACACATATCAACACCACAGAATTTTTCTGTCAATTTAATTCTGAGGATCTAATTGAAATTCAGACATTTATTCATAAGCCATCCAATGTTTTACAGCACTGATGATCAGCATCTCATCTGCTAAGTATTCACTTGGCAGAAACGATGTTCAGAGATGCTTGGAAGTCTGATTGGCTGTTTAAGGCCGATAAAGAAGTACCAAGGCCAATTTTCCTCAGCCAACAAATTTGTTGACACATCTTTCATGCCTCTTGGTTGTTTGATTTTAAAGGAAATGAAACACTTTGCAACTCTTAGCCATGAAAAACGCTGATTTAAATATGCAGCAGTTCAATAAAAGCTGGTTTGGTGACAACTTGTGATCCAGAAATCAAAGTAAAGCCTTACAGTTTTCATTACAAGATGTGACCTTGTCTTTAAGTCAGATTAAGCTACAATTTATATAAATTAATACAGTGTTTGTCAAAGATCTGACTAATTTAAATGCTCCTTTGTCTGAGCACCTCTCTGCAATTGCACCTCATTCAGGGACTGACTTCCTCCTTTCGGATTCCCTGTGATTTACACCAAAAGCAATTACAGATATGTTAAACCGGTTCAGTGTTGACCTGCGCGGAGTGACACGCGTCGACGCCTATAGTCCACACTGCCCCCCCCAAGCCTCCCAGCCCACCATCCAGCCAGCCAGTCAGCAAGCCAGCCAGTGGGTTGGAAAGGATATAATCAAAGGAGGCCAGGAGGACGCTGACATCTGGGAGTCTTTGTGCTGTAGGCCTAATTAGATGCCAGGGTGAAGGGAGGAGGCGCAGTGGGATAGTGTGTGTGTGTGTCTGCATGTGTGTATGTGTACAACCAGAATGGTGAGGCTGTTTGAGGTGGGGGGGGGGCCTCTCTTTTTTAACATCTGCTCCAGGAACAAGAGAGGACCCAGCTGAGGTCGCAGAGCTCCAGACAAGCTCCGAAACTACAACAGGGATAATGTGAGGGGATAACAGCTTAATGATAACACTTAAACCCATTGAGAGATCGCTGCACTGAAAACAGACTGTGAGCCTCGTGGATAAACGGTGATAATAAGCCCAGATTGTCCATGAATATGGATCGTCATGGCTCGGATTTGATACTGTTCCTTTGTAAGCTGAGAAGAATTAGCCAGCTGTGCACTTATTACAATCAGCGGCCTTTTAAATGGCACTTTAATCTTCATTCTTTCTAAGAACGGAGCCAGAAAACTACAGTAAAGGTCTGCTGGAGAAACACTGTTGCTCCACCCTTTGACTTTTGACTTTGAAGTGCTACATAGACCACACTCCACCACAAGGGACAATACTGCCCTTTGTGCCCAATACAGTCAGGCATTCACCAAAACACATATTCCCATTTCACACTGTGCAAAGAGTCACTGCAAGTAAGAAATCTCTGTGAGCACAAACAGAGATAACAAGTGGGTGAAGTGTGTGGCATGAACTTTGCCCCCTTTTTCCCATGAAACAAGTCCTTTCATTGAAGAATGGTTGCAGTGTAATTCGCAATAAAAGACTTTCCTGCATTTGCTTTTTCATTGTGAATTGAATTAGTCACGGGTTATACATTAAACTGCGCGACAGATGATGGAGAAAATAAATTTAAGCAAATATTTGAATAGCCGTGTGGAGGAAAAGAGTTAAAGGAGGGAGAGGAGTGGAGAGATTAGGTGCATTTTGCAGGAGTTTCCAATTAGCGCACACATCTATTACAAACCCTTTTGAAAACACAGAGGTCTCAGAAACAAAAACCTCTTGGCCTCATAGTGATTGACCTCTATGATCAATACCCTGCCGCCCTAAAAAGAAAAAAAAAAAAGAAAAGAAAAGAGCAATGCCAGGAAGTGCCAGGGCCTGAAAATGGATAGTTGGGGGATTGGACATTGATTGGTGCACCCCCTTTGCCCCAGGAACCAATTCATTTTGTCTCCGTGCCCTGTGCCTGCCTTGAATGAAAGGGGGGCAGGGAGGAGGGGGTGCAGAAACGGGGTCAGCGCAGAGGCATCCCCCCCCCCACCTCCACTCAGCACAGAGCCCAGTTCTCTCTTTATTTTTGCTTCTGAATGATGTCCGGGGAGAAGAGGAATGAATGGCCGAGAAGATTATACGTTTTGAGTCTCGCTTTTTAATTCTGCCTACTTGCACCGTGGAGAGGGGTGGGGGGTGGGGTGGGGAGGGGGAGTGGGATGGAACGTCGAGGGGCGGGGAGTGTGTGTGTGTGGGGGGGGGGGTTGCTATTACTTTCCATTCATGGAGGAGAAAATTGAAGCATGCAAGTGTCTGATGTGGGGTTTTAATGTGCAGAGGGAGAGGTCCATCTGTATTCTAGCAGCACAGATGGTCTGTGCTGATCGGATGTTTCGGAGTCCCTCTGCTGGCCGGCCTGTCTGGTCCTGCCTCTGCATGTGTCCCCGGTACAGTTGGCACGACCAACTGTAGCCTGGCACAGCCTAACATGGAATTACTGTGTCTGAGAGGGCCCCGGACAATAAGCCATATTTTACACTGGTATGTTGTTGTTTTTATGCTGTCAGCGGCAAACCAATCATTAAGCTGAATGTCTTTCTCTGAATTTTTTCCAGTGTGTGCTCACGGCTGCTGCCATAGCGAATCAGTGTTTAAACCAAGCTGGTAATCATTACAAGTTTAACTTTGTATTTTTCACTCGGGTGTGAAAATGAGAGGCTTAACGTCAAGGCTGACAGGTCAGCTTAACAGTTCCTTTAAAATGAATGTAGAGGCTGCAAGTAAAAAAGGCTCCATATCATCACTATGCTTGCATTAATCAAGGCAAGACCGAACAAATGTACATTTTTCACTTGTAAGATAATGTTTCATGAGCTTTTGAGCAGATTTATGGAATTTTAACAGCTAAATTATTGTCTTTAAGTAAATAAAAAGGCATCTAGAGCATCAGTACACATGATTATTTGCTTGCGTCTTTGGTTTCCAGTGTCATCGCAGCTGTAAACACCCAAGGACAGCCTAAACATTGCTGAATAAACAACCTATGTCCTTCGAGCCCAATGAGAGTGAGTGCAGCTGTCGAGGTTGGCTTCAAAATGCATATAGGCAAACAGGGACAGGCCTGCAACCTGTGACTGTTGTCATTACACCTTTTTTTTTTAATGGAACTATCCGTCAAATATACATCCTCTCAAAAAAGCACCTTTCACAAGCTCCCGTGTACCATAAAAACACCGACATTGCTTTTTTTTGGTCCAACCAGCACCTACAACTCAAAGTTATTCAATTTTCCATGATGTAAAACAGAGAAAAGCATCAAATTCTTCATTCTTTAGCAGACCAAACAGAGAATATGTTCACATTTTTGCTTAATAAATGACTTAAACTTCCTGGCAGTTGACTTGTTGTTGCAACATCCCCACCAAAGCCTCTGCCAAACTCTAAAAGGCAGGGACTGCGTGACTGCGGGAGTAAACTTTGCTCCTGTATATTTAATTATTATGCAACAAATAGAGCTCCTCATTACGGTTTTATAGTCTCGAAGCTGTGAGACATGCTGGAGGACCGTGAGGCATTTGTAAACCATTTGGTGCATGTTGCAATACGCAGACAAATATGAGACACAGGGTTTTGCATTTATTAAATATCTCTGCTCAGATTTGCACTTATCACAAGACGCTCCATTTCTGTCTTCTTTAGTATTCTCCACATTGGGATTTTATTGTATTTATTTTTTATTTTTGTTCATAAGTATTTGACAAACTTTGCATGGGGCCCTCTCAGTCATGATTTCTCTTTGAAGAGTATGTTATCAATATTTGACTCAGCCTGCTTGTTCAATAAAGCTTGTCAAACATGACTGATGGCTTCATCCAATCAGCATCCAGAGCGACTGGAAAGACTGGTGCTCAGATGTTATACTATGCAAACACCTAAATTACTTCCGAACTAAAATCATGTCAAACAAGACAAAAAAATGAAACAATCTGCCAACAAGAAAGTGTGTTTCCTTCAACACTTCGAACAATAAAGAATCTGCCAGATCTTGTCTGAGCAGCTTTAAATCTTGTTTAGTCAGCAGTACTTAGCATGCAGTTTAATGTGGGGGTTTAAGGAGGGAGGGAGGGGTTGGAGGTCTAGTGGAAAAAGGAGAAACAATGAATACAATGTCGTCATCCTGTTCATGAGGGGAGTCCCTGCAATTCCCAGAGCTTATCCCACCAGATGCGTAGGATGCTTTAATATACATCCTGGAAGAAAAAAAAATCAACTCAGCTTCCTGTCGAGGGACCCTCCGCTGCAGCCCTGCGTGCATCAGCCGGCAGCGTGACTCTCTACTGAACTCTCTCATGATAACACTTCAGGTAGAAAAAAAAAGCCAGGAAAATATACTCTAAAGGCCCAGGGGTGATGCAGCAAGCCAGGAGAGGGCAGAGGAATTTTCCGACCGTTATCAAAATACACAACTGTGCCCCCCCCCGACTCACTTTGGTATGTAAGCATCATGCGGTGGGCAGCTCACTTAAAAAACTGAGCACACACACACGCACGTTTCCATCAAGGCTGCTGACAGCTTGAGAAACAGCAGCGTGTTTGCATGTTTTTTATCAATCTGAATGTTTTCGCTCACAGAAAAGCTCAGTAGATATCAGCTTTCATCGTTAATAGTTAACAGCATTTTCAAACCGAGACAAACAACTTGACGATGAATACATTTTTTTCCATTAAACATCGAAAATTTTAAGCATGATTTAATCAGTTAAAGAGGTTGGGGCAGGCTGAGATAGCTTGATAACATTAATTTAGTTCATTTTAAAGTGTTTTCCTCAAGATTTTTTGTGAAATTTTTGTTGTTGTAAAGGATTAAATTAGCTAATTATCTCTAAATCATGTAAAAAGAGAATTAAGAAAGCTACCTCATGATTTAGGTACTTTTTACATTCACCTTTTTTGGATCAAAATGTTATTTTACAGTTGAAATTTGCAGCTACAAGCTAATTAGTGAATATAACTTTATAGGTATGAAGTTACATAATAATGTTAGCTAATCCTAATTTGGTGCCAACATTCTGCAATGTTTCCAACGGGCTACTTCTTAAGCTGACATTTATTTTCCTCATGACAGCATTCTCAATTACCTCAGTGTTTGCAAAGTTGCTTTACAAATAAGATTAAACACGCCTTGAATAATGTTAGACTAGCTCAAACAGCCTGGATAAAGCCACACTGTTATTCAGCAAGATTACGGACAAACAAATATTTGTTGTAACTTTCTCAATATTAGGCTTGTTTGCCACACTGCAAAATTTGCATTAGTGCTAACCCATCCCATCATTCCGTGCATCTACTTTTGCTCACTTTCCACCGACTTAGAATGAAGGTGTTCAGTTTTCTATAATGTCAGAAGGCAAACAAGCAGCAGTCCAAACTTACTCTGCACCGGCCAGATCCTCAGCACTCAACAGGTCTGCAGCCAGCTCTGTAGTTCCCAGACTCTCAGAGGTGTTTTGGTTAGGAAGACAACCTGATGATGTGGAATTTCCTTTGATGGCAGCTGAAAACATGCTGTCGTAAAATTCCCCCCTGGAAGTGTTGCAGAGGAAAAGGAGGAGGAGGGGGGGTTAAACCACGCACAAACACACACACACAGACACACACACTCTTAAACACACTATCTGTGCTGCCAGTGCTGGAAGTCTGCAAGCAACACCCAGTAAGACTTGTAAATAGAAGGCAAGCAGGGAGGTGGTTGTGGTAGTGGTGGTGGTGGTGGTGGTGGTGGTGGAGGGAGGCGGGGAGGCGGGGTGGGGCGGGAGGATAAGGAGAGTGAGGAGAAGTTCCACATTACATCACCAGCAGCTGTTGACAGGCCTGTGTTTATTAACTAGCTGCCAGTGCTGTGGCGGGGGGGTCACAATGAATGCCTTAAGCCTTTACTGACAAGACAAAACAATCTAAAAAAAACACTCAAATGACAAAAATGCAGCTATGTGCGAGTACCAACGATCTGCAGACACGTGGAGGCTTTTTTTTTCCACTTATATGCTTGGAATCTCTTTGTCAGGAAACAGTCAAAGTTCCTGTCTTTAGATTTTTTTTGCTGTTTGTCTCTGTTTTGTCAGCTGGTGTTACCTGTCATCTGTTTACACCGGTTATAAGACTTGCTGACTGGACCAGACGAGCAGTTTTCCTGACTCAGATAGGGCAAACTGTAATGGTATTACTGCGAAGTGAATGCTTCTGCTGATGCATTCCTCAAGTGTCTCGGCTTGGCAGAGTCCCCGGCCTCTTAGCTCAGGCTGTATTTCTCTCCCTCCCCTCTTCTGTCTCTCTTTCCTTTCTTGCCTTCTCATTTAAATGGAGGCACATGACTCTTAGCTTAACTGCCAAGTCGGCTTCTTTATGCAGCCCGGGAGCCGCCAGCGCTCTGCTTTTCATTGGTCTCTCTGCAGGGCACCCCTGCATTCCTAGCTGCCACCCCATCCTCGTATAACCCACGAGGCACAAAGACGCGGAATAAATCTTATTACAGATGTCATATTTAGTTTATTTTTCATTCTTGCATCCTTTTTTTAAAAAAAAAACAATGCATCAATCCCTAAATTGCATTTAGTTAAAATACACTTTGAATTTTATGTTTCTAGTCAGGGTGTAAAAGCCCTTTAGCTGTAGCATCTCCCACCCACTGTTTATCATCCCTAACCACTGTGAACAAATGCTCCGCTTCAGTCCATCTCTGGTGCATTCCTTGTGGTTACAAATGCAATAATTTTTCCTATAATTCCATTCTGTTGTCGCATTCTTCCCCTCTAAACTCACTGCATTGCAACATTGTTCGCTCACGGAGACAGATTGAGGGTGAGTGGGCTGACGACATTGCAAGACTTTGTGCTGCGAGGAGCTGAGAGATTAAAGATGTCATAAATCAGACTGGAAAAAAAAAATCATTTTAAAACAATTTCGATGCCGTTTTGAAAGTAGGCGAGCAGCCAGACCGAATGAAAGAATGTGATCCCAAGTCGTCTTTTCATCACAGGCATTCAATTAAATCTAAATGTCAGGAGACAATCAGATAAACAGCAGCATTGTTTGATTGCAGTTAAATGTTATGAAGGAAAAGACTAACATCATGAGGAGGATCAACCATGCCATTTTCAATCAGCATTTGATAATGGAAATCTTTGATTTTTTAATTGGAAGCTTGTAATGTATTCTTTAATCTAATAGAATAACTGCTTTTGAGATTAAATTTTAAAAATGACATTATTTATCTTGCCAAAACTTTTCCTTTCCACAGGAAAAAAATGTAGATGTTCCATCTGGATAAAAGAAAAACAACAAAGGCAGCTATAACTTCTGTTTTAGTCCCAGTGACACTGTAAATGTCCTCACTGTCAGGGCTCTTAGTACGACAGTTTTACAGGTCTGTTGTAAACATAAATGGCCGACAGAAACAGTTTGCCACCTGAAATATCAAGAGAAGTATTTTGTGTGCATGTGTACCCATCCCTGTCTCTGATGTGCTCTTATCCTGAAGTAGGGAAAGAAAAATGCTCTTTTTACCTCTAATTTTCTACCTTTATATCATTTTGGCATCACAAAATCTGTCAGGGCAGCTTTGAACCCCTAAATTTGCTCAGTTTTTACTGGTATATTTGCACAAAACATCATCTATTAGCAGCAACCACGTTTGCAAATCCCATTTTGGTCACAACCGTTCGCACTGATGTGCACACACGTGTTAGCGACCTGCGAGTGCAGCGGGGAGGTAATGACTAATGATCCTCGAGCATACGTCCTGACCTGCGGCACATCCGGATCTATTCCAGGCATGAGGTCCAACTCTTTATGTCACAGGTCAGAGCCCCTGCAGGAGCACGGAGGAAACGATTGGTGTGGAGCACCAGGGAGAGGAAAGCCATATATATTCTACAGCACTTCAGAGACGATGCAAGGAGACGGGTCAAAGCTTTTAGCATGTGAAGTCTTAAAGAGTTCCAGTCCTTTATTTGGCCACCAGGCCTATATTTTGTCCAAGAAATTGTCAGTACTTCAAGGACAAAAATCATATCCTTTGTTTTATGACTAACGTTATGGAAGCTAATTCCCTTCTTTCCATTTTTTCCCACTATTGTCTACGCCTGATCATTATTTCTTAAATTTAACAATAGAACTGTAGGGAAACCAACCTCTGTTCCCAGGGTCCATTGTCTCTTAATATAAACTAACATTGTAGAATATTTGCAAGGGCTATCTTCAAAGTTCAAAGTGCAAAAAAAGGAAGGAAGGTGCAGGTGCCAAATGCAATTTGAGAGTCAAAATCCCATTAAGTCACTGTGGAAATACCATTGCTCAAAGTCATAAGAAAACTTTAGACTTGAGAGTGAAGGAGTTTAACTTCAGAAGGCAAAGCTGTAGGTGAGTGATTCCACTATTTTGACCCAAGGGAACATACATTGGGCATTTGACAGTGGTAAAAAAAAAAATTGCTAAGAACATAAGAAGCCTTTTTTTCCTCCATGAGTCATATAAAGAGGATACTGAGCTGGAGAACAAGGAACCCTGGGAGCGAAAAAACATGGGAACCAAGATAAGCTTGCAGAGAAATCAAACTATATGCAGACAGTTACACAACACTTGGCTTCGACATGCATTTGTTCATTGTGACTTATGTTTGACACTAAAACTGTACTTGAGACAAACAAGACAAAAATAGACCGAGGAGTAGCCAGAAATAAACATTTCTTGTATCTTCTTATGTCAACATACTTTAAAGCTCAAACGTGTCAAACTCACAAGCTAAAATGTTAAATATCTTAGCAAGATTGGGTTAAGATTTTAAAAATAAACAAGTCAAATATGGGAAGATGTTCATGCAAACGCAAACAGATGCATGAATAGACAATAGAAAAATCCCTATCAATTTCACCTCATCATCTTTCAGACAAGTTAGGCTGTTTTCTCACTCAACCACAATGCCTCCCTTTGGATCGCTGACTGCACTGCGGTTTAAGACCACAGCAGCCATAAAGCAGTCAACCTTGCAGCTTGGTGCAATACTTACAGCTCCTACTGGTGTTTTTTGTCTCCTGGAAATCCATCCAGAGTGTATTGTCTCCTATCAGTAGGACATTTTGAACAAAACTAACACTGACGTCTGTAATCGAAACAGCAGACATGCCGCAGACAGAACACACAGTAGATGGAAATTTATGAAGAAAACAAATCTAATCTTGTCTTTTGACAGCCTGCTGATACAGTTTCATGCATGATGTGACTCAAGCTAAAAACACTGAGGCCAAAAGCTGATTTAAATACCCAAATGCTGGAAAACATATTGGATCCAATCAGACTTGTGAAATCATCACTTTTTGTAGAAGCGCCTGTTTTGAGTCTCCCACGTGAATATTTCCAAGAAGCAGGAAGTGGCTTTGTGCGAAGCCCGCGCTGCTTCAACATGTTGGAACACCACATCAATGTTATTTGCAGCTGTTCAGGGAAACACGCCGATGTCCCTTTTCACATCAGCAACCCAGAAAAGCATCTTTATATGCATATAAGTGTGGACAGTACATACGGTAAAGATTTCATCGCCCACAAATCAGAGAGAATTGTCGAGTTTGAGCTGATGTCAGCGACTTTGCATCCACAGGAGATCGAGGTTGGGAGATTTACATGAACCAAGATGTAATACAGAATGAAAAAAAAAAGGCGGAGACGTTATCCAACTTTGACTTTGTCAGCCCTTTGTGTAGCAAGAGATATATTGTGGTAATAAAATGCGGTTACTCTCCTGATGCTGTTTTGTGGAATCATCTAATGGCTGATTGTATTTTATATTTAATCAAATTGCTTTTTTTTTTAAGCAGCAAACAAGGCCAGGCATTCAGCCAAGTCTTTAATGCACAAATTGACATAATTTCATTGAATTATGGTCAATGATTTCCTAACGTGGGACACGTTTCATCTGTCTCGTCTCCATCCATTCCCCCGGCTGCTTTCCCAAAAAATCGATGGCTGTCCCGGGGAAGCGAGGAACGGACCGTATCTTATGGCTGTCTCATGCAATTTTCTCCACTCCCCCTGAGGTAAGAGGATAGGAGAGTCAAACAAACAGGCCTTGTGTGTGTGTTTTTTTCTCCCCCTCTTGTGTTTGTATGCAGCGCCACAGCCCGGCTTCCTGCCAAGTTCTCCTCCTCTTCCCCCCGGACTGCAAAAGCAAAAGACAAACCCGAGCAACCACCACGAAAGCCCGCACCTCCACCACCCTCCTGTTTCCCTTTTTTCTCTCATTAGAGCCCTGGGAACACAAAAGGAGGCAGAATCTGGGTGCGTGTCCCCATGAACATGCTCAGATTAGGCTAAAGCCATGATAAAGATGACCGGGCAGAGGTGAAGGAAGGAGGGGAGGATCAGAGGAGAGGAGTGGTTATTTCACAGACAAAACTCTGTGCCCTCTGCCACGGAGAGAACACCAGCTGGGACGAGGAGTGGCATCCTTCGCTTTCTTCCCTTTTGGTTTTGCTCTGCACCGCTTATGTTTTCAATGAGCGCATTGTATGAGCCGGAGGAAGGATATGAGGTCCCATTTGGCTGTCATTGACATGTAAAAAGAGTGTGGCGGTGACAGCTGAGGAGATCAGTGGCCTGTAATTAGCTGAGGATGTTGGATAGTCTCTCACCCATTTGTGTCAAACACACACACACACACACACACACACACACACACACACACACTCACACCAAAAAAATGCAGGAGGGTCCAGACATAAAGATATAAAAGATAAATAATTAAAAACATATACAGTCCACATGCCTTCCAGAATTTTTATCGCCTGGAGGTGATATCATGACTGATCAATTAGCCAACGTGTGAGGTCTCACACTGATGTTAAGGTTCTCTGGGTGCCATAAATCTAAAGGCGAGAACCATGTGGTCTGGTCCAGGGTGGCCCACATATTTAAAAAAAAAACATAAAGGAATTACTCAGGGGAGAAGTTTGGATGCACAACTGAGACATTCGTCCATGGGAGGCACAGGTGTGATAAGCCGACTGTGAATAATACGCTCAGTCTCATCACACCTCATAAATCACGTCCACACTGAATGTGGATGTGCTGAAAAGTCTCAATGTGTTTTTTTGTTAAATATCATCCAGAAAGAATACAATAAAGATTAAAGCCAGGACAAAGGCCTATTATACAATGTTCTATAGCAGGAAAGCCGCCTAAAAATTGCACCAAATGAGTTACATTGTCCAATTATATTATAAAAATTTTAATTTTAAGTGTATGTTTACCCAAATTACAAAAAAAAAAATCTGACCAGGGAGCAAATTTTGGTTTTTGGGTTTAATTTTCATTTTTAAGTTTTTAAATCTGCATTAACTGATTCTTTGGCCACTTGGGGGCAGCAGAAACATTCTTTGTATGCAATTGAAAGGCTGTGAGGTGAACTTTCTAATAAATAGTTGCCTATTTACACACAGCAAATATGGAGCAACCTTAGCATTCATCTACAGTCACATTCCTACTTGTTTAGTGAGCGTTAAGAGTGATATTTTCTCACTTTTCAGCTCTGTTTGGATCTCCAAACAGTTTATGAGAGCTTATTCAGTTGAGCACAGCTGTCTAATGTGGCTGATAATCACTACAACACTTGAATGTTCAGCCGCCACAAAGACAAAATGAGCTTGAAGATGCTAAAAAACCTCCACGTAGCTGAGTGTTTCTGCAGAGTCAGGTGATGTTTATCAGAAACCTCATAAGCGTCATTTCATTCAAGCATATAAAAAAGAAAATTAGAGCAGCTCTCGATGTCTGCCTCCATCCCATTACCCATCACAGTGGCGGTGAATAAATTCATAAATTAAACAACAACACCTCTCACTAGAGCAGACAATCCAGTCAGTCTGGAAGACTTTACTGTCAACAGCTTCCTGGTGAAGATTTCTTCATGGCTCTATAATTAAACTTCAAAACATAACTCTCCTTAAAACCACAAATTGCTGTTTTTAAATTTTTCTTTCTACGCAAAATAAACAAAAGAAAAACACTTAACCTGTCACTTTTAGAGGTACTGAAAAGCATTTTTTTCCCCTTTGAAATGGAACCAAGCTCGCTACCTGTCTTTAAAGCAAAGGACTGAGCAACACAAAATGATGAACTATTCCTTTAAGCATGGATGGACCGGTTGTTATTTTGTATTATCCTCCACTGTCCACAGGGGCCTCTTACTCGGGGACAGTGGATGTATGTGCACGTGGGGTTGTGGGGTACCAACAGACGAGTTACCGTGGTGATTAAGCCCCTCTTTCAAACCTGGGTCCCATCTGAAGGTGGGCCCTCTCTTTGAAACAGAGGATCTGGGCTTGTGTCAAACCACCACAAGGGTCTCAGACACCTACCGATGACAGTTGCTGTTAGGAGATGAGAAGACCATCGACCTGCGAGGCTCCACTCTCCCATGGGAATGTGTGGAAGCTCATGGCCCCTTGCGGCCCCCTGTTACTGGTGCCTCCTCCATCACCCTCCCTGAGCTTTGCAGTGAGCTCTTTGATGTCCTGGGATCTGTGCAGCACTGGACATGGAGGCCTGTCAGCCTGCAGGGGGAGATAGCCTGGAGAGTTAGCCACCAATGGGCAGATGGAGAAAGAGAGGCTTGAAAACAGGAGAAAGAGGTGTCATACCTTAGATTTAACAGATAAGGGTTCACCATCATACAAAGGAAGCAACATCATGTGAATGAGGACTGAAAAATGTAACTTAAAATTGTCACAAACATTAAACATCTCGGTGCTGCAAAAAATGCAACTGTGGTCAAAGCTGCGGCTAACATGAATGATTCATAAAAAATCCAAAATATATTAAAAAAACAAATGACTAATGCTTCCCTGAACTTAACAAGGAAAGAAGTTTCAGATATTTGTGAGATTTCTCAAACACAACTGACACTGACTTTTAATCTAGGGGGAGGGCGTAACCAGCAGATGTTTTAAGTGAAATGTTTCACAAACTTGTTATTTTCCAATAAATACATCATGGTCACCGGCCTACCTGTTATGAGTCATGATATGTAACTGCAATCATTCGGATCTGTTTAACAAAGAATAGGAAACTTTATTATCTATAAAATGATTCCTGGAAAAGGAAGTAAACCAGCTTATGCAATGCGAGCTAACGTTAGCTTAAGCAATGCGTTAGCTTAACGTGCTACCAAAACTGCTTCCCATGAATAAAATGTCATTTTCTGCCCAAAAGTATCTACGACTTTCAAAGTACAAGCTGTTAGAGGCGTTGGCTGTGGTCAGAGGTTATAGTTTTACATTTTTTTATAGTTTTATTCATGTTATTATTCGTGTTAAGAGAAAGTTAAAGCATAAAACATACAAAAATTAATTGAAGAAGGTCCACCTACCTCCAGCAATATTGAGGCTCGTATGGCGCGAGAGAGGGAACACTCTTCATGTGGTGGCGAAATTTATCCACCAGGTGGCACTAAATCTCACAGGCAAGTACATTGTTTTTGTAGAAATTTAGAAGCTACTTCCAACTCTGATACAAGTGAAAAACTAATGTCTTTCCAAACATTCAGATGTATTTTGTATTTTTTGCTAATTACCAAATGTTAGCATGCTAACCTGTCAAACTCAGAGGGAAAAAGGGTTGCAAAATATTAGCAGATAAGCATCTTCATCCTGAGCATGTTAGGATAATGATGATGGCATTTAACAGTAGGACTCAGTGAAGCCTAATGGTGCCATCTAAGTCATCAACTCATTAGGTCTTGAACTGACCTGATTTGTTTAAGTTATTAACTCATGAAGTCTTAAACTGGCCTAATTTGTTTCTACATTTCCATGTCAACTTAAGATGTTGTGAATTTTAAGGTTTTAACAGGCACAGAGACAGAGAGAAGATCCAGACATAAACACAGTGATAGGAGACAGATAGAGACTATCACAGGTTTCACCCGTCTGACCTGGAACATGGTTGGGATGGAGGGACAAGGACACTGTTTGTTCTTTAATCCGCTTTCTCATACCAAGTTACTGCAGCCCTCGTGGGAATTACCTCCATCCTGTCACAGCCTGACTGTGGGATCCAGCACACAACTCAATCACAGAGCTGCAAATAGGACTGAATTTCAGTTCAAAGAACTAGTTTTCATTTCAGTGAATTGGGCTTGACGGATGCTCAATATTTTGCATGTAGAGATTAAAGGGCGTTTGCTCTGTGTGCCATTTTCATGCATGTCTTACAAAACGCACATAAATGGTGCATTCCCTTATGACAAAACATTAAATGAAAAAAAAATGACAGTGTCATAGCTTGTTGGACTAATTATGGCTCCTCAAAAATGAAAAGACAGTATTTTATGAATTGATTTTATTGAGAAAAACAACTTTACATAAAGATAAAAAAGACTTTCCCAAGTTTTATTGTTGTGATCAAATTGTCATGTAGTGAAAAGAAAATCAGATTAACAGTGTTATATAAAAAAATGAAGACATTTCATCGGTGCAGTCTGCCTTAAAAAAGGGCTTTATATTTTAATATATTCAGCTGTTTAAAGACAAAGAATCTATAAAGCTCATCCAGTCTAATTTAATCAGTATGCTTTACCTTCCCTGCACCGGAGCCAAATTATTATTATAGAACATTTTATAAAATAAAAGCAGAATTAATAAAATATGGCTTTTAAAGCTTAGAAAAAAATCCATGATGAAATGTTACCAGTTAAAATAATTTCAAGTAAAAGTGCTGTATGTTGACGTTTGTGCGTTTTCTCTCTTGTGAAACTTTTTCGCCCTCTAGTGGTTTTAAAATGCTACTGAAGGAGCAGCAGTGGACGTGTGTGTGCGCGTGTGTGTGTGTGCGGACGGGTCCCATCACATGTGCTCTGGGTGGTTCTGCAGACAGGTGATGAACTCTCTCACATCTCTGCCCTCGAAGCAGATCTGATAGACTGCAGAAAACAACGGAAACCTGCAGAAGAAAGCAGACATAAAGGCTCGGTTTTGCACGAGGAAACAGTGAACCGGGTGAAGAGGACAGACAGGTTTTCAGAGGACAACTTATCACCAAACACAGGTGTTTTCACTTCTGCTTGATTACATCTCTGCCCAGGTCGGAAGTGTGCCAACTAATAATGACACTAAACTCTGATAGCAGAGAGAACAACAAAGCTATTTAATAAACTTAATTGCCAAATTGTCTTAGGATTTATTGTGGTGTAATTAAGTCTTTATTATAAAAAGCCATATATGACACAGATGCCATAAAACTAATAAGACAATAATAAAGACGTCATTTCTGTATTCAGTCCTGAAAAGGGGCCTAATCAGGCAGCAAAAACGGAAACACCCATGAGATTATAATGACTGCTTAACTGTTTTTTAACTGTACATTACACTGCAAAATATAAATAATACAGATGATTCCATTCTCTTTTCTTTTACTCAGGAGGTGTGCTGTTGTTAAAATCATCGTTTAAAAGTAGGAAAAATGACCCCATTAACTGTTTATTGCTGGTAATTGTTCTCACAACATGTAGGAGCAAGATTACTAGTTAGGCCAATTCATGTGCAAGTGCAACTTTATTAGACACACCTATTCAATCTAAAGCAATCCAATAAAACTGTCAGCTTTAACAATACCTATTAAATATTTTATTAGAGGAACCATCATAGAGGTGTTAATTACATTCTATATTAGCACTGAGGTTACGGTAATTGGTAATATTCAGAAGTTTTTCTTATACTCTACCTCTATCATGTAAGTAAACAAAAAAAGATCTGAATTATTAATATGTTGTTCAGTTTTCACATTTCTTACAATGTCACCAAAACTAAACATTCTAAACTTTGTGAATTTATATGGCAGAGCTGTTGTATTGTATTGCAGTAAAAATGCACTGGTGAGACTACATGATAAAGAGACCGCTGATTGTTTGTTATGAGAATTGATTGATAGGTAAAAGGGACAATATCCGCCTTTGTGTTATCATCTGTTATTTCCGTCTCAAAAGGCTTGCACCTGTCCATGAGGACAAGCTGGCAACACTAGCATGAAAAGGCTGCTGAATTCACACAAGGCAGCGAGAGATGACTGCATAGAGGCAGATGTTGTCCTTTTTATCAGACTGTGTCAACTTGCAATCTTCCACTACCTGAAAAAGCAACAGAAGCAAAAGAAACAAAGCTTCTGCCTCAGACTTTCTGAATAATCACTCAAAAGCTGAAGTGCGGATACATGTAATGAGAGCATTACAGCTCAGATCATTTCCCCACACTTTAGAGATGAATATGTAGTTAAACATTTGTGTAATTTGTAAGGAAAAGTAAAGAAGTCGGCCCAACACTCAGCAGATGTCAAAGTATTGTGAGAGATTGTGTTTGCCTCAAGCTGTGCTTGTATTGATCCTGCATGTTTAAAAGTTGTTATAGATGTAAGTCCACTAACTTGTTGACCATGTCCTTCTTTTGGAGGAGTTTGTAGACCTCAGCTGAGGTCTGTGGACCCTGCAGCTTCTGACCGTTGAGCATTTCTGCCTCCAGCTCAGCAATTGACTACAAGGAGACAAATAGAGACAGTTTTAATGTTGTTCAACACACGAACACTTCGTACCTCAGTAGATGGTTCTGATTCTATGGATTGTTCAGGAAAAGAGACTAATACTAATAAACATATACAGTTTTTAATGCATGACCTCTCCATCACATATTCGAAACGTATGATGTAGCTTTGTTAACTCACCTTGGACGTTTTGACAAAGGCCTCGGCGACTTTGCGGTTTCGTCCTCCGTAACAGGTAGTGATGAGGTCGGCCACGCCGCAGCTCTCCAGGAAAGTGTTGGAGCTCACTTGACCTTTGCAGAACAACTTTGCAAAGGCGACCATTTCCATCAGGCCCAGCCTGATCACAGCCGCCTTGGTGTTGTCGCCGAAACCAAGGCCGTCACAGAATCCAGCACCGACTGCCACGATATTCTGACACACAACATTTTGTTTTTGATTTAACACACTGTGGGAAGATTATAAATTTGCAACCTCTTGTAATAATAAAAAAATATCTCCTTAATCTGAACAATATGTGGCTGTCTTTACCTTTAGAGCTCCACACAGCTCCACTGTGTCACTCTCCTTTACCACATTGATGCGGAAGTTGGGAGTCTGAAGCAGCTCTTTGAAGATAACGCCATTGGCCTCATTTTTTGCCCCTGTATTCAGTTTAGTTTAAAAGAAAAGGAAACAACCAAAACATGACCAAATATTACCAATATTAGACACGGTTTTAAGTCTGCACAGCATCCTCTTTTTGAGTAGTGCAAGTAGCGTCAGTAAGATTTTGAGCAGCCAAAAGCTAAAGTAACTCGATGAGAGTTTCCTACCGATGGTGGTTTCACAGAACTTCTCATCTGCCACCTCGTTGGCGATGTTGGCCCCCATTAGGACGCTGACCTCAATCTCCAGTTTCTCTCGGATGATGTCTGAGATGAGCTTTAGCCCGTCTGGTCCCTCATCGATACCCTGGAGGAAGAGGAAATTAATAATAAGAGACAGTTTCTAAGTATCTGTACTTTACTTGGTGCCATTTGCTCTGACATGGACATAGTGAAGGCTTGACATCATAATAGGTCATACTTCAGGTTTTATTGTGATGACTGCCTGTGTGTTGCTTAACTACAACATCCCATGATATTGTGGTTACAGAAAAATATGCACAATCAAGTGACTGAACATTTCCTTGTTTCCTCTTTTCACTGTGAGGAAATATTATATGAGAAACAATGACAGGATCTTACTTTGATGAGCGAAATGCCAATGGTTCCCTCCGTGATGTGAGGTTTTATCTGATCACACAGGTTGCTGATGAACTGGTGTGGAATGACAAAGACGAGAATCTTTGCTCCTTTGACGGCTTCTGTGATGTCTGGAACAGCCACCTAGTGAACCATCAACAACAGTCTCAGATCACAGAGAACCAACGGGACCATGGGATACGTCTACAAACATGGTGGAGTTTAAATATGACTTGATGCTACTTTGCAATAAGGTCTATTAATCTTTTGGTGGTACTATATACGCATATTATGAGATTATCGGATTAAAATCATGAAGGTGCTGCATTATTATCAATTAGGTAATCAATCATATATAGGTAATAAACATCCATGACAATTACAAAAACAAAATGCACAAAAAATATTTGTAATATTGGAAAATATTGAAGTTTGCCATGTTTCTGTCTACAAGGATGGGATCAATCCACCACTACACAACAAGAAATGAATAATCATAAATCAATGAACAATTAATTAGAACACTTTATCAAAAGATGCTCGTTTAAACAGCAAAGGCACATAAACTTGATGAAATGTTAGACACATGGGTCAAAGTTAAGCTGTCTTATCAGTGTAATGTCTCACTGAGCAATCAAAGTGCGTTTCTAGATTGCAGTGAATTGCATCACCTGTTGACACAAGATTGGCTGTGTAATTAAATCAATAGATAACACTTATTATTAAAATTACACAAATTTGGAGCACTTACCACGTTCCTGGGCAACTTGTGACCTGGCAGATATTTGACATTTTCGTGATCAGTATTGATGATCTCAGTCAGCTTCTTCCCATCAATCATTTCCTCATAAACCCACATGTTCACCATTGGGTCAAAGCGGTTGGATGCTTTGACATTATGCCCGATTATTTTGGCTATCGAGGAGCCCCTGGGGCGAGTGAGAGACAGGAGCAGAAAATCTGAATAAAAGTAACATTTCATGCATTTCAAACAACACCCAAACACACTACAGATACATTTTTCAATACAGATATCAACCTCCAATAAAGCTTTTTATTCTTTTATTCTAGATCAGGAATTGCAAAAACCTTACGCGACTTAACAGATTTTTTTCTGCACAGGGAGCCAGTAACCATAAACTGTTAGCAACTTATAAAACTTTATGTACCATCATTACATGCATACAGAGTTAGTATGCTTTTGCAGTATTAAAGAAATAGAAACAATAATAAGTGTATTTTTTGTATGTGGCATCAAATACAATGGTAATCAAAGTTTAAGTATAAAAGTCAGTATGGTGGGGGTGGGGTGGTGTAAAGAAAGGGGTGAACAAGGATAAAAGACGCAAATTACATAATCCCGTATAGATGTAAAAGTACAAGTCAGCTGATGTTTGTACATGTCACTCAGGAGGCTCTGGGGGTAAATGTTGGTGCACTGGTCTCATCAGACACTACCTGTTAATCTTCACCATATCCCCTGACAGGGAACCACTCCCTCTCTGCATTATAAATACCTCTGATAGATCACTCTGGGTGATGTGTGTAAGCCATGAGCTGCAGGTAAAGGGTTTGGTTTGTGAGAACTAAGTAGACCCTTGGAGAGCCATCCACACATGTATTTTCTGAATGTATAGAGCTGATGGTTATAAAGAAGAGTGAGGCAAAAGAATGATGAGGTCTGGGTCTTTGCTAATGCTCCAGCGAGTGATCTTCTCTCTACCGTTGGAGCCAGGGATGAATGGCTCTCTATGGACAGGAGGCTCCAGGCCTGAATGCTGGCTGAACGCAATATTCGGCACGCTCTTCCTGACTGTTTTTCACATAGGCCTTTTTCAGGCTGACGTGTGCTGTGTGAGACTTTGACTGTGTCTTTTAGCAGATATATAGTAGTCGGTCAATGTACTACACGATAGGTAAATCAAAGGACTGTATGAAAATCTTAAGCTGAAAGCATGCCGGTGAATTTATGTTTCATGTGTTACAAGTTCAGATGGTTGGCAGATGCTTAAGTGAGGCAGTGCATTTAATGATTCGTCCACTGAGAAAGGCTCCGAAAAGCCAGTACATATCCTCAAATTAAAAATGGAAATGAAACAGCAGGTTTGTCAGATAATGCAAAGTAAAAGTGATTATCAAGTATAAATGATTATTCTGCAGGTCAGTTAGCATTTACATGCCAGATAGACTTATTCTAGCCATGTTCCTGTTACATGAGCATTGTTCTTGTCATATAAAAAGCTGAAAAACAGGTTGACATTCCCTTGGCGGACTAAAGAAGTTGTAAATGGAGCAAAACAAATTATTAAGATGGATATTACCTCGATTTTTAGAGTAATGGTTAACTGTGCTGGAGTGAAAATAACTTTTTGACCCCTTTGATTTTTATTGCCTTATCCTGCTGTCATCAATGCTTTTCCCTGCAGTGCTTGTTTACCAAATGTTTTCTCCAAATGCTGCTGCGTTTCATGATCCAACAAGGTGGGATATCAGAGCACCCACAGAAAAGAACCGCACTGGCGGTTTTGCATGTTTGAGACTATTAACTACAAATTGTGTTTACTTAGCTTTACTACATGCCATTTTCTGAAGTGAACCACACTCCAGGCATTCCACACCTTCCAGGCAGCTATTTGTTTCAATTCATGCCTACAAAACCACCATTATAATAATATAATCATCTAATATAATAATGACCACCAGAGGATTTTTTTTTTCCCTCAACTGGACCTCATATCTGTAAATTCTGCACCCTCTATAATGCATTGAAAAGGTTTGGTTAACCAAAGGTAAACAAACATTTTGACTGTGGGTCACATACAGAAAAATATAAGCAGTCACAGGCCATAATATAGAACCAAACTTTTGACGTTGCAGTCAAAAAAGTGGCCGTCTAGTGCTGAGAACATCCTGCCGCGTCCAAAAATCTGTATAAATATGGAAGATCAATACATGGAGACAATCACTACACAAGCAAGAGCAACAAAGACTTCGATGTTGAATGGTTTGGACTGCTGTTTGTGTACGTGTTGCTATGTAGTTGTGTGTTTATCATGGAGAGAATGATGACGAAGAAGTTTGTAGAGCTGAGGCTGGCTGGCTGGTCACAGATCAGAGGAAAGAGAACAGACTTCAGTGTGGGAGGAATTCCTCCCCGACAAACACCTTCATCTGGCCCACCAAATCTCTTAAGTTATGAAGACACGTCAAAGGTGTATGTGTTTACTAGATACTTTTTCTTTGGCCTCAAGATTTGCTACCTTTTTTTTTTGTTGAGATGATGTAAATGCAGGCTGTGGCAACAAAATGCTTTTTTTTCTTTTTGCAGTATTTGGTTTTGAATCGACATGTCAGTATCATCCAACCTTCTGGTCTGTATATTGTAAACTGAACATTGGTGCTGAGCTGTCAAATGGATTGACAGTAGGGAAAAGTACTGATGACAGACTTGATCCATATGAGCTCCTGTCTTTTCAGGAGGGCTTAGATGATTTTCTTCTGCTAAAAAAAACATTTCAAACTACAGTGCTTTCACAACACTGTTACATATTCCACAGTTTCGTCTCTGTCTTCTGTTTTGTCCCTCTGCATTTTTTTTTTCAGTGTTCTACTTCGGCATTTATAGTCTGGAACAATGTAGCCACAAAGAAACTCAGATCATTACATCTTTTATTTTAAAGCTTCCTTGGTTTTCCATGGAAGTGAGCTTGCATAGGCGTTTTCTTTGTGTTTTTCCTGCATAGTTTTTGTCCAGCATGAAGAATCCATACCATACTGTAGAGGCTGTGTGGAGAATCAATGCCCTGCTCTTCTTCTTGTTCCCACCCTCTTTGCAAACCTCTTTACAGTCCAGTCCTCTTTTCCAAACACATTTATTTTTACTGCTCCCAAATATATATCACACTTTACAATCACAGTTATGTCTCCTTTTGTGTCACTTCCAAGGCAGAACGCCCTTTCTCTCATCTTTGTTTGTGTTCTGCAGACATTTTGGTGTAAAGACAGAGGTGAGGATGAAGTCACCTCATAGCCAGGTGGGCGGTCATGAGTGTTAAATCCTCTTTAATTAGATTTAGTAAATAGAATGGGGTCATCAAACATACTAGAGTCTGTGTGTGTGTGTGAGCATGTACACATTCATGCAGCTCTCATCACCACAGGTGGCTAATCCGTCACAGACAGTCAGAGAGATATGAGGATCAGCCAGACATGAGCCTAGATCCTAAAGATAGTGTTAGTCTCAACACCGTACTCTATAGGAAGTCACAGTAATGACCTCAGACCTACAGCTGTAGATGCTGACCAGTGGGGGAGGTACAGTATGACCCCTCAAAAACCACAACCATCTAACCTTGGTAAAACTATGACTCAACACCTTGAAGGAGCTGTTCTAATATGTCCTAATATCCTATAGGAGCAACGATTTAAGTCAAAGTGATATTGTTTCTGTCTCTCCATCTATAGCCAGTAGGTAAGTAAGTATGATGGTGAAGACATGTGTTGGTTGGCCGGAAGGAAGGTCATTGCCAGATGTGTGTTAGAGCGCTACAGCGGTGCTTTGCTCTGTGGGGTTCAGGGACAGAACGAGTTCAGATGTCAGACGTTCAGATGTGTGATGAAATCATTAGACAGTCTTTTTATTTTAACCCTTTTTGTGAAGCAGATGAGGGTTTAAAAACAAAGTACCAGATGTTCAGCCCTTAGAAAGCAGGCCTATTTGAAGATCTTCAAACATAATCTTGGTATCACTATTAAAATAATAAAAATGATCACGAGATTTAGAGAGAAATGCAACAATATTCATCCTAAAGTAATTGTAGTGATGGAGAATTGTCAACTTATTAGGAAAATGAAGCAAAATTTTGCTAAAAAGTCAAAATATTTCAAGAAATTTGTCATAATAATAGAGTCAGTAATAATTTCTTAAACCCTATCTCTTCCTCACACCAGTTTATTCTCTATATATTAACTTACAGGGCTTTTTAAAATATTTATCTTATGATATTAATACTGTACTGTACTTTTGATCTCAGAACAAAGCTTCCATATACAACTGTGACCAAAGTACCTGTGACCAATTAAATTTTGGTTGGGCACAAAATATGTTTTTCTCGCCAATACAAATGCAAACAATATTTACACAAAAACAAAATTAAAATCAAACACTGCAAACTTTGTTATGTTTCCATCTTATATACGGGAAGGGACCGTATGCAGATGATGTCATAAAGCCTCCTGGATGTCGACTCGCTTTTAAGGCTTCGGGATCTGAGGGAGAATGCGACTTTTAACAAGCGCCATAATCGGCACCAAACAATGTTATAGACCAGCGTAAAAGTGCAGTTAGAGGTAGGACCATAAAGCATTGAGGACATTTCCTTTTTGTGTTTTGCAAGGAAATCTTTGTTTTATTAGGGTATTTTAGACTGCTTTAATAGATTTAGTCGAAACAAATAAAATTTACGTTTGTGTGTGTGTGTGTGTGTGTGTGTGTGTGTGTGTGTGTGTGTGTGTGTGTTTGTTTGTGTTTGAGCGTGTGCAGTCCTAGAAAGAAAGATGTTAGAGATGAGACAGATGGGGTCAAGGGTTGGGTCAAGACCTCTGTCTGTTGTGAGTCTTTGTGTAAACAGTTTGAAGTCCTTTGTGGGAGAAATATGGAACATGGATTAATGTCTGCGGTGCGTTTTTAAATAGCTCTTCTCAGTCAGTCAGCCTTTATCTTATTTAAAATCCAGCTGAAAAACCAGTTTGTGTCACTTGACCTTCTAACATTCTTTTTAGTGCCTCTGTCGACCCCTGAACCGAACTCCCAACCTCTGTCAAACCTCCCCTCTCCTCTCTTTTCCCAAAGCTTACCTGTCACTTCCCTCCCTCTGTGTGTGATAACAACGTAACACCTGTGTCTTTAACAGTTTTTTAAACACACCATAGGCGAGATCTAGCCTTTTTTTGTTTTTTACATACCCTAAATCTGTGATCTATAAAAGTGAATTGCTCTCACAGATGCTGGGTTTTTATAGTGCCCTGGAAATCATAACAAGTAGTGCTATGGTGTGTGATATTTGGACAAGTGCAGATGTATGGGCCACTGAGATTACTGTATTATGGGACATTATTGTGATAACAGAGATTCCCTTAGCTCATATTTAATAATTATGACACATGTAGGTTTTCTTTCACGCTGATCTCTGGACCTGCTGGGTGTTTCTATAACTTTTTTGTCAACCAAATCCTTATGTGTCGCTGGCTCAGGCTGTTTGGCATCAGTGGACCGTCCACGTCTTACCTCATGCCTCTCTCTCCACAGGTGTCAGCTGCAGATGAGGATCGTGGTTCGTTTGGTGCTATATCCTACAGCTTGGGTTCTGGCTCTGGAAGTGCCGTGCCATCCCACTTTACCTTAGACAAGGAGACTGGCCAGCTGTGCACCCGCACAGCTCTGGATCGAGACGAGGGACAGGACAAGTTTGACTTGACGGTCACTGCTACGGATGGAGTAAGAAGACTCTTACCTTAAACTTTAAGAAATAGCAATTAACAATTATAATCTTTACCTTTTCACTTTTTAAAAAAAAGCAGTTTTCAAAGGTAAATATCTTCATAAATTTCTTTTGTTTGGCAAAAGTTAGACAAGGATTGAAACCTCTAATGTTTATATGATTATTATGAAAATACAGCCAACAAACCAGTTTAGCATAGCACAAAGACCGGAAGACATGAACAACAGGTAGCCAGCAAGTTCACAAATTCCCAACAAATCCCAAATTTATTTAATATTTGCTTTGTATAGAGTCTGGATGGTTCCAAGTGAACTGTGTCCCCCTGTTTCCCGTCTGTGTGCTAAGCTAAGCTTGTCTACTGATTCTAGCTTCATAATTTTCATATAGACATTAAAGTCTCATCGGTTCTCTTGTCGACCTCTTACCTAAATCCTCATTTTTACAATAAAGACAGATGAGGCAGGAGTTTTCATCGATCCTCTCCCCAACTCTCAGCAAGAAAGCCAGTAAACAACCCCCCCCCACAAAAAATCCTTTAACTTTTGCATCTCTTATGCAGTCTACTTAGAACTGAAATAGACTTCTGAATGAGACCAAAAACCCAAACTAGGCTAAAGTCAAACAACTATTTCTATGTGTTGTTCCATGACCAGACACATTACTTGCTGAGTGTTTAATGCTCCTTCTAATCAAAGTTTCAAGCTGAAGGCAAATTAAAGATGTGAACAGCTGCTCTCAAATAAATCTGATCAAAGTCTGTTTGAAGACGACAGCGTCCTGTTTCTTACTGTGTGTCCTCAAGAAAAAAAAAAAAAAAAAAAATCAGGGGGAACCGCGGCAGCATGGCAAAGCAATCAGAGCAAACTGTGAGGAAGTGTGGGGAGGAAAAAGGTAAAGAAGTAGAAAAACAGATCAATCTAAACACTTTAAGTATGCTCTTATTGTAGGATGCTATTCAAACTAAACACGCTACTTACTTGACCACATTTACACAATCTTTGCTCCAGAGTCTTCCCAGTAGACCCCTGTGCATTAAGTATCAATTAATCACATTGGAAATCAGCATTGAAACTCCAAATGAGGTGCAATAAAGCATTAATTTTCTTGTGTTAATCTAGGTCACATAAAGAAGTAAAATGCTGCACCCTACGTAACCATTGTTCTTAATATATTCTTATTTGTTCCAGTATTGGTAGTCATTTTTCACCCTTGATCAGGTAAAGATTAAATGCAGGTCAATAATTAACCCCAAACCCCCCACAATGCATCATTTCTCCCACACCTAGCACATTCTTAGCTTAGTTCATCTGGTGTCTTCTCCCTCCCTTTCAACTCTCCTTGTTTTTAATGATCTCATAAAACTGAGCCCGCAGATAGAGTGTAATGAGTGCAAACGTTTGTCCTTGCTGACAAATGCATTCTACGCTTGATTGGCTCCATATTTCGGGAATCTTCTCCAGAGATCTCATCCTTTCTCCTTTACAGCTGCTTCTTCTTACCAGTGTGATATAAATCTAGCGTCATAGTTTTATAACATGAAAGTCCTGGACTGTCGCTTCTCACCAAGGACTAGAAAACAAACTGATTGTTGTCCTTGGTGATATACAGTGCAGGAAGGAAGGGAAGGGAAGATGTGATTCAAACAAAGGAGATATTCATATGATTTATGATTTAGACCCCTTTTGTCTCAGCAGACTAGTCAGTTATGGTTCATAATGTCATCACAGCATTTGCGTCTGCTGATGCAACCTATTGAGTCAACTTACATTATATTAAAATACTAGCCATTTATTAAATCTAATCCTGAAAACCTTTTCTTTCAGGGTGGTTTGAGCTCAGTGGCCCGTGTGCGAGTCTCAGTGGTGGACATCAATGACAACCGGCCTGCCTTCTATCCAGTCCTCTACACTGTCAGTCTCAGTACCCATAGTGCCCCAGGAACCTCTGTTGTCAGGGTAACAGCGAATGACCCTGATGCTGGAGTAAACGGCAGGGTGACCTACCGCACGGTACCTGGAGGAGGCTCTGCTTTCTTCACTCTTAATAAAGACACAGGTATGTGTGTGTTTATGTGTGTGTTGGTGTAGAATGTAAAAGCATTTGGTACAATAGTGTGTGTGTGGTATAAACTGACAACCACACACACTGATTCAAAATGAATGAGCTATTTATAAATGTGCCTGCTGTTAAATGTTAAATTAAAAAAAAGCAAAGGATATGAAGTAATTTGTCTTCCCTACTTATCTCCCTTCCTCTCCAGGTGTGATTTCTCTCTCCCGCTCCCTTCACGGCAAAGCCAACACAGTGATCTCCATGGTGATATCAGCCGAGGATGGCGGTGGTCTGACGGCGCCGGTCAACGCCAGGGTAAATGTGAGCGTGGTGGGCGGCTCAGTGTCGTCTCCCGTGTTTGAACAGGCCCAGTATTTCTTCACTGTGTCTGAGGACGTTCTCAGGGGGACGGCGGTGGGAGTGGTCCGTGCTGCTGCCAAAACAGGTGAGGGGTTCGAGTCTGAGCCGATAGAGTTTTTTTTACCTGATTTGCCGAAGGGAACCTGTTTTATGTGACTTACCTGGTTTCATCTTTCTGACAAGAACTGGAACAAAAAAGCACTAATGGGCTGGAAGATCTTGATGTCATAACTCTCACAGCAGCAGTTGTATAAATACACAAGGGCACACATTCCATTAAGAAATCACATCTATTACACAGTGTGGGCTTGACTGGTGTTTTTTTTTTTTTTACTATTCTTTTATTATTAATGACTGAGAAATGGATTTGGAAGGGATTGTAATTCTGAGTGGGAGTTGAAGTGTTCTCAGAGGTGCAGTGGACTAAGAGCAATTATCTCTGTGTAACTGTACAAGACCTCCTGTTATTCTATCTCTTAAACTACTTTGAGTGAATCCAACTCTTCATTAACACTTGGATGGAAAAAGTTCACCACTGTTTAAAAAAGGTGGACATGGATTTGTCATTAGATTATTTTATGTGTTGAGTATGTTTTTCTGGCTAAAGAACCCTTGATCATTACCTTTTAAGTCTTAAAACAAAGAGACATTTTAGTTATTTGTCAAGCAAAAATGGCAAAGATCTGCTTCTCAAATGTGATATTAATGTTTTTTCTGCATTTGCAACATGCCTTTTTAAATCCTCTATAAAATTTTGCAACCTTAGTCCCATAGTTGCTGTCTTTTTCTCACCATCCATTTATTTCTTTTGCTGTCTGTCTGTCTTCCGTGCAGGTGTTTCTAAAGATATCCTCTACTCTATCTCTTCTGGAGACCCTGATGGTTATTTCATGGTGGACAGTGCTTCTGGTACCATTCGCACTGCCCTTCCTCTGGACCATGAAACTTGCTCTAGTCTTGATCTGGAGATCCAGGCACGCTCTGGCTCTCCTCCTGCATACGGGACCAGCAGGGTACGAATAACCATTTCTGACGTCAATGACAACGCTCCCACCTTCCTCCCGTCCTCATCAGAGTCCCTCCTTTTACCCGAGATCACCAAAATGGGGACTGTTATCTACACCATTCAAGCCAGTGACAAGGATTCGGGCCATAACGGTCAGCTCAGCTTTGATCTGGTATCTGCTGGGGCTGCAGGCAGCAACGGCCAGAGGACGTTTGGTGTTGACCGAGGCAGTGGGGAGGTGCGTCTTATCGGGAGTTTATCATATGATAGTGTCCCACGTTATGACCTTCAAGTGGTTGCCAAAGATGGTGGAGCACCTCAGCTTAGCTCCACCTTCACCCTTGTGGTCCACATCCAAGCTCAAGATGCACAAGGCCCCAACTTTGACACCCTGACCTATCGTGTGGAGCTACGGGAAAACACACCTCTCAACACACGTTTCCTCCAGGTCCGAGCACTCAACACAGAGGCTTCTGGGAACGGTGGAAGCTCTTCTTCATCTTCCTCCTCCTCTATTTTGTATCGCCTTAGGCCTGATGGTGACGCTGCCGGTTTTGGTATAATGCCAGATAGTGGTTGGTTGTTTGTCCGCAGCTCTCTGGACAGAGAAGTCAAAGGCATGTACCTGCTGACCGTCCTGGCCACTTCAGGCCCAGGAGGGATGGGGAGAACGGGGAGTGCCACAGTCAGGGTGACTGTAACCGATGAGAATGACAATTCCCCGAGACTGAGCCAGGAGAGGGTTTTCCTGGCTGTCAGAGAGAACCTGCTGGCAGGGACAGGCTTTGGAAGAGTGTCTGCGACAGACAGAGACGCAGGACTAAATGCTCGGCTCACATACAGGCTGCTGCACACAGACAGACACTTTCAGATTAACTCACAAACAGGTGAGGATACACCACGCAATTTGTTTGAATTTAGCAACAGTAATAGTACTTAATAAGTAGTTTAATTGAATTGTGTATGAAATATGGTTACTTCATAAGCAGCACCAACACAAGCATAATTTCCCTTGGCAAATTAGTGATTTGCTGTTTGACGGTTAAATGAGCATGGTAATTATTCCCTGACTGCAGCAAGTAATGATATCTTCCCCTCTTTAGGTGAGATCAGCACACGCCTCGCCCTGGACAGAGAGCTGCAGTCCAGCTACCAGCTTGTTGTTGTCGTACAGGATGGGGGCACGCCTCCTCGCAGCGCCACCGGCACTGCTCACATCACCGTGCTGGACGAAAACGACCACGCACCCAGTTTCACTCATGCTAGGCCTGACAGAGAGCTGCTACTTCAGGTGAGAGTGGAGTGTTAGACTTACATTATACTTTATAAAATGTTCAGTTTATATTTAGATATGTACAACAGATTGTTAAAGATACTTTTAATTTCTGACTGCTGCAAATTCTAATCTTTTGAAGTATGAGCAACCTTATAAATCTTTACAGTCATAGTGCTAGAAAGGAAACAAGAACAAGATAAAGAATATGAATAACATAACAGAAAGATGCTATACACAGAGAAGACATGTATGTGGGAGAAAGACATTATTTAAATAAAAATCCCTCTTTATTATAGGTGATGGAAGGTCTTCCACCTGGGACAGTAATAGGATCAGTAACAGCTAAAGACCCTGACGAGGGAGAGAATGGGACTTTATACTACTCTTTATCAGGTGAGTGCATTTCTAAATGCTTAAAGAATTAAGCACTTCCCTTTAATGTTAATATTAATTTGAAAGTTTATTTGTTCAACATTTAAACTGACATTACATCCATATTCATTGCATCCTTTACAGGTCCTAGAGCCGAGCGTTTCTCCCTTAATCCAGCCAGCGGTGAGCTGAGAACAGCTTCCCCCCTGCGATGGGCGGAGCGAGCCGAGTATGCTTTCACTGTTACCGCTGCTGACCATGGCACACCAGGCCTCAGCTCCACCTGCCAGATACAGATACAGGTAAACATAATCTGTTCATTTCCATATCTTGATCCATACTACAACTGCATGCACAAGCACCTACACATTTATTATGTCTTCTAATCAGCACTAAGGCATCAAGCAATTGGAGACTAAGGCCAATCTGATGACAAAACCTAAAACTGTCACATGTACACATTACCTCAGTCCTTTTGCATTCCTTCTGCGAGTAATTTCCTCAAACTGTGCACAAAGCGAACCATATAACTGTCAAAGGAATTGGAAAAGAAGGTAAATATGAGAAGGAGAGAAACTGAACCTGTGCCTGTACAAACAAAAGCATATATCCAATCTAGTGCGTGTTTCCTGCTCCAAAAGTTAGTGGGGTAACCAAAACCCAAGGTGAGAAACCCTGAGCTGCAGGAGGGAGCTGGTCTGGACTGAGTTATTGTTCTGAACTTTCTGTTGGAGGGTCAATCCTGCATATCAACACACAATATCAGGAATTCAACAGCAGGAAAAAAAAAAAAGGGTCTGCCACAGAGGTATTTAGCCAGAGAAGGGTGGTGGTTTGCTTTGACTGCGAAGCTTTGAGCTTGGTGTTTTTATGTGATGTGATTTCAGAAAGGAAAAGGATGCTAATTACAGCGGGAGTGCTTGCCTTAGATTTCTCCTGCGCCCTGCTTGTGCAACACTGAGATTAGACAGAGGGGAAACAGGCACCTTGGAATCAAATGCTCCCAGATGAGATTTGATGAGAGCCAGCTGCATCAAATCACACAGAGAGAAAAGGGAATATATATCACTGTACGGTAGCAGTTAGTGAGACATACACGCACACGGACACACTCACTGTAACAACGCACTCAAACACTCCCATGAGCTAACATTTCCAGATAATGATTTTGAGATAACATTTCACATAGCTGTGGGTAAAATCAGACACGGGGATAGTGCTGTGCACCACAAGCACCCGAGTAAGGCTCACTAGCAAGTTTGTACAATAAAAAAACTCTTTGGAGACAAAGTAGAGTACAGGTCAGTGCAATTACTGGCATCATCTGATACAGCAATACATTTAACATGATTTAAACACTGAGATGTACTTGAGCTTGTGACTTTAAAATATCAAAAGTCCTTAAAGCTGCGGTCCTGTAACCTTATGTTTGAAAATTTGTGGCTTAAATTATTGAAAGCCTCAATTATATGCATTGCGTGACTAAATATCACTCACTTGCTGCATTGCTGAATAAAAATATGATTCAAAAAATGAGACATTGATCTATTTTGTAGCTTTAGGAGTCAAATAAAGGCGATTTCTTTTAACGTGTGGTTTGCAGTGTGTTATCTGCACACAGGGTCAGTCTTTGAGCACATGAGCACATTTTATCCTTCTTTTTTTAAAAGTTTATCCCTGCTTTTCATGTTTTAATAACGAAAACATGCATTAGTTGCAGCAAATCTTAGTAATGAAAGTAAAAATGTGTGTGTGTGTGTGTGTGACTGAGTGTTTGGATTTCTTGATGATGAAACCAGTTCTCGTTAAAATCTGCTTTTGTTTGCTGTCTTCGGAGCTCTTTGATCTGTACAGAAACTATATCAAACCCTGAGGCTGTTTTCCAGAGTGGCGAAAGCCCCCTGGCACTCACTTGTTTCCCATATGACCAGACCACAGCATGTGGAGGCTGCACTTCTTGCTCTGCGCTATTTGAACTGGAATATTTACAGTTTTCCTTCCCATTACACCCTTCATTACTTTGGCACAGGTCACAAACTCTGACTCTAATCCCGAAGCCAGAATGCTGCAGTGTCAAGATATTTACTGGCAGGATTGTACATAATGTCTTCATGCACAATGAGAATGCCTGTGAGGGTTATTATAGTAATAGCAACAAAACAGAAACAGACTACAGCCCAAGGCTATGTTTAGGGATGGACTGGGGCAATAGACGAATAGCTTCATTGTCTGTGGAACACCAACGGAAATCAGTTCCAGTGATATAGCACAGCATTTGCCTTGACATTTCTATACTGGGAATAATACTATGAACTGAGAGGTTTCCCAGTGACAACTTGCATGACAGGATCTGAATCATTATGATTAATTGAAGAAAGTTACAGCAAATGTTGAGTTACAATGAGCCTTTCTGACCCAGTTCTCTTTCCTTCAGGTTCTCAGCTCTTCCAGGTCAAACCCCAAGCCCAACATGCTCTTCATGACCCTGAACACAGTCGAAGGAGTTCCTCCAGGCTCCATCATTGGTTCTGTCCGACCACATGACCAGCAGGAATCTGCTTTATTGGAAGGCCAGGTGACCTACCTGGTGGTGGGTGGGACGGACCGAGATGGGACTTTCATGGTGGATCGTTTGAAGGGCGATGTGTACTTGGTACGGGAGCTGGACTATGAGAAGGGATCGAGGTACACACTGAACATCGAGGTGTCTGACTTCTCACAGGCATTTCCCAGCAGCCACTTGGTGCGGTTGGATATCAATGTGCAGGACAGCAATGACCATGCCCCCCAGTTCACAGAAGATCCAGTTACCATTGTGATCCCAGAGAACATGGAGCCAGGGGCTTCCATTTACACTTTCCAGGCTTTGGATCAGGTAAGAAAGAGAGTCTATTAAATCTGAAAATGGACTTTTAATGTTAACCATTGATTGATACTTGTTGTCACTGCATAAGATTAATACTTTTTCAATCAAGCACAATAAATTAACAATAAACTTAAGTTCATTAACAATAAACTTGTGACTTCCTCTCACTGTGTAATGTAATGTTTTCTTTTTAGGATGGCAGTGGACCAAACAGTGAGCTACGTTACTCCATTGAGCACTACTGGCCCGACACGCCTGACCTCCTGACCCTTGACCCCTCCAGCGGAGTCCTGACCCTGGGGCAGAAGTTGGATCGTGAGTCAACATCATCCCTCTACCTCGTGGTGCGAGCCACAGACCAGGCGGTGGATCCCTCTCAGAGGCGCTGGGGTTCTGTCACCGCCCGAGTGTTTGTGACGGATGAAAACGACAATGCTCCGGTGTTCAGCTCCCCGTCTGCGGTCAGCGTCATGGAGGATCAGCCTGTTGGGTGAGTGGCACGTCCACCTGTAGTCTGTTTTTGGTACCTCAGTGCACATTTCTATTATTGCTTTGACGAATTTCATGCATCAGGCTACAATGGAAAAACTCTGAATATAAAAAATAGCCAAGACCATGGACTTTTACAGCTCCAGGAAAGTGAAAGCGGTTGTCATGTTTGTATCTTTATCGACAGGTTTGTGATTTTGTACGTGATGGCTCGAGATGAAGATGAAGGGGAAAATGGCCGGGTGTCATACAGAATCCAGGCAGGCAACAGCGCCGGTCGCTTTAGTCTGAACCCCAACACTGGTAAGCTTATTTTTAGAGTGAGACACAGCGTCTAAAAATACAGTAATGCTTCAGTAATGTACCAGGGTCTGTGGGTACTGGGGATTTCTCATAAATATCCAATTTACACTCCATCAAGAGATGATTAGGTTAGGATTGAAATCATTTTGTGCATTTGCAATGCTGCTTTGAATGATTTAACACAGCAGGAGTAGTATGTGGCCTTTTTCTGCGGGCTCTCATGATTGATAGATAATCAGCATCCCACCCCTAGAAGCCCCATGAATGAACAAAACTTTCCAGAAGATCGTAATTGCCCTACCCAGGACTACAAGGACATTACTGAAGTGCTGCGTCTACATGGTCTCAACTGCTAAAACACTCATAACCCTCGTAACCCTCTTTACTAGATGATCTTTCAATGCCTGAGAGCAATTTTTCAATGAATAATGCTTGCAGTTCTTTTCTTGAAGCAGTTGTTCATGGGAACCAATTTGGGCTGCAGACTGGAGTAGCCTTTGATATTTTATATATGTGTGTATGTGTAATCTCTCCATCATCTGAGCTGGGTGGTGTGGGTGCGCGTAGAACTTGCTGAGACGGGATTAAGAGCCATAAGACAGACACTTAATGCAGCTTCCAGATGGGAGAAAGTCTTTACTTCATTACTGTCAAGTGTCTGGTGTGTTAGCAGGGGTTGATTTCACCTCTGGTTTGTTTCTCCGACTGCGTGGTGTTAAGCTCATGGTTAATAATAGCTGTAATGGCAGATTAGCATCGTATTGAGAAGACATTTACCAAACTGCTTGGCTAATGTGGGGGGTATCATTAGCCTGATTATAATTTATATGTCTGCACTGCCAACATGAGCTTTCTGTTACTCCCCACTACAGCTACTTTACCGCTAGTACTTAACCACTTTAAAGCTAAGGTTTCTTATAAGTCCTTTCAGTTATTCACATCGATCTACAATAAAGTAAAGCCTTAATAATATCCATACTGGAGTTATATAGATTGCTTTGGCAAAAATGATCAATACTCTGATGCCAAAGTTTATATCTCTGCAAAGTTAAAAGGATTCACCTCAGCAGAGTCACTGCTGTATGGCATATCCTCATTTTGCTGTATTTTGGCAGTTCAGCCATGGCAGCTTATTGTTATTGTTATTTTGAATTGTAATGATGGCGCACTTAGGCATTAACAACTTTCAGTCAGTGCGTTTGCTAAAGTCTGACTCACTGGTTGTAAACTGTTGGTTTAAGTCTACCATTGGGGACTATTTCCAGTTGGCATTCTCCTCCCCTTCAGCCATTTGCTCGTTACCATGAGACACTGTGTTGCATGCTGGGCTTAGCGCTGCCAGTGACAATTGCAGTTGGCTCAAAGAAAAATAAACAAGCAAGAGCATTTTTCTTTTGTTTATAGCAGATTGATTACAGCAGAACACTAGTGTCAGTCAGGAAGTAAGCTCAGACTGTGTGCTGTTTTTATGTCTCTGGCTGGAGGTTTAAAGTTTTCAGGCTGACCGCCTGTCCAACTGCACATACATATGTATATTCCCTTCTTGTGAATGCCATATTTCAAGAGAGCTTTGAGGAAATACTTCAAAATTAAGCACAAATGTCCATTTAGATACAAGAATGAAGGGATTAGAATTTTGGTAGTCAAAGGGCAAAAGTCAAGATCACTGTGAACTCATAAAGCTAAAACTAAAGAAGTCAAATGCCAGTTATGACAAAATTTCACATTTTTCATGTAGTTTAAAAACATAGATAAAATATGGTTGTTCTATTGTTAGACCTGTGTTGTACTTGTATATAGGTAAGGTAGTGAAATCCTAGATACCATGTTTATGGCTGCAACACTGCAGTAAATGAAACTATCTTACTGCCCTGTGCAGTATATTATGATCATTTCCCTGAACGTAAGCATGACATATTTCGTATCTTTGGGAACCTTGGGAACTTCGGTAGCATTTAAATAAAGTTTAATGTGAGTCTGAGCAAAGCTAGTGCAGAGAGGTTAAGAGCACCTTTATCATATATGCTGACATTGTATCACTAACACCAAATTGGCTACAGGGCAGAATGAAATAGCACAGTAAATGTTTTGCATCTGTTTGCATTTGACTGAAACATGGGAGCTAGCAAAATCTCACAGAAACATCCGAGCTTCAGCCTCACAGAGCAGTCAGCACATGCTGAATGTGTTTGGCATGCTGTAGTGTTTTTAAATTACACACATTTCTCAGGTACAGCAATCCGGCCTAACTTGTACACTGCTGCACACACACACACTCATGTTTCCTCTTATTTTCACTGACCCTCATGGTAGTTCTGAGTAAAAGAGTAACTTAAACACTATCTATACCAGCTCAAATGATATAAAACACACCTTAACTGATGCCAATAGATGTTGTAAAGGAAAAAATAACCAAATTCCAAGGAAGTTTATCAGATAATTTATATTGGCAACTATATAGTTCAAGATTGTAATCTAGATTCTGCCTGTGTTTTCCTGCATGCCTGTGTGCTAATGCTTTGAAGTAATCGTACATGTTCACTGATAAAGTACTGCAGTACACTGATTTACACTGAAGTGCCAGAATAGAAGAGCTGTTATGAAGTAACTGTGGTCTCCTGCTTACTGTGGAAACTCTCATAAAGCAAAGCTGTGAGGCTTTTGTTTGCTTTACTTTACTTTTTACTGGTGCACAGGGCATACAAATACTGCCTCTCTCAGGTACACAAGATTACATGTTCACAAAAATGATCCAAACACACAGAGAACGCAACTACACAATCATTTCAAGACAAAAAATAAACTGAGACTAGAGGTTTTAAGTGAAGTAACCTGGAAAGTTTCAGCTCTCACTGCTCATTTTTTCCCTTTTGCAGGATCTCTTTCCATCCTTAAAGCTTTAGACCGGGAGGAGCAAGAAGTTTTCAATCTCACTATTGTAGCGGAGGATCATGGGATACCTCAGCTTTCCACATCTCAGGTGCTGTCTGTGCAAGTGATTGACGTCAACGATGAAGCTCCGGTGTTCCAGCGTGCAGAGTTTGAGGCCCAGGTTATGGAAAACAAAGGACCAGGAACAACTGTACTAAAAGTTACTGTCACTGACCGGGATCAAGGTTGGTTTAAATGTTTACTTTTAATATTGAGAAATTTGGTAGTCACAAGACCTCAAGATTATATGTAGAGACACAAACAATCAATTTAAACGCACCTTTTTACATAGAGGTCACTCGGGTAATGGGGAAAAAAAATATACAAATCTTTGGCAATATTTTCTGCTTGTTATATGTAGATTTCACATTAGCCTACATGGGAACATACAGACAGATGGATGTAGGACAAGATATTAAACCATAATATAAAGAAAGATGTGAAAAATTCAATGCAGAAATGAGTAACGGGATATTGCCTATAAACAGTACATATACTTCAAAAAGCAAGGCCAGAGAACTAAATGAGAGACGTAAAAATGGTTATGAGAAACCACATCATCAGTTTCAACCAAACCAAAAACTAATGCAAGTGAAAATGTGCGGTTATAGTCAATCTTGCCAGCAGCTCAATGTAGCTTTGGATTCATTCTAATTACTGCTTTATTACATTGAATGTAACCTGTTTTCTTTATTGCTTGTTCCAAAGTTTGCCTCAGAATTGATTTTTTATTTGACTGTTTTGTGTTTTAACGCAGGTTCCAATGGCCAGGTGACATATGGGGGTGTGACAGAGGAGGGCTTCATCATCAACCCTGTGACAGGAGTCATCACCACCACAAAGGAACTGGACACAGAGCTACAGGACCACTACATTCTCACTGGTACTGCTATATGTAGTGTTTATAAGAGCTGTTATTTACTAACTGAGCCCAAGCCCATTAATTTACACAAATATTAACAAGTTTATGCATTGGGCCCAACATCTCAACAATATAGCAATTTCCCTCTCTCATCAGTGTATGCCAGGGATGGAGGGCTGCCTCCGAACTTTGCCAAGGCCATAGTGCGTGTGGAGGTGCAGGATGTGAATGACAATGCTCCAGTCTTTGCAAAGCCATGGTACGGGCTGGAGGTGCCGGAGAACCAGGCCCCTGTGGAGCTTTGCTTTCTGAAGGCCACAGACCCTGATTCAGGTCCTGGTGGAGAGCTGGAGTACAGGATCACTGGTGAGAAGCACGGTTCTGTGTCTAACTCAGGTGTTTTATCAGAGCAATTTAGCTGGCTGAAACAGTATCTCACAGAGTATTTTTTGTGACTTTGGGTTTAAAATCATCAAGTTCAAATTTACAAATTGTTGAAAGATGGTTGAAAATTGGCACTATGTGTATGTATGTGATGATTGTGACGGAAACCCACTTATATTAACCATGAGGTTTGCATGCTAGAGGGAAGTTTTCAGCACTTGGACCGAAATATTGCATTTGACAGAGCTCTATTGGAAAGCTCAGATCTGCATGCAGCTTCCCCAGGCTCGTTCCTGACATTCTTCTGTCTTATTTCAGTTATCATATATTCAACCCAAGTATCTGGAGCACATTAAAACTTTAACTTAAGTGCAGAATTGGCACAGATTCTTCCCTTTTTTTCCTGACTTATATTAACACTCAATCCAAAGAAATTTTTAAAGAATTTTTTCTTTTCTTTTGCCACATGAACTTTTGCATCCAGCTGGGGACCCCGATAGAGATTTTCACCTCGACATCAGCACAGGAGCTCTTTCCACCTCACGTGGTCTAGACAGGGAAACGAGGGCTGAGTACACTCTGGAGGTTGTGGCCACGGATCGAGGCAGCCCTGCTCTCAGCTCTACTGTCACAGTGGGGGTGAAAGTGCTGGACGTCAATGACAACAACCCCGTCTTCAGCAAAAGTAGTTACTCAGTTGACGTATCAGAGGATGCTGCAGAGGGGTCCAGAGTTCTGGAGGTAAGTAGAAATGGGAGTTTTAATAGATTATCAGAGAATCAAAATATGTTTCTTGTTCACATATATGTCCTTAAATGTTAATAATTCATATAAAAATAAAAACGGATTTATCTATTTCCAGGTGTCAGCAGTAGACGCTGATGATGACCTGAATGGAAAGGTTCTGTATTTCCTCAGCCGAGAAGCGCATGGAGCTTTCACTGTGGATGAGAACACTGGTGTTATCAGCACATCAGCACCTCTGGACCGTGAAAAAGTAGCATCATACAGTTTCCAGGTGTATGCTGTTGACCTTTCACCTGCTGCACCCAGGAACACCTCAGCTCAGGTAAATTAATAAGTGGTACCTCACTTAATTTAAATATGTTTTTATGCTCATAACCTTGGAACTTAATCCACATTACCTTTTCCTTCTAGGTGACAGTGACCATCCTGGACATCAATGACAACACTCCATTCTTCATCCAAGATCCACTGATCATTGAAGTGTCCAGCAGGCGCTCTCAGCGGGTTCTAGCCACCATGAAGGCTGAGGACAAGGACTTTGGAGCTAATGGTTCTGTATTTTACCGTTTCGCAACGCCAGTGAAGGGCTTCAGCATCAACTCCCTGACTGGGGAAATCCAGGCCACTGAGTCACTGGGGGGTCTGACTCAGGCTCAGAGGACCCTGATAGTGGAGGCCATGGACCAGGGCAGTCCAGCTCAGTCTGCACAGGGGGTGGTTGTGATTTACGTGAAGGAGGTGGAGTACAACGGCATTCGCTTCTCCAGGAATGCCAGAGATGTCAGCATACAGGAGAACGCCGTAAAAGGTCTGACTTTCATACAGTAAAGCTTAACTACCCTATTTTCTGCTTCACACCTTCCAGGCTCCTCTTTAATTTCCCAGTTCCACCAGCCATTTTACTGGCGTCCTCATGCTAGTCTAAAAATTACAGCGTTTTTATTTTTGTAACTCAAAAACACTGGTCACAGTGCTGGTGATGAAATGGATGATTCTCGAGACAATGTCTAAGAAGAATCTGGGTTTGTTTATAATGTAACTTGCTATATGTATTAAGGGATAGATAGGGAATAATAATTTCAGTCTGTTTATTTTTCTATACGCTTTGCAGATCACTATGCTGTCACAGTTAAGGAATATTTTCTTTGTTCTACTTCAACATTTCAGGCACGACTGTGGCTCAGGCTCAGGCTCAACACCCAGATGGCACACGTAACGGTATCAGCTACAGCCTCTTCAGTGGGAACAGGAATAAGGCCTTCGCCATCAGCTCCTTAACAGGTTGATGTCATACTAAAACACAAGCTTTTTTTAACAATATTAGAAGTAAGGTTTGATTTACTGATTTTCCATAACTTGTGGATTTAAAAAAAAATTGCAAACAAACAAATAAGTTTAATCTGCCATTTGATTATCTCTTGATCTTCATTTTCCAATCATATCTGTGTTTCATCCAGGTGAAATCAGGGTGCAGAGCTCTAAGGGTCTGGACTTTGAAGACACTCCGAGACTGCGGCTAGTTGTGAAGGCTGAAACTGTGTCCTCCACATCTTTCATGGCTATCAACTTAATTCTTCAGGACGTCAATGACAACCTTCCTCGCTTCCAGCTGCAGAATTATGTGGCCTACATGAGAGAAGCACAGGGATATGAAATGCCAATCATACAGGTAATGCCATACAGAAATTTGCACAATAAACAACACAAAATCATACCAGTATTTGGTCTATTGGAGTTTTGCTAAGAGTAATAATAAATTCTCATTATTCTCCCTTTTTACTTGTTCCACTTCAACTTCTTCCAGGTGGTTGCTGAAGATGTGGATCAGGGCCAAAATGGTCAGGTGACCTACTCAATCCAGTCATCAGGCATGAGTGGTCTGTTTAAGATCGACCCGATGACAGGAAGCATCACCACAGCGGCCATCATGGACCGTGAAATCTTCACCCAGACCAAGTGAGAATAGATCCGTGGTTGAACAAACCTCAAAAAGATCCAATCCATGTGCACATTTTGAGGATAGATATGCCACCGATCAGCCACAACATTAAATCCACTGACAGGTGAAGTAAATACCTTGAAAAAAAAGTGCTCAACGCAGCAATCCAGCCTCTCAATTTCCCACATCTAAATCCAATCAAGCATCTGTGGGAACAAGTCCGAACCAAGGAGGCCCCACCTCACAAACCACATGACTCAAAGGATCTGCCACCAGTGCCCTGATGCCAGACAACACAGGACACCCCAGAGATCTTATGTTTTATGCTTTGATGAGTCAAAGCCGAGTCCAGCAATGGTGGATCCAATCGGACTTGTTCCAGCGCATTATAAAAAAATGCTTAATCAGATTGTGATCTGGAGAACTTGGAGGATTTACTTGGTCTGTTAGAGCAGGTGCTGCATGCCAAGTGACATCCACGAGCCAAGACCTGAGATTTCCCAGCAGAACATTGCAGAGACTAGATGATCAATTTGATTGGCTTCACCTGTCAGTGATTTTAATGTTGTGGCGAATCATTGTATATTACCTGTTATACCTTTGTTATTTGCACTGCTGCACATAATGTTCATACAGAGAGGAAAAATGTATAGGAGGAACAGTTCAGATGTAACATATCATGAATCATCTTCTCTTGTTTTTATTTAGACAGCTGGTGAGAAGGTTTGCATAGTCTGCTGCAGGTTTAAGCACCAGAGAAAATGATATCTGCATGCTAAACTCTGTAAATCAGTTCCCTTTCACAATAAGATTTTGAGGCTTAAGCTAAAAAAATAAAACTCAAGTACATGTAAATAATTTTATTTCAGTTTTTAATTTCATCTATCGTCAACAGTGAAAAACTCTCTGAACTACACATGTGGTAAGAGACAGGAAGATTCTTGAACAATCTCATTTTTTTTCTGCTCACTCACAGGCTGGTAGTTACAGCAACAGATCGAGGAAGTCCACGATTGGCTGGTTCAGCCACACTGACAGTGATCATTGTTGACCAGAATGACAACAGTCCCACAATTCCCTTGCCCCAGGAAGTCCGCATCCCAGAGAGTAAGCACTTAATTTCTCACGTTTTTTTGTGCTCTTGGTTGTATTGTATTTAGACCAATTTACATCAAGTACTTTAAATGTAAATTAAAAAATGTCACAGAATAGAGTCTGTATGGGTCAAGGAATGTGTAGTTGTGCATCATGGCTGTATAAAAACATTTTTTAATATAGTCTCTCTCCCTCTATCAGATATGTTGATTGGCACAGAGATCACTCTTGTGACGGGTAATGATGTCGACTCCAGTCCTGCCCTGTCCTACTCCCTGCAGCTGGACCCAACAGCCTCAGGCAAATTTGGTATTCATCGCTACAGTGGAGGCATAGCACTCACTGCTCCTCTGGACTTTGAGGAGAAGACGTGGTACACCCTGACTGTCAGAGCAACAGACAGCCAGCACCAGACTGAGGCTAACATTACAATTCTGGTGGAGGATATTAATGACAATACACCTACATTCACTCATGATCTCTATCAGGTGAGATAGTTCAGAAATCATTGTGGTGTTGCTTTTTTTTTGCACATTGATTACATTCATGGCGCCAAATAAATGTGTGTTAATGTAAACCTGTTTTTACACAAAATCATACTTGCACCTTAAAAAAAAACAGTTGCCTGATGTTTATTCTTACTGAAAATTTACGCCAGAAGAGCAGTGGAGAAAGAAATTGTCGGTTGCATGCTCCTTGCTACGTGAGGAAATGCACAGAATCTGCATGTTTAAATCTCTGATTTTTTTCACGCCTTATAAAGTTTGATAGGGAACTGGATTACTTCAGAAGCTGTTTCCATCTAACAGACTACTTCATCCCAAAGGCGAAAATTGCACTCATACACACACTGTAAAAAACGCACATGTGCATTCCCAACATGAACACACAGGGGGTGATAAAAGTTAACTGCCTCAAATTGAATGTGGAGTGGTTGCAGAAATGAGCTTGTTTAATATTTTCTTCTCTGTCTGAGGAAATGACATCAATATTAGAACAAGCTCAGGAAAAACAGGAACTACAATATAAAATGCAATTTTCTCCTCTGAGTTTAATGCCTGTTGACCTTCTCACAATTAGTTTTGGCATTTTATGTCAGTATTTATGCGATCGGTTGTTGGCCCGTTTGATTCTTTTGCCTTTTTAATAATTTACTATTTTTATTGAAATCTCTGTTCTTCAGGTAACTCTTCCTGAGCACACGCCACCAGGAAGTGCAGTTGTCACGGTAACAGCAACTGACAGGGACTCTGGAGATAATGGAAAGATCACCTACAGAGTGATGTCATCAACCGAAGAGGGTTTTTACATTGACCCCAAAAATGGTAAACAAGTCTGGCTCCCCTCCTGATATAGTTTAGCTCTAGTTTAAAAAAGAAAGTAGAGTGCAATTCATTACATTTTAAAAAGTAACTTTCCTATGGCAATGTCTGACATTGTTTTATTGCCTTCTGCGTCCAGGAACCCTGTTCATCAATCACAGAGCTGAGTTTGACATTGAACGTCCGTCAATCAGTATTGTTATTGAAGCTCGTGACGGAGGCTCTCCTTCACTCTCCTCCCTCACCACAGTCCAGGTCCAAATCTCTGATGTCAATGATAACGCACCTGTGTTTCATCAATCAGAGTACAGGTCAGTCTGCATTCATTAGAATCTGGATGTATTTTGGTGTAGCCTCAACAGCTGTCCTTACATATGTTATTTCTTCCTTCTGCAGGGCTACAGTGTCTGAGGATACCATCCCAGGATCAACAGTTCTGACTTTTGAGGCCTTCGACAGCGACCTCTCTCGAGAAAACTGTGGCTTTGACTTTGCTATTGCCAATGGGAATGAAGGAAATGCATTCCAGATTGAAAGCAGCGTTCGGTTCTTGGAGGGGCGGGGCTTTCAGACAGTTGGGACCCTGCTGTTGGCTGAGGGGCTTGATTTTGAAACCAAACCCCTTTACAACCTCACTGTGGTGGTGTCAGACCGTGGTGTGCCCCAGAGGAGTTCTAGTGTTGCTGCTGTGATAACCATTGGTGATGTGAATGACAACCCTCCAGTGTTCAGCAGAGCAGAATATACTATATCACTGAGTGAGGGAGCTGCTGCTGGGACTGAGATCATACGACTGACAGCTACAGGTGGGAAAAAGTCTTCACTTTCTGTCCAGATATCTTCTTTGTTTATCTCATAGTTAACTCATTGTACTCTGTTGTTGTCTTGTTGCCAGACCCAGACTCAACTCCCAATGCTGAGGTCCAGTATACGATCAGCTCTGGCGATGAGGTGAACTTATTCAGCATGGACCAGTGGACTGGAGCCTTACGCCTTCAACGAGCACTAGACCGCGAGCACCAGTCCACACACATTGTCATCATCCAGGCTACAGACGGTCAGGGTCACTTTACGCTGGCTCCCGTCATTGTTGAAGTCAAAGATGTAAATGACAATCATCCATTCTTCCCTGTTGAAGTCCTGACAGCCACCATCAGAGAAAACCAACCAGCAAACTCAGCTGTGACTGTTCTACATGCCATTGACCATGACACAGGGGTTTTTGGTCAACTGACTTACTATATGATGGAGCGGTCTGGTTTGGGAAAAGACAGCTTCACTGTGGACCAAAACTCAGGAGAAATCAGAAGCAGAATTCCCTTTGACTTTGAGAAGATCAACTCCTTTAACTTTGTAGCAGTAGCAGTAGATTCAGGGAACCACTCGGCCACTGTAACTGTGCAAGTGTTTGTCACAGGTGAGGATGAGTATGATCCACTCTTCACGTCCTCTGAGTTCTCCTTTGAAGTACCAGAGGGAGCTAAGAAAGGCCAGAGCATTGGCCAGGTCCAGGCAAATGATGAAGATGGAGGGGTGGATGGTATTGTTCTCTATTCTCTTCCTACCAGCTCTCCGTTCTTTGATGTAAACAAAACCACCGGGGTGATTTTCCTGAAGATGGATGGTTCAGGCAGCAGTAGTGGCAGCGGTTCAGGCCGAACCAAACGAGAAACCAGGCTGATGACCCTGGATGTGAAAGCTCACAGTCCTCTCGATGTATCTCGTACCACTACAGCCCAGGTTGTCGTCGATGTCACCAACACCAACTTTGGCCTGGCTCCTGACGTCAACATCCTGCTGATTAGCATCATCGCTGTGTCTCTTGGTTTTATCATATTGCTTGTGGTCATGGCTGTGGTTGTGTTCCTCGTCAAGTCACGCAGGAGGAAGAAGGGTCAGGAAGCAGGAAACCGAACTGTTGCCTCTGGAACTGCTCTGCAGAAATTGGATGACTGCAGCTCAGGACCAGGAAGTGAGAGGATCTACCACCAGGCTTTGCCAGGCTACGCTGGAGATCAGGGTGGAGCTGGTGGTGGTCCCTATACTAGAGGGGGCTCTCTGGATCCCTCTCACTCCAGTGGAAGAGGGTCGGCCGAGGCAGCAGAGGATGATGAGATCAGGATGATAAATGAGTACCCCCGTGTGGCCTCTATCACCTCATCCATGCAAGAGCACATCTCTGCCAGAGGACCAGACTCTGGAATTCAGCAGGATGCTGATCAGCTCTCAGATATCTCCTGTGAGCCTGCAGCTTTGGAGGGCAGCACCTGGTTCAAAGGAAAGAAACTGGGAGGCAGTCTAAGTGGAACCTTGCTCTCTGGCCAACTCCCAGTCTATAGAGATGAGGGAGGCGGGTATCTAGGAGTGGGCCGCGGACTTAACATTTCCCTCCCTAAGGATTACGCCTTCCCCGAGGATGGTAAACCCTCGGTCGATGGTTCCCTCACAGCTATCGTTGCCAGTGATGAGGAGCTGCGTGGAAGCTATAACTGGGATTACCTTCTCAACTGGTGCCCACAGTTCCAGCCTCTGGCTAACGTCTTCACAGAGATCGCCAGACTAAAAGACGAAAGTGCCCAGCAGAACCAGAACCCTCGTCAACCATTCCAGCCCAAGCACAAACTGGATCCTAAACCTAGAATTGACCCTCCACCACTCATCACATCGGTGGCTCACCCAGGGGCCATGTCTGTTCCCCCTAAGGTACCTGTGATTGGAAGGACATTCCCTCACTTGGCCTCACTTCGCAGGTCCCCTATCAGTCATGAGGGGTCCATTTCATCAGCAGCAATGTCCCCCAGCTTTTCCCCATCTCTGTCCCCTCTGGCAGCTCGATCTCCAGCTGTTTCTCCCTTTGGAGTCAATCAAGGGCCCTCAGCATCAATGATCAGCACCAGGGAGCCCTCTCTGGACCAGAGTCCTGATCACGAGATGAGAATATGATGAAAATTTAGAAAAACTATTTAAAGAAGAACTTAAAGACAACCAATCTGAGAGAAGCATGATAAAGCATCCTTTGGTTGTTATTTTTACAAAAACAAAGGAAAGCAAGTGGAGGTGTCAGTTGTACTGTCATTCTCAGACAACATTGTTTTCAACACAAGAATGAAGTTCTCACAAATGTCTGGATAGTGACATTTGTTTTAAAGAGTCCAAGCATATGAATTTTGGACCATAAACACACCCACAAAAACATTCTTAACCTTCTCCTGGTAGAGTATTTTAATTATTCAAAGTATTCCCATTGTTTGACTCTGTTAACAGGAATACACAGAAGTGGAACATGTGCCTGGGTTGACAGGACCAGCCCAAACTTCAATGTCAACAGTGACGCAGGTCTCCATGAACTGAACAGGGTTAAGGGGTGATCGGACCTCCTCATGGGAACACGCACTTACCATGCCCTGCAGTCAGAGATCCCTTAGTGTGTAGATAGATAGATTGATAGACTGATAGATAGATGTGTAGTTTTCATGTTAACTCACTGGCTGGCCAGAGAGCTAAGGGCCTTGTTCCTCTCTTTGTGTCTGTGGACATTTTTACACCCCAGTATTAAACTCATCTAGTGGCTGCTTTTAAAATGGCCTTTGAACATGTGTGTGAACCCCATGGACATTAAAAAAAAGGTCTGCGTTCACAAAGACACTGATTCATTGAATTGCCAATGCATCGTATAGTGAAAGAGCAATGGAGATTATTGTTTTTCTCATGATGACATTTCTTTGATTTTTACTTTTATTTTTATATATTTTTATATAAAATTATGTTTTTGGTTTCAGAAATGCCATTATTCAACATGGAGAGGTTATTGTTTTTGTGTATTTGCATATATGTATATTTGTATGTATGCGGGCTACACTATGTACTGTATGTGTCTCCTAGATTTTTCAGAAACTCTTGTGACAGTTCTGATGTGAGTGAGAAGGAGACTTAAGTGTTTTTAGCATTATTTATATAAAAAAAAGGACTTGCTGCCACATTTCGGCAGTAGGAAACCAAACATAGCTCACACTATGTTGTGTTTTTACCTTAAGGATTTTTCTTTTTTTTTTCTTGTCAAAGTGTAGATCATCCCAAATCCAAAACAGAAATTGGATAAAAACCTGTGATTAATCAAAATGCCTGCTTCTCCAGCAGGTCAGCACTCTGATGTGGTTTGCAGTTATGCACAACAGCACATTCCCTTTGTTATTCAGGGACAACTCAATTTGCTGATCACCTCTGTGTCTTTGAAAGAAAGTGCTTCCCAATATCAGTCACATCAGTCAATAACTTAAATGCATTTTACTGTGAACTTCTTCATCTCAGCACAATAAAAAAAATAGCATGCAAAGAAAAGGCTGGGAATCTCATAGAAAAGTGTCAGGAGTGGCAATGTAGCACATGAGCCGGAAGAGTGGGAAGCAAAAAAACCTGAATGCATGAGCCCTGATGAATGTACAAAGATTCAGCAACCGGTGCAGTATTTATTTTCCACGTTAACTCTCTGTACTCTGCATTTTATGTCTATGATTCAGTTATGATTGTCACCAACGTGATGAGGTGTTTTCAGGTTCCATGTGTTTAACTCATCATCTGCACCTTCTTTCTTTTCTCTCGACATTGAGACCCAGTTTTAGCAACCGGCTTGTGTAGCAAAGTTGTGAAGTTCTTCCATGTGCATTTATCATCATGGCCTGTTTTTTAATCTTTTAGGGTAATTGGATGTTTTTCTTGTTTTAGAAAGATGGCCTCTACCTCTGTTCTTTCTTCAAAGTAGCCCTAAAAAAGGCCAGTTACAAAGTTGCGACTGCAGCTAAAAGCTACACATGCCATGAGCCGAACTTCAGCACAACATGCTCTTGACTCCTAATTATGCTGTTTCAGAAACATCTCTGTGTTGGAGGACCTCCATTTCAAGTTCAGTTTGAGATGACTGCCAGTGACTGATCAGTGAAGTAATGGCAGAAAAAGAAGGACTGTACATGTATTTAAAGCAAATAATAAATTCCTACTGATCTCTTTTGACAAACTGGAGTCAGACTTCATCTTTTTTAAAAATTCAAACCTAAGACTGTGAGGAAAGAACCGAAAAGTAAAAGAAAAGTAACTAAAGTTTAACAGTGTACCAGTTATCTTGGCTGTGAACGGCAACTCTGAGGAGCTTGAGATCACTTGCGTCATTTTTAAAAAGGCTATTACTAAACAGAGGGGCAGACTTGGCTTTTGGCTGATTCACAGCAGACCGTACTGTATGAGGGCAGTGAGCCAGGGCACACAGACCCACATCCAATAACAATCACCATAAGGCTTGAAAGAACATTAAATATTCACATTCACGATCATATCAATAAATAAATAATACATTCTGTATACATAACATTTTATAGTGAAAACACATTTTTTTTCCAATATAGTTAAAAATTTTGGAAACCAAAACAGACAAAAAAAACTTTAAAAGAAGACAATAAATACATTGACGACCTTGGGTGAAGCTGTGGGAAAAGCTTTTTTTCTGTTACAAGACACAGTAGCCTAAAGGTTAGTTTTTTAGTGGTCTGGAAGAAACCTGCGATCCAGCCAAGATGCAGTCAGCAGTGGATTCACATCTTCCAGCTCATATAAAGGCATATGATGTTGATGTAGCTGAACAATTGCAAAATGTTTATTTCACGTGGCGCGCAGGCATGTTTGCATAGCTGCTGGGAATTTCTGCCTCATTTGGTCATCATACACAGCCCCGCAGTGTTTCTCTGCTATTGTTCTATACAGAAGTTCCTGGACGGCCAAATTTGACAAGGTGCATGAAAAAGAGACGGATGCTCCTCCAGCAGCGGTGAATCATGCTAGACTTCTTTTTTAAATAAAAGGTGGGAATAAATTGCACATTTTGATTACAATCATTTTGAAAATTTGTTGTATTTTATAAATATAAGATATTTCATTTGTAGTCAGCTGAGGATTAATTGTACAGTTCAAATGATGAGAGGAGGGGTGAATGTAATATATATTCATCCTGTTATTCTAAGAATTGTTGGTCATCTGCCTAATTGAAGATCATAGCTGACTTATAGTCTTGCCTGGAAAAAAAAAAAAGGAAAAAGCTTGCTCCTCTCACTCACACGTTCACCTCAACACACAGCTGTGTTTACAGCCTGCTGTCCCAAGAGTGCTTTTGCTGCCCACTCCTTTACTAACCTCACACAACTCCAAATAATCAGAGGCACACACATGCACATGTACTTCGAGGCTACTACACAGTGACACACATGGCCCAAAACAATCTCCTCAGCTGATGTTGGCTCAGGTCCAGCTTCAACAGGCATATACTTGGCAGGTTCTTTAGCTGCAAAATCTGGGAGAAACCTGTCCAGAGCAGAGTCTTTTCCCCTAAAAGAGCTGTAAACCTAATTTGAAATTCTTGTTTGTGCACTATTCTTGTGAATGCGTGTGCATGTGTGTGTATGTGTGTGTAAAGTCTTGTAAATTGAGTTTGTGAGACAGTGGTGGTGAGCTGGAAAGACCGATTGAGAGTCATACATCCCATTCATCAGATGTTCCAGTAATCATGATACTGGAAACCTCTTGAACCCTTACAATAAATGGGTCACCTCTAAAAAGTTGCCAAAGATGTAGCCAGTGCACTCAGTTTAACACACTATCTCCTTTACTTGAGCCTACTCTTGCTTATTTGCAATATAAATCCTAAAAAAATTAATTTTCTCAACACTCTCTTACTATGAGCGATGAAATGCTATATCACACAATATTCAAACTGATTTAAATAAGATCCCTGTTTGATTTCTTTGAGTTTTTTGTGGTTCTTCCACTGGTTTGTGGAGTGGGCGGTATGGCTGGTTAGAGTCTACGCTATGGTTTACGGATGTCCCTGAAGTAACCCTGAAACCGCTGGTGCGCTCTGTTAGCCGTGTGCTAGCTGACCATTGGGTGTACTGAGGATTGTTCGTTTTTACACCATATTACAGGAGATTTGTACAACCGTGAGGAGAAGATTTTCTAATGTCCGGACCGTGGAGATTCTAAGAAGAGAAAAAAGGGAGAGAGACCACGCAAGAGACGACACTAAATGTTGGACTGGTTTTTAGCAGTTGGCAAGAGCCTCGACTTGACATCAAGGTGGCCCTTCCTGCAGGGCTAATGGTAGTAAGTAACATTAGCTGACTCACTAACTAGTGTCTTGTGTTGTTGCACGTGCTCTGTGTTTGGCCATTTTAGCAAAGTTTTTGCCTGTTTGGCAAAAGAAGCCTCTTCAGACAGAGTTTAACAGCTAGCTGTTCACAGCATGTTGTCTCTGTTTTAGGTGAAGTTAGTTAACATTATGCCAACTGCTGTTATGACTTGTGTGCAACAAAGATGCAAACTTTAACTTCCACTTCAAGAATTTAATTTTTCTAAAACTATTATGCCGCACAGTTCTGTTTGTTAGCACATCCATTACAGATGACATGAAATTACAGAAGTTTAGGATATGTGTTTACAACAGAGGTCTTGCAGACAGAAACTGTGGGATCGCATGTGTTTGTGTCATGGTGCTGGTACCAGAGCACTGTCAGTCAAATCTGATCCAATCATACTCATACAGCTCTTATTAAGTAGATTTAGCTCAATTTGTGAATAAGAGAATGAATAAAAGCACCATTTAATGATGTTTGATTAGAATATTTTGAAAAGTTTCTTACTTTGTCAAGAGTACACAGTGTTATGGATAAAGAGATTGGAGATTTGCAGTCAAGGTTCAAGGGACTGTTAAACGCTCAGCATCTTTCTTTTAGAAATGTCGTAATGTCTAAAGAGTATCCCTGATGACCGTATCAGATGACCGAAAAAAACCAGTGGATTCATATCAATTTATCACTGTCTGCACATTCAACAAGAGCCTCAAGCCTCGATTTCACTGACAGCTATTGGAATTTGTTTAATTGTAATTGCCAGAAAAGTCATCCTGAAAAGTTTGGAGCAGAGGTGAAGGCTTAGGAGAAACACAATTACATACTCTGATAAATCTTATTCTCCACAAATGTCGGTCTTGAAAAACATTCCAAAAAAGCACACACTGTTGAGAGCATGTTTTCTTTCTGGCGTGTCTGGGTAATCTGCAGCTGCGCTCGCTGGGAATCAGGCCTGTAAACATCACATTAGACTTGGCCCACGCAGCACTTAGTATCCAGGTGCTTTTTCATTCTGACTTTGATCAGTTTAACTTTATTAAATGATGAATCAGTACATGCACACTAATGCGCAGCTACCAAAACGCAATATGCACACAGCTGTTAAGCATATAAAGTATTGTGCACCGTATATCAGAGAGAATATAGTAGCATAGCACCAGATACAGTGTTTAAGAAAGTAGGTCATTGCATAGAGAGAAAGAGGGAGAGAGGGCGAAAAAGAAAAATGATTTTAAAAACAGAACATAACAGGCACAGGTCTGAAAGTAACACTCTTTTATTTTAACCTTTTGCCGAGCTCAAGGTCCTGCAGGGACTTTTTTTTGGACTTCTGTTAGTCAGACAAAGAGTAGAGTTTCCATTAAGACGTATTAATGAAAAACTGTTGTTAAAATAAGACCGAAAAACGAGTCGATTGTACGGTTGTAGAAATATTGTGTGCTCTGCTGTGTGTAAAAAACACTGAAAGATTTTATTAATTATGCCCAAAGGATCCCCTTTTTAATACTTCAATTTAATTAATTATGTTAAAAGACAAATAAAAAAATTGATTATTTAAGGCCTCTGGTGACTCAGGAGGAAGCGTTCCAATATTTGAAAAAAAGTATCCTGGATAACGTCTTCAGTCTCAGATTATGACTCCTCATTTCCACAAAGTTCTGTGTATGTGTGCTGGTCAACCAGAAGTCTGTTTATCCCAAAGGAAGCCTCTGCAATCTCTGCCGTGTTTGAAAAACTCCTCCTTTAGTTTTATTCTGTCCAGAATTTCCCTTCAGCATTATGAATTAAACTTGCTGTGTTTTCTTAGATTTATCTCTCATGTGACTCCACTTACTATTTGTGGAAGTGCAATATGAAATGGATAGTCTACCCCTTTGGATGTGTTGCACACAAAAAAAGTTTAAAAAGTATTAAAAAAAATTTCAATTCATGAAATCAAGATTATTTTGAACTGGGCATTGATTTAAATTTCCATGTAAGGTTAGATCAGAGTATCTCAATTCTAAAACTCATTCATGGTGTCCCTCTCATCCCAAAACCTCTTTGAAGACATTCCCAAAACTATAAACAGGACCCATTGAACTTGGCTAAGGCAACTTCTACTCCAAGGTCAGACGGGCCCCCGTGAATCTGTTCCCCCTCTCTGGTATCCCTCCTCCCCAGGAAATTACCATGAACACATACATCCCTACACACTGACATTCAAAGGCTCTCAGCAGTACCTCTGGTGCCAAGATCCAGTTTCTTGCTGTTTGTCAGTTGTTATCTCTGTTGGTGAAGGAAAAGCGTGTCACTGCCACCCATGGCTGTTTTGTCAGCGAGCTGTGTGTTCTGTGTGTTGAAGTTGTGATGTTTGTGCAAAAGTTCTGTCCTTCCTGTTTGTGGTCTGTTTGCACATTTGGTAAATTTCCATCTAAAGCATGAACTTTTGAGAATCAGTCTTGATTTACAATTGTTTATGATGATCCAACTGCTTTTCAGCGAGTTTTGTGAGCACAAAGAGTTGCAGGACTATCTCAAACCACAGTCCAAAGATTAATTACAAATTTACCAAAACTGATGCAACCTTAACCAGTTCTGAGTTCACTTCAACCCCCTCCTTTACCACTTGTATGGCCAAAAGGATTCATGGAGAAAAAACACTCACAGGGTCTGCTTGGCTCACAGCCTCTGAATTGCTATTTTTAGTGGGGGTTTTTTCACTTTTTTTCTGTGGCGTCAAGCGGAGAAAAAATGACAGGAGAAAGGAGCCAGCTGAGTCAGTACGCGCCTGGTTCTGATTTGTGCTGACCTTGCCTTACAGGACTCTTGCACTAGTGTCACTCACACTTTACACTGAGGGAGGAAAGAGTGAGACGAAGGGTGGAACGATAGAGATAGTAAGGAAAAAAAACATGATCAGATGCAGCAGTGTAGAGCCGAAATAACAGGTCAATGTTTAAACCCTTCTACATTATTAATTAGTGAGAAATTACAAGAATTGAAGGGAATAACTCCACTGAGAGCTTGATGCTGTTTTAGCTTTTCTAATTGCTACTTTGACAGAGTGTTTAATGCACGTTGTTCGTACGTAGTTTAATAATAGCACTATTAATCAGTTTTTTAAATCTTAAAAAAATAAATTCTTCCCTAGATTGCTGCACAGAGCAATCAGTCTGCTAAACAAAGTATAAACGTATGACAAACACAATGTGCTTCTAAAAAAAAATGCTAATTTCCCCGCAGCTCCTGAATGTTGCGTGTGAGAGAGTGCAGGTGTCAAACACTCTGGTGGGAGCACAAACACTCGAGTGAACGGTCAGTCAATCAATCTTTTGGCTGTTCGTGGGCTGAAAGTTCCTGGGGCAAAACATAAAAAACATAAAATGTGAACTATGTACAAACTGTCTTAAGGACTCAACAAATGTATAACTGTTCCCACTATGTTGAAACTGATGGTGTGTAAATATTAATTAATATACTAAACAACAGTGACAGAACCACTAACATTTTGGCCAGTTTATCTCCAGGTTTGGAAATGCTACAGCACGTTCCTCTCCACACACATTTTAAAGTATCTGAAAAAAAAAACACCCTCCTCAGTTTTTTTTCTTATTCAAGATGCCAAGATAATTATCAGTGGTCTTGAAATAATGAACCTAAATAAATTATTAGCACTCTTAGTCGGTGGTCTGCTGATAATCAGACATTTAATGCTTTTCTTGATTGGTAGCAGTTTGAATAATACTACTAATCTTGCTGTTTCTAAAACAAAATGTAGTACATTTGCTGGTAGAATTATTCATATTTAAATTGAATGGAATAGGGTTGGCAACAAATGAAGATTAATCTTGAGACACCACAGCCTTTTTGTCACAGGCATCCACTGGTTTGTTGTGATAAATGAAAAGCAGTAATCAATTTATTCATGACATTGTGCCATGAGCCAGATGGGCCATTCAGCCCTGCACAAGTTGTAGTGTTGTAAGCCAACACTTTATAGGGTGGGATGTCTTTTCTAATAAGTAATTCTTTATTTGCATGAGTTGACCATGGTTACTAAAAAAACGAGTTCAGAGCTCTTGTGGATGGCACCCAGTTGGAAGTTGCAGAGAAGTTATGGAGAAAAGGGAGGGAAGCGAAGTGAGCCAGGATTGTTCAATCTTCCCTGCTCTGCAAATATCCTAATGGACTCCATACCTCTCTCTCTCCCTCATTCCCTCTCTTTCTGTTTCGCTCTCTTCTGTTTTCTGTCTAGATGCGTGCTTCTGCAGTAGGCAACTGCAGCGGGAGAGCTGGTCCTGGTCCGACTGCCTGTCAGGCTGTTAGTCAGTGAGGATTTTCAGAATGTCAGCAGCAGCTTACTCCGAGTTCACAATGAGGTTTGGAGTCCTGACTTGCCTTTCTTCATAGATCCTTCTGTGTCCATGTGTGGGTTATGAAACCTCACCATTTCTCCATCTTGTGCTCCTCCATTCGTGTCACTGTCACAATACATTCTCCCTGTCTTGTCCAGTTCCAGTTCTTCCATACTCTCTTCATGTTTTTGTCCATGATGTGAGCCAAAGGTCTAACAAAGATACCAAACTTAAGAAAACACTCTCGGCCCTCAATCAGGAAGGTTAAACCAACACCATATTCAGTGAAGAAAAGCAACAGGACAATAAAACCACTTATTTTCAGCGCTACTCCAAGCCTTAAAAAGGGAAAATTGATTGTGGTGGAGGCATAATATGTTTCACATTACAAACCATTATGCTGATTTATGATTGATGGATTGATAGAGTGCAAGTCGAGCTATTTCATCGATGGGAAAGCTCTGTATTCTGTGTCAGGCATTTCCAGAATTTTAAAACACCGCAGTTGCCCATTTATTTTCCCTTACCTCTGCATATCATATGTTCACCTGATGTTTTTCCACTGTGTGTGGAGCATATCCCAAAGCTCTGAAAGGAGGTGTAGGTCACTGACCCCTCACTGTCAAGGAAACGTCAGGCATTATCCTCTACAGATTTTTCAAATAAAAACAATAACAGCAGGCTTTACTCGTGGGGTTACAACCAGCATTCCACCCATATTATTTGTCTGGTGCTCACTATTGTCTATCGCACTCATGTAAACTCTCTAAATGGGGTCATTAAGAGCAGAGCAAGTCAGTGGAGACATACCACTTAGATTATTCATTTATTGTTTTGCATTTCGGCCTCACGCAGCGAAAACAATAGCAGAAAGTTGCATTTTTTTCTGCAAGTTCCTTTTTAATTAATTTCTCATTTCATTCTAAGCTCCCAAGACTGTTATCTGACAAGAATGTATTCAGAGAAACTCGAGCCATGCATAATTAACTTCCAGTGGCGAACTAGCTGACAGTGTAATTTTGTGGCGACTTCTGTTCGCTCAGTTCTGATATAATTCTTCTCTAATTATTTTGATTTATTCACTGGTTTTTGTAGGCAACTTCCCTCTTCCCGAACGTTTAAATTTGACGTCATGTGCTCATCAGAGTCTCTCCGAGAGATCACGAGAAGCACAGCTGTTTTATGACTTGGACCACGGCTCATGTGCTCAGATACAGAAGCAGTCAAATGTTGGAATACCAGAGACAGAGCAAGTAGTTCACCCTGTAATCATCATAATTCACAAGCATAATAAATATTCTTGATAACAGATCATAATGGACATAAGGCAGAGGAAGCCCCGTTCTTTACTTTTATTATCCGTCAATTCCCAATCCTTCAAAATCTGACCACTCAAAGCCACATAGATGCTGCTTTACATCAAAACACACGTAGCTTAACTTTCAAACTAGCTTATTTTTGTGTCTATTTGCATTCAGATTTATTTTAATATTACAACTAAATTTATCAGGTGTCTATTGGAGCAGATGTTTTTTCTTCCTTTGCCTCATTTTTTGCACTTAATTCATTATTTCTCCCTCTTACTCCTGTCTTTCTCCAACCCTTGTCTCTTGTGAATTATGAACATTCATATGCAGCTATTCTGCAGCAGTGATTTACAGTCAGTGGCAACATTCATTGCCAGTGCAGGAAGTCATATTTATTCAACGAAAAGCAAAAAATGAGAAGGTCGTACAGTACCAAGTCAGTTACAAAGTCAGATGGTTTAAGTTGGCATAGCTCAGGCACAAGTTCAGATTATTTGTGATTTTTGTGAGTCATTTTGTCTTTAATCCAAACCAAATAACTCGAGACTTTCTATAACAATCTGAATATAATTACATTTTTATGTATAAAACATAAACATTGCCTTTTGAAGTTGATTTTAAAAAAATCTTGCAAGATTTTTAAATATTTTTTTCAGTAGCAGACTGCAAAGCACTCACAAGTCTCTCCTTTGTGTTGATAACAAAAAACATTTATTCAGCTTATAATGTGAAAATTCAACATGTTTTTCATGTAGCAAAATGAATAACTGTTGTTTTGACACACTTTGCCAATCACAATGTGCTTCCAAACTTTTTCTCGCTCTCTCTGCTTGTCTTCAGACCAAAACAAAAGAACCTCAGCGAAACCCGCTGTGACTGATTGGAAAAGAACGGCTCCATCTCTCTGTTCTTGATACGGACAAATCTAATAGCTTCAGATGAGTCTGCCCAAAGTGGAGAAGTGAAACAGGGAATTAGGGAGTATTTACAGTTAGAGGGAGATCAGTTGAATGGAGGTTTTTTGGCCAAGACGAGACGTGGATCAGGCTTATCATTGAGACAAGCCAACTGCCTGTCGTTTCAGCTTAAAGCATTGGACTGCTTAAGTGCTCTAGGCATGAAAAATTTGCTCAACACTTTGTTTAGATTAAGTTGGAAGGAAAAAGTATTGCTAAGCAGTATGACTTATATCCACATTATTTGCACTTAAATAAATTGACTCATAGCCTGGTGGTGGGTTTTTTTTTTTGACATACACACTTAAAAGCAGCATCACCCTCCTTTGCGGAATGACTGAGTTGACAGCCGAGGAGACGGGGATTGCTTACTGGCAGCACATTATACGAGCATTACGTTTTAATTTTGATCTACTGTGCAAAACTATACTTTCTTTGCTGTGGTTTGAATATTGTACTTTGTTTTATGTGGTTTATACAGTATATGTCATGCTTTTTAAAACTCTATAGTTTATAACGACAGAAATGTATCCCTCAAGTGTATTGTAAGCGGACAGCATGCAACTTATTAAAACTTAAAAATATGGAAATAAAAGAAGAAGAAAGGAATTTTTTTGAGTCACATTTAGCACCTGTTCCAATGAATGAATGGTAAGTATTTTTTATTGTTATGCTGCTTTTTTACATTTCTACAGAACTGACAATGCCAGATTTAGCTTTCTATCCATAAACTCACATCATTTTAACATCTACAATTTTGTTGCCTGCTTGTTATATTCAGGTTGGCCCAACGCCGTCTTCAGAGACTTGTTGACAATTCAATCAGACATTTGGGAGCCAACTGGAAGGCTGGTCCACATCCAGGAAGTAGGTGTGGACATGATTCATAGACGCTAAACCCGAGCTAGCCCTGGTGAGTATTATCAAAGCACACAGTTCTTTGAACAATATGCTGTGTCATTATTGTGCTGATGCAGGTAAGACTGATGACACACTGAAATGTGGCACCACCTTTAAGGAAATCAGCAGGGAAACTGGGTGATCCAGGGTGCTCATTTTGTAATAAATCATTACTGTTAGTGTTTCTTTGAAAGGACTGAGTCACCGCAGCTGTCAGTAGTAGTAGTAGCTGAGTCAGGATACTGTGGCTCCTGTGTTTGATTATATCCCAGTACTCCACATGTCTCCCAGGGTGTCTCTCACAGGCTGTTTCTGTGAATAAAAACCAAAAAAAGGGACAATCTGTTTCGGTCCATGTGAGTAATGAAACCACATTTCTCCTCTCTTGCACGGAATGGAGTGAGGGAGGGATTGGAGAAAGAGAGAAATCTAATAAATAACAGGGTTTAGTGTTTACGACTTCAAAAATGTTGTTTTCTGGCTGATAAAAAACAGGATTACTTTCACTGATTAATGACAGCGCTAAGCTTTGCGGCAAGCATATCCAACCACCATATACCTGCTCGAAGGACGAATGATCTGAATGGATCGTCCCAGTCAAAGTGGGTGGCGTGGCTGCAGACAAAACCAGTCACATTTGAACAAGGTTGCTTTTTGTTTTAGCCTCATAATGAATGGCTGAGCCCTGGAATAGTCGGTTCGGCTTCTTAGCTGATGACAGCCACAGACCACATAATACAGATATCAGGCACAGTGAGCTGTGAATGATTAAGATTTACGGGGGCACTGCGGATATCTTGGAGGTGTCCCTCATGGCTCCCACATTTCCTGTCATGTCCAGAAAGCAGACTCCCTCATAACCTCAGCATGAGAGTTCACCCTCATCACTGCCACCTCCCCTCTTGCGCCCTTTGCTGCTAACTCCCTTTAACTCCACAAACTCTAATGGCTATAGAGATTTAGATAGATGCATTGGGGTGTTGCACCTTTCCAAAGCCCTTTTCTATCATACTTACAGTGTGCTGTCATTTTGAATTATCTAGTGAGGGAAAACACAAGCTACAACGCTTGCAGACTAAGGAAAAACAAGCCCCAGCTGAGTCTGGTGACAATGAAGGAAAGAAAACATGAAAAAAAAGACGTTATTTTCGCAAGTCATTGTGCTGCTTGCGATGTTATGATCCATTCTTATCTCCTGATTCACTGCAATCGCTCAACACTGGTTGGTTTCTTCTCACCAATGTTTTTACACAGTGGAACGTGGTACCGGTCAGTGCCTCAAGGTTTGTTTTTCCAGCAATGTCAGTATGAAAGATGGCTACACAGTAACTCTTTACCCTGGAAAGACATGGTAGATGTGAACGTGGGCTTTGTTAGTTAAATTGTTCAAAGTAAAGCATAAACATGACTTAGTGCCAAACGGGTGGACACACAATGCACAGAGGTCCATGTAGCTCTTTTGTATAGTCAAATTAAGCATTTTGTAGGTTATGCTGACGTGAAGAAAGTTAAAAATAAATTGAATTACTTAGTTGACTAACCAAATTTTTTTCCATTTAGAAAACATGACCCTCATGTCAACAACATTTTTTCCCTGTAAGACTTAGCCAAATCATATTTGTTCAAAGATTTATTTAGAATATTGATTTATAGTTAGAGTTCTTGACTTTAGACTTTTCAAATGGTAAAATCCTGACTGATATCGAAAAGGTTCTATAAATGCAAAGATAACTTTGCTAATTAAAACGATAAGAAATAGCTTGTTAATTACAGAGTGTAAATCTTGTTTCATAATCAGATTCATGCAGACAGTTGTCTGTTTTTGATATCATCCTGAAGAGACAGATCCAGCGCTGCATTGAGAAGCCAGAGATTTGAATCTCAGACCTCTGTGATATCAGTTACTGACCCTCTAAGTTGACCTGCCCGAAGAAAAAAAGCCTGATCTTGAAAATCCATTGTCACAGCAAAATCAGGGCACAGTTTGTCTTTCATACTGTGCTGTGAGTGTTCCCAGCTTTAGAGCAGCTTCAAACTTCTGTTGCTGATGTGTCGCATTTTTTTCAGCTTTCTCTGCTCAGCAGTCAGATCACCAACACTCAACACACGCAGCTGCTATTTGTAGACATACAAGTAAATACAACACACTGTCTCCCCTCACATTTCAGAGGAAATTTAGGGCGGATTTTTCGACAGGAAACAAGCTTTGCTTTTTTTTCGCTTTAGCACTGAACCTCAGGCCGCCTCTTTCTCTCACCTCCACCGGCCCTCGCTGTGTGAGTCGTCCAGGTTGTAAATGATACGGTTTGTGGTTGTACATTGCTCAGATGAACTAAATTCCTGGCAGCGTGGCATGTCACTTGGAGGAACAGTGAGATGTCAAGGCCAGCAGGCCATGAATGAGGGAGAGAGCGAGAGGAGGGGAAATTTGCCCAAGAGATTGTGTGCTGGAATAAGATGGATGAGGTGAGAAATCCATTTCATTACAAAAGCCGGTCAGAGCGAAAAAGTCTGATTTTTTTTTTCTTCTTCTCTGGTTTGACAAAGAATTTTCTGCTTACTGTGAATTCTTTTCCACATCTGCAGGTCATGAATGTCTAAATCAGCACCTCTGCTTCAACATCAGGCTATTTCAGCATTTTAATCAACTGCCATTGAGATGTACTGTACTCCTGAAGGTGTCTGCTGGATAATATTTCACATCACTGCAGGTGAAAGCAATGATTTAACATTTTAGGAAATATACACTTATTTGCTGTCTGAGAGTTCAGCAATAGGATCGATACCAGTCAGATTTTTCCCAGACTGAGACCAATTATTCTCCTACTTCATATTTTGTTTCTTCGTACCTCAATTCAGTATCATTATCAAATAAAAAAATACACTTTAAAGAGGGAAGAGTTGTGTTGTTTGGTGGGGGCCCATATATTAAGTGTTACAAAGTATATAGTGTATGTCCCTAATTTTTGTACTGTAACCATAAATAAGTATTTACTACTAGTTTAGCTACATATAATGCACATATAATACACTGTCAACAAAACTGAGGTCATTGTAGGCAATGCATGTCTTTGAATACAGAGGAATGTGTTACAACCATACATTTTAAACTTGGTGCTTCAAGGGGACCTTAAAAAATGGAGTGGTGATGAAGGAAAATTCTATTCTATATTCTATAAACTGTGTTTTAACAACAAGATTAAATTATTATTATTGTTGTCATGTATAATGTTTTAAATACTTATATTAAGAGCTGATTGAAACCTTTTTTGACCATGCTTGTGCCAACTCACAAAAATTGACGAGTTTTTGAAAAGGGAAAGACCTGACGAGCATACCAACAGCTGAGCTGTCAAAGCTCAGCTGCACACAATCTGAAAAATGCCTGACCAAGTTAAACTGCTATGAGGCAGCATACATAAAGTGTGGATTTACTGCCTCACACTGGATTTTCAAAAGGCAAAAGTGTGGCTCTAGGTAAGCTAATGTTATTTGGAGGGTCTTAGTATTAAAAGGTTCTGGAAGCCCTCTTTTAACACAAAACAGAAATAACACAAAAAAATCTTAACTTTCTGCATAATCACTCAAATAGTTTAAATACATGTGCTTATCCCGCTGAACTTATTACCTCATATTGTGTGAGTTTGGTTTTGTGTAAGTTTAAAGGAAAATGAACTCTTGTACTGTTTTGGTAACTTAAGATAATATTTAAAACAAAAATATCTAAGCATAAGTACCTAAAATGTTTAAAAAATGTTTAAATTCTTGTTTGGGGTTTAGACAGCTGAAATTTTTTACTCCAGATCTCACCTATGCAAACAAGCCATCCTCTCCACTCAACTGCATCTTTTAAAACAGTAGACGTGCAGGGCAGCAGCCAAAGCCAAGTGCTGGCATCGCACAAACTCTGGCCCTTGACATGGAAAAAGAGATTGAGGGTGGAGGACAATGTAATCCTCAGGGCTCTGAGATTTGTGAAAAATGCATACCATAAGGTTGATGCTTGAACTAGATCCAAGTCGACTGACCTCGTGAATAATATAGCGTGTGAAAGTTGAAAGTTGCTCTGTATGAATTTCAAACACGGAGCTCCAGAATTACTTTATTGTTGTGTTCTTCTTTTCCACTGAATTATGGGTATCTGGGAGGCTGCTAACAAAAGAATTGCTTGTGCCATTAATCACTGGCTAAAAATAAAACTTACACAAGCGCAACTCTAGGTGATGGAGAAGGTGACCAAAACAGAGACTCTCTAGAGAGTACAGCCAGAAATGTTGAAAACAGCTTAATCATTCCTTACTTACAATGAATGTGTTTGCCTGTGCATGCATGTGGCTGCATAATGCACATGCAGAAAATGTGTTTCAGAGTGCCAAACTGCAGAGCGAGACTATCCCTCATGGCCCAGCCTGTATGTGTTTAGAGAGCCCAACAGGCGCTGATTGTACTTTACGTACAGTTGGCTTTAAAAACGTATGAATCTAACATGTTAAATGACTGGGTGTAAGGCTTGCCTGTCTGATGGAGGATGCAGATAGTGGACATGTCGTAGGTACTTGTTTTCGAGAACTCTCTGAGCTGAGATCACGCAATTGGCTCACACCCTGCGTGCAGCTTGATGCCAAAGTGCATTGTGCATTTTCACAAAAATAAATACAAGGGTTGGTTATTTCCCTGACTCTGCTCCTCTGGCTCATATTACAGATGTGCATGTTGCAAACATCATTCTTGTCATCTAAAAGGGGAAAAAAATAAACTGCCTCAGCATTGTAACTGTTACTGTAAGTTATTGTGTTGCTGGTCCAGCACCACTGACAACTGACCTCTCATGAACCTTGCTCAGCATTGTTTAGCTGCAGTGTTGAGCCAGACAGCTTATTGTTTTTGCTTTTGGGGTTTCTCTCACGCTCACCCTGTCACTGCGGAGGGTCTCTCCAGTACCACTCAGCTGACCTCACACAGCGAACTCTGGCTTTGTTATGAAGCATTATTCTCCCTGCACATCTTTGTGTACATGGGAACGCTCAAATGTCTGTGTACAAGCATGCACATCTATGTTCTTGCAATGGCAGGCAGGATTTGTCTTATCTGTGGTTCAAAACCTCGTGTTGAAGGCCCAGAGGCACAGGTTGAAGAAAACTGGAATGGGCTCAGAAACAGCGAGCAGAGCAAACACAAGTCCAAGACTTCAAGTGGAAAGTATTCCAGACTAGAGTCCCATCTGCTTTCACTTTAGAGTCTGAGTCCTAAACTAAATAAAGATCCCTCCTGAACACTTTTATTGCCCTGCTCTTGCTATGCATCCTTCCCTCTCGTCCGAGTCCTTTCGCTGTGTCTCCTATGCCAAGCACAGATTCTCTTTATAGTTACTTTGTGTGAGCTCCAGAGAGTTGACTGAATGTGAGCAAGCTATACAGCATTCATTCAACCCCCCCCCCCCATACACCCCACCCCTCGGTTGAAAATATAACTGTCCCATGGTGTTATGAGTTAAAATGTCCCCAGTAAAGGCCAGATCTGATCCCTGAATGCAACACTTAGGCTTATTTTTTATGTGTACTGAAGTCATTTTTACCCTCTTCTCATGTAAAATATTATTTCTGCCCTCTTGTTGTTACTGGTGCAAATCGGATGGCTGGTTTTCTGTTCCTCCTCGTAATGTTTTTTTTCTTATTTGGAACTGAATATAATTTGACTGTGTTTTTGTCCATTGTGAATTGAACCTCATACATGGCAGAGCACAGCAACTTTATTTATATAGGACTATGCAGACTCAAGGCAATCCAGAGGGCTTCACAAGGGCACTGACATACATTCAGAATTAGACATTAAGAAAATATTCATATTGCAATTAAAAGATAATAAAAATTAACCCAAAGTTAAAGATTAAAGGTCAAATGTGTAGGATTTAGTGGCATCTGGCACTGAAGTTGAAGATTATATGCAGCTGAAAATCCTTCTTCTCACCCTTTCCTTCTAAGCGTGTAGGAGAACCTGGCATGGCTGTGAAAGACCCTCCTATAGCCAGTGTTTGGTTTGTTCACATTTATGAGTATTATATTCCATTTCTGCTATAGTCTTCAAATAGTTCCTCTTGATTCCTATGCAGAGGAACTTTGAAAGATATTGCATGCAAAAGACAATTTAAACTAAAGCAAGTAAACACCCTAAAAAGTTATGGATTCAAAAGGACTTTTGTATATTACTTTTAATGTATCTTACTTTAGAGAAAAGATTATCGACTGAAAAGTAAAGCCATTCAAGTGGAAACTGTGTATTAATCGCTTAATTGAATATATAAAATATAAAATATGTCCTCAATAAAAGTGATTTAATTCTGAGAATTGGACACATTTAAGTGCAGTTCTTTATGCATCCTTTCATCTTGCTGCCATCGTAATCAGTTTGGAAGAAGGAGCATCCAGCTCATTAAATAATAAGTGGTAGGCAATTTTTTTTATTGCTTTGTTTTTTCATGTGGCCACTTGCTCTCTTCCTGTACTTAACAGTGGTTAATAAGTGTGATATTGGAAAGTTTGGTAAAGCAGTGAAAAAAGCTCTTAAGACAGATGCCAAACAAACATCTGAATACGGTTTGTTGTTTGTTTGTTTGTTTGTTTGTTTGTTTTTATGATGCCTGAATTACAGAAGGCCAAGGAAACCATGTTTTCTTGGACCAAAGACACAATTTACCATCTTTGCCTTGAAGATCATAAATTGATTAAATAAAAAAATTACTCTCTTCAGTGTTTTTTGAGATTACATCATATAAAAGCTCGTCTTTGAGGCCAAGACTATATTTTATCAAAGACGTATTTGTTTTTAACTTTGGGCACTTCCCAGCAGTGCAAACAACCACAGAGTAGCACAGCAGCATTAAATATTTCTATCAATTCCACAAACAGAATTGTTGAGTGCAGTCTGCGCTCACAGCGCCCCACCATAATAAATAGCCACCACATTAAACCGAAGACCTTCCGACTGAGTCACCACCACAATTTTGAGTCCCATTAAATTCTCACAGGGACCAAAGTGCAGCAGCTCTAGAGCGTCTGGAGGGAGACCAAGGCCTGTTCGAATGCACATTAGAGTGTCAGTGTGTTCAACGTCAACCAAGGGAGCTCCTGCACACTGAATTATATCCATCTGCTAATGTCATTCCAGCGTGCTGCTTTTCCCTGCCTCTCCCTGCATGATATGGTTTGGATTGTCACACTCTGCAGCCAATGCAATCAACAGGCCAACTCTAAGACGAGAGCTTAGCCATGTTTTTGTTTGTCTGAACAAACACTGACCATTTTTTGATGTTAGGTTTTGTTTGAGTTTCAAATAACAGACACAACAGGGAGCGATTGGAGTTGTTGGGGATTTGAACAAAGGCTTTTTTACTCACACAAATAATTCACAAAACGAATGAAATGCTCCTGAAGTCCACATGGATCTGCAGAGGCATCTGCTGAACAAAGAGAGGATGATGAATTGGTGGCCGAGTGCATATCCCAAAGAGACATTTACTGTATATTTATGGGGAAGTAATTCTGTTTGCTGATGTGCAGTCTAGCTGGCTGTCTCGGGCTCGATATTAGAGGTCAGACTCGAGGGCAGACTTGTGCTTAGAAGGCTTCTGCCTATTCGCTGGGTCATATGTGACTTCATGGTGCTGGAGACATCAACAAGCAGCCAAATGCCTTCCATCTAATTCTTCCCCTGGGACTTTAACCAGGCACACAGGATACATGAATAAGTCATGATCTTTTTTAGTCTAGAGGTGTTGCTCCTCTTCTCTCATTGCCCTCTTTTTGTTTATTTTCTTGCCAATTTGAATTCAGAAAGAAAGACAAAACTAGCCTGTCCATCTTTGGTTTAGGACCAATTTGCTTTTAGGAGACGCTTGCTTTGCTCTTTTCTTAGCCTCTCCTCTGTTTCTCCTTTGGGTCCTCTTGTGGTGAAGAGATCAATTTATGCATCTATTGACTTACTTGTTTGTGTGTTAGCCTCATGCGACGGAGGAGGATTTCTCTGTGGGTTTCTCGGTTGGTTTCAACGGGCCCAGATCTCACCAACTAAGTCGGATCAAATAGATAAGGTAGTCCCTCTCGAAAAACACAGAGACATGTAGGACAAAGTGACACAAGATGAATGTGAATCAATAATTTTGAGGAGAAGAAGAAAAAAAGTGAGAGCTTCATACTTTTTTGTTGTTTCTTATAATACTCTTCCATTGAGTTTAACTCTGTTTGGTGTTCTGTGGTTTATATTTCAGTCCACGTCTTGGCCGTTCCCCTCGGGAACAAGGACTGCGTGATGTGAGTATAGAGGTCAGAGGTCAAAATACAAAGTGCTTAAGAGGCATGAGAGAGGCTTCAAGGATGATTGACTATGAGAGAAAAGAAAACAAACTAGGACGGTAAGCTGATGCCTCATGGAACTAATTTATGTATAAAATGTGCACAAAGTCCGAGAAAAACATTAAAAGCCTTGAAGTTCAAAATGCAGCATGACTGGAAAGAGGAAATTCTGCCCTAGTATGTCCTCTTTTTTTCAACACAAGATACCAGGAGAGGCCTCACACACCTGACCTTTCTCATCACAAAGGTTGCATTCGCATTGCAGGATAATCTCTGCAGAAAGAAAAAAAACTGCATATCAGGAAAATATCAGATCAGGATATCATAATAACATCATAATGTTAGATTAGGGTTTTCCTTGAAGCCGTTTGTCGTTTTGTCAAACATAAAACAGACACACATCATATTACATCTTCCAGATCCTGCACTAAGCAGTTTCCACATACAAGAAATCGACTATTCACTGTTGAGGTTGTAATCATCCGCAGCCTCTTCAGTTGGCATGAGACTATGTGAAATAAACATGTTAGCCGAGACAATGTGAAAACTTGATCCAGAATAGAGGAAAAAGTCAGAATTGTAACTGTTCCGCCAGCCCATTTGTATTTCATGATATGCTTTCTTGCTATGTGATTTTATTTGTCTAACATATGCTGGCCTTTAACTGCACGACTACAAGCAGCAAAACGTAATTTTATTCAACAAAAAAGGTTTTTTCTTTTTTTTTAATAAGCCAAAAGTATGAGCTTGGCGAGAAGAGATGAGAATGCAGTACACAGTCATGCAGACAGGAGATAGTAAATTAGGGGTGTAGTGAAACATGTGGAATATGCTTATTGTGTGTAGTATGAATATGTGTGTGTGTGTGTGTGCCTGCCTTTGTGCACACACATGTAATCTTCCGATCCTGACATGCATTCATAGCAAATATGGGAGAAATGTTTTTGCCAAGATTGTCTCAACAAAGCATAACATGTTTTTAATATTTTATGACATTCAGCCTGCTGGGAAGGAAAACTTGCAGTTATTGTTACTTGCGCGTCACATATGTTGTATCTGTCACCAACAAGTACATCTTTTCGTGTCTGTGCTTGTGTCTCCTATGATGCATATATCAAACTCAAAAAAAACTGGACAGAGAGAGGATGAAGAATGATCTCAGTTCCCAACTTAAAGATATTCACTGGTGCTGATGTGCGAGAACAAACGGAAAGCCCCAAGAAACATAAATCCTTTCATTTGAAAAGAAACTTTCACAGTCAACAAGTTTGTCAAATGAAAAAAAAACTTGTCTACGGCTGATGATCTTGAATATTCAGATTTATGTCTTATGACTCTTGGATGCATTACTGAGAATGACAGCAAGGAAGAGACAGAAAGAGTTCACGGAGAGGACTTTAACAGAGGACACTGAAGTTTACTTGGTACTTCCTGGTTATAATTCAGGATAAAAAAAACTTTTTGCTGTATGTGAACGCTGGCACTCTAAATCTAGCTAAGCTTCAAACAGTCAAAGGTATTAAACTGGCTCCTAAGCTTCCACAGATGGATATACAATAGTAAGACCCTTTTTCTGGTTTACCCTAAATATACTGTGCATATACTGTAGATGTGGTGGATGTGACTAGAGGGCACAATAAACACTGAGCTGAATATGTTTCTTAGCTGTGAAGGACAGATGTCTGAGTAACTTCAGCAGCGAAAGCTACTTAGATGAGCAGCTTTCACAGTAAGCCACAATGAAAGGCTCCAAGCCGTCACGACGAGCAAAGTTAAGCTGCACTCGCCTAGAATAAAGTTGAGGCTGTTTTCTTGAACTTTTTTTCTTTTAGTCGGATAAGGATTTGTAAGAGAATGTGGGGATCACTCCAGTTTCATGGCTAGTTTTGATTGGTTTAATCTCTACAGTTTATTCAGTTCACATACCGTCTTTGCGAAGTTTCAGAGGATGAAGAGGAAGGAAGAAATTCTGAGCTCATAGAAAATTACAGAGAAGAAAGTAAAAATAACAATACCATAATTCAGGATACAGTTAAACCTTCATGGCAGGTTGAAGAGGATGGTTGGAAGGATTTAGACGCTGCCAGCAGCCCTGACTTAGGCAGAAGGTCTCCGACATGCCAGAATCGCAAAAATGTTGAATTTGTTTGTTGAGTTATGTTAGCAATTTTCTAATTGAACCCATGGTGAGAGGAGCTCACCATGAGTTCAGTAAGGACACAACGCAGGTTTGGATCAGCTGTGAACAACTATAATCCCGCACTCAAATGACACTTGGCAGTTGTGCAATCATCACAGCACGCAAATTCACATGGAAAAGCAGCTCTGGTGTCTTTTTCTCCTCTAAGTCCTCTGCTAACCCAAGTTCACAGGTTTTCATAAACTCTGTAAACACGCTGAGATTTAGTCCAGCCAGCAGCTCCGAGAGAGAAAATTACACCATGACCATATAAGGATACAATGTCTTCTGATCTGCTATCTCAAATGCAGCTGTGTCTGTGTGTGTGTGTATTTAGGCTACTTTTGGGAACACATTTCAGACTTAAGACCAGTTAATTGGGGGCGACTTGTACAATTGGAGTCAAAAAAGTCATGTTTTCAACTTGAAAACAGCTGATTGGGGGTCAGTGGTTAAGGTTAGTGGTAGGGTTATGAAAGATATCACGGAGAATTGTTAACTTGTTGCAGTTATTTTTGCACCTTTTGAAGATGGATTCAAAAGTTTGAACCTTGGCAGGTGAGGGTTGTGTGGTTGAGGTCATGATGAGACTTTCTCAAGTGGGTCCATGTGACATCATTTTCGTCACCAGAGGCTCTTACACATACACTTTCGCTGACATCTGCGTACCTCTAATTGGCTGATCTTGTAGACTCCAATCCACTATGCATGTGTGGAATGCAAACTTTCAAGTGTACTCATGAAAGTTGTGTAAACAGAACTGCTCCACGTCTGCGGTGTTTACAGCTGGCCATGTGCGCATCCATTTGAGAGTATAATCTATGTCTTTAGGGGTAAGGTTAGGGTACAGCTTTTTGAAAACAAATGAAAGTCTATGTAATTTTCCCAAAAAGTGGCCTAAGTAAGTTTGTGTATGAGATTTTATTTTGTAACCTCCAGTTTGAGTTTTAGACCTGGGGAGGGAGATATTTTTGGAAAAGAAGGACATTTTCGCTCCTTAAAAAGGTAGTTACAGCACTAAGACAAGGAGTAAGGGTTAATGTCAGAAGTATGATTTTGTTGTGGTGGAGGTAAAGTAAAGGTCATGGTTTACTGATTGTTATTGTGATGGCTTAGGTTTTGGGCTTGAGGTTAGAGAATGCAATAAATCATGTGTGTAAGGTTTGTGAGAGGGTATTTTATGATTGTTGTGTTTATTTTGATGTCATATGGTAAATACTCTGATTGTATACTTTTGGCCAGTTGACACATTTCTGACAGTTAGAGTATGATAAATAGAGACAGTTAGTGAAGTTGTTTATAAGCAGTATATATCTCAAAAGGTTCATGGAGTTTGCCATGTTTTTCTTAAATGTGTTCCAAAGATGCATTATACATTACTACATACAATAACATATCAACTTTTATATTTTTGTTATTTTTCTAGACATGAAATTCGAAACATATATCTCTTTTCAAATAAAAATGTTTTGGTAAATCCTCAGTCTTTGCCTAAACGCCCAAAAAGGATTCAGTGACAACTCTCAGTGTGATACCATTTCTCAATTTTTCCATTTTACACTGTCACATTTGGTTCTCTCAATCCAAACATGTCAGAATCATTGTGTAATGTTCCAAAAATGCAACAATTCCTCATCCACTAGAAGCTTTTCTGGATCATCTGCACACACTGTTTCCTAAAGGAGTCGGGGGATAAAACATGAAATGGCTTTGGAATGAATACAAGAATGAGAGGACGAGAAAACCAAGAAAGTGTAAAAATCTGCGAGAGGGAGAAAAAGCAGGTGGGCCGAGCGCTCACATCTGACCTGTAAAACGCACTTCAGGGTAACGACAACCTACTGTGCCAAAGACTTGCTTTCACTTCATGATTAGGGCGGGGAAGGTTATGAATTTGTTCACCCTGAAATCCATGCAGGAGAGACAGACAGAGGCAGACACGGTGACATGAGTACAGAGGTCACAGTTTTGGAAGTGGAGAATTTCTGGAATGAGTCTGCCTATTGTTTGCCTCTTATTTTAATAGATTTGACAGTTAAGTTCTTTTTAATGAGTAGTCTTACGGTGGCCCCCTGCATACCTAAATCCTCATAAGCCCTCTATAAATTAACCCTCTTGAGAAATTGACTTCCAGGAGAGCTTGTATTTAAGGTCCTGCCGTCCTCCATCAGAGGTAACTTAATGAACTCTGTCAGCCTGTAAATGCTGTTGCACCAGTGCCGCTGAATTCCTGTATATTTGTATTTTTTGGCCTATAAAGTGATGGTGATTGATTTTTCTTCTTTAAAGTTTGTTGTTGATTTTCAGGTCCGAACGATTTAAAAACCATTAACACAGCATCCTGTGTCTGCAGACAGATGTCAGTGCTGTCAGTTTCTCTCTTTGCAATCACTTCAACAGCAGCTATGAGGCAGAGGTCAACAACTGGCTTTTGCTGCATGTGCTATCATCTCTAAGATGTTGTGGCTGAAATTAAGGGGGAAAAAACAGCAAAGGACGAAAGATGAGGAAAGAAAGGAAGGGCAAGAGACGTTCTTTGCTTTTTTTTGCACGGGGAGAGATGGTCTTGTCATTTTTAAGGGTTTCGAGGGGATGTTTGCTCACCCTCTTAATGGCTTAAAAGGACTGGAAGCATCTATCTTTCTCTCTGCACATTTCAGGGGGGAGAGCCCAAGAGGAATGGACCTATTCTGCTGTTTGACTGATTGCACAAACTCCAACAGATATGCCCCAGCACACATGGAAAAATACCATTATTAAAGTAAATATCACAATGGAATTTCCATTACGTTGACATCAAGGGAGGATACTGCATATTAATAAAATCCCATGAAACCAGTTTACATTTTAATGCACTCATCAGAGGATTCAGATGTATGAGATTTTTTTGTTTTAATAAAACTTAGCAAAACACGGTGTAGTAATCTGCCCCTAGAAACACTTGTAGATAAACATAATATTCCTCTCATTGCATCGTAGAACAATGTAAGCATGCATGTTAGCAGACTGAGAGTGTACGAACCGCAGTTTGATACTTTACATTCATCTCTAGTGAGTTTGTGTGCATGTGAACCACAAATTTACGGGACAACTTCATCGCCGAAAAAGACCAATATGTCTCTAGAGCAACATATACTCCAACAGAATGTCAGTGTGCATGTGTTGTGTGTGTGTGTGTGAGTGTGAAAGAATGAAAGAAATGCTGCACAGTCAAAGAAAGAATGGGCGAAAAGTACTGCAGTTAGAAATAGATAATAAAAATAGATGTCAGGAGACTGTGCAGGCATCTTCGCACACGTGCATATGCAGAAAAATCACCTTTTAAATCATTTAAGCTAGCCGCCACAGAGCGTCAGCCATGACAGCAGTCTGTCTGCCAGGTCTCCATCACGTGGAGGCTGGCACTGGGGATGAGGGCCGGCTTGGAAACATGAGGACCGAATTGACCTGGGAATGTCAGGGGTGGCTGGATAGGATCTTTCTGCACCTCCGTGTCCCACACATCTGGCCTGCTGCACTGCTGTTACGGCTGGGGGGCACAGAGTGGGTGATGGAGGTGAGGGTGGGGTAATAGCGGTGTATTCTTGGTGCAAGAGTTGAGGTCTTACACAATTCAAAGCAATGCAGCTGTTCTGGGGTTTCTTGCATCTTTTTTTTTTTTTACTGGGCAGATTTTCTCAGGACTTAATAAATATATGGAGATTAAGAAAGAATGTAATAAGTGGTTCATTTATCTGTCTGAGGGAAAGTAGGATGTATATCTATGCATTTGTGTCCTTGCTTGTTAATGGTTATAAGTGCCTGTAATCACACTGGGCCTGTCAGTGGTCTGTTTAACATAAATATAGACATGATCCTTTAAGACAAATGCTCCAGTGAGGCTCGTATTGTGCTGTTGCCTGGTAAACAGACACATTCTTGGCATCTTGGGCACATTACTTAATGCAACTTTGGATTTAAGGAAAAAGAAAAGGGCTACAGAGCACAAAGGAGTATATCATCTGAGTGGTTGTACAGGAGTAAATGTTGATTTTAAGTGTAGTTGCCATTTTCCGTCCTTGCCAAATAATTTCCTGCTGTTTTAATTACTCATCTTCATGATACAGCATCCAGAGCTACTCCTACTGTTGTTGCAGTCATGTATTTTCTCTGCAGCTGGGATGCATCCAAGACTGAAAAACACTCAGTCAGATTCACATAGAACTTTAAACTCCTATATTTCAAAGTTACCGATGCCTCTGTCTTTGCCATTGTTTATTTGTCCTCATTCTTTCTTCAAACTTTCCTTTCCTCTTTTTAGCTCACAAGTATTTCCCAACAGTTCCAGCTGACCAGCGTAATGGAAATCTCCGCACCAAAGAAGACTGGACTTCACACAGTGCAGTCAGCTTAATGGTTCTCATAAGGCTGAATAATGTAAAAAGTTACCAAGGAGCTCAGACAAGAGACCACAGACAAAAACAAGAGCATCTGTGTGTGTGTGAAAGCATTATAAAAATCGGTCCTGGTTGGTACTGTGCTTGTATTTAATTCAGAAAAGTAAGTACATATCTGCTGTTTAATGTCTCCACAAAAATGTAATTCAACTCATTAACCCTGTTGAAGTCACTGCAGTATAATAACAGAGAGAACCATGAGTAAAAGATATTTTTTAAGACAAAGAACAGCATGGAAGGTCTGAAAAAAGGTGTTTCCTCTTTCATTGTTAGTGGTTGACTGGATGTGACTGCCTCATAAACCCAGTGAACGGCTTTGTGTTTCTGTGGCGGCGTGTTTGATTACAGTCTGTTTCCCCTCTCCCACAGCCCCACCAGGTGGCTGCCCAGCTCCCCTCTGTGAACCAAACCCACCATGATCCCACAGTGCTCCAAACGTCTTGAAAGCTCTGAGGTTAGCTCAGGGGCTTTCGGGCTCACTGCGAAAAAATTATGGGTTCGTTAGAAGAGTTTCAAAGAACGCTGTGACATACAAAAGGATCAAAGGAGATACTCGATTTGAAAAAAGGATTCGTCAGAATACACAATATGTTGGAGGTCCTCTGAGATCCAAAACATTGCATTGAAATGCTGGTTTTCAAAGAAACCACCAGATTCAAGTATCTTGTCAATGATCCTGGTCAACTGCCTTTGTTCATCATGCCTTTTTTCTCGACTCTGCATATAAATATGTACACGTATGCACTTTGAAAAGTCACATTTTGTGTTTTTACCTCCCTCATAACAATAAATCTCAGCTTGATATTAATATTTTTAGAGGCCTGGATAATTTCTTTCATTTGTGCTCGTTGTGAGATGAAGTACTACATCTTAATTTGAGTAAAAAAAGTTCAGTATTATGGATTGTTTTTATTCTCATTAGAGATGGTTCAAACATGAGCTCACAGATCCCACAAATCTTTTTGAGGACAAATCGCCTTAACAGCCTCTTAAGATGTCACCTCAGGAAAAAACAAAGTTTGGAGAAGAATGCTGACTCTCATTAACTGCTGATTAACTACAGCTGGCATAAACCATAGATAGCTCTTATTTATTTTTATTTCATATGCGTTTTCTCTCTCTCCTTTCATGATTTGGCCGATGGATCCCCTGTTTCCTGGTGGGATTAGTGTGTCTGCTTTGATGTGGGTTGTGTCCTGCTTAGTGTGTGTGGGCAGGCCTCTTACTCCTGTGTGTGTGTGGCAGGGTTGAGGTGAGGGGGTACATGCAAGCCCCCTTTTTACTTTGGCAGTGTTTAGATGTAGTGCGTGACCTGGAGTGCACCATAAACCAGCAGATTGAGGAACAAATACAGCTGTAAAACACCAATCTTGGCAACTAACGCAAACACTTCTGATCACAGCTTGCTAATGTGGCCATGTGTGAGTGTGCGTGTGTGTGTCCCATTGTGCAAATGTACATTGTTCATGCGTGTGGGTTTTTTTAACAAGCTACGGTGTTTTTTTGCCAAGCACAGGTAGCTGAAAAAACAAAATAAATTCAGGAAGGATTAATAACATCTCTGGCACACATGGGAACATTGAATGTTTCCAAAATTGCAAAAGCCTCCTGAATTAGTAATTCCTCTGTGGGAGAGAACAACTACAGAAATATCATGTTCAACACCCATCAATATTAATGCTCATCACATTTTTAATTCATCAGCTCTGCCAAGAAACATTATTATCGGGCTGTCAGTTGAGATTTAAAAGTAAAATGCAACTTTTTGGTTAAGGCCTGAGGGTTCAGGCTGTCATTTTTTGGTTTGGATTGATTGTGTTACTTGTGAACTAGTTGGAGCTAGGAACTAATATTTACCAGTCTATTAAAAAAATTGTCGAGGTCCATGAATAGCAATTTTTCCAAAGAGTTCAGCCATATAAATAGACTGTGTATTTATTCTTTAGTTAATAATCCTAACTCTAATTTCACTTTACTACCTCTACCAGAGCTTTCAGCTATATTGCACGTTTTTTGACATTGAAAAAAGATTGCTCAGGTTATCATGGAGTTAGCTCAGTGAGGTCATGTGATGACAGCTGAGCTACTCTATCAGTTGTTGGTCAGCGTTCCTCCTTAACTGTTTCATGCTTTAAAGACCTATGGCTCTAAAGTTTGAATCAAATTTATCACTATTAATGTACCTTAACGTGGTTAAGTATTGTGTTTACACCTAAAATATTGAACAGTCACCCAGTAAAAAGTCATCTTGGCCTGCTTAAAATATTTTCTAGAGGTGTGCACTAACATTATCCTGGATGTTTACCCCAATCTAGAAAAATCTGGAATTTTATTTTAGATAATGGCACGTTTCATCCGGGTTCCCTGTCAATGGCTCCAAATCCCTCTGCACTCTTCTAGTTGCTATAACATCCTGGGAAACACGGGAAACACCAGATAATTCATCAGTGAGTGAGGATGGAAGTTAGAGAAAGTGATTAAGCAAAATGTAATTAAAACTTTAATACACAACATAGACTGGAACATTTAAAGTTATGTTCCTGACTCAAAAAGATTTTGATAAGTGAATGATGACTGTTAAACAGTGACAGTAACTCCAGTGACCCCACGCTACATCACAACATCATTAAACTACATCTTTATTTTCACTGTTTTGATCAAGAGACCCCTAGTGGCAGAATTTAAATTGTGTGGGTTTAATCACACATAGCCAAAAACAGAAAATATAGAAATATGCAGAATGTGTAAAATCTTCTTAAAGTTTGTCTCTAAGTTTTACTGTTTGCATAAAAATTCAGTCACTTATCAGAAGGATCGGAAGGAAATGATTTATACTACTTGGCCCTGAAAGCTCCTGTGCTAATATTATATCTCAGCAACACACACGCTTTACAAAAACAGCAGCATGACATCCTGCAAGGAAAAAGAAAAACTTTAAATGGAAATGACCTGTAATATTTACCCAGGGTGACTCCTGAATGGCTCACTCACAGCCATAGAGGGCCCCGCAAACCTCAGAGCAGAGGCCGGTGTTTTCGCTGTTCCTGATGCAGAACAGATGAGGACGACTTTGTGTAGATTTTTTGGTTACCATTGAAGATTGGAACACCCTGCCTTCAGTAGCTTTGTGGTCATTTAAGATATTTCAAAAGAGATATTACAAGAAAGGTGCACTATGTAACTGACAAATTTGGTTTGTAGTCTAGATTTGCTTTTTGTGCTCTAAGAAACATTATAAATGTAGATGCATGTAAAAGCAGCAATTCCAAATAAAAAGAGCTCTGTCTTGTTTGTTTAAAGGCCTGTAAAACTGTTGCCCACCCTTAAGATAAAGACAATAGAAGTGCATCTCCATGTGTGTCTGACTGCGTCAGGGAGTCGCCCACATCAATACAAGTATCTCACAGCTTCAGTGTCAAACAGCCAGTGTGAAGTTAAACACTGTTTGAAAAGAGGGTGGCGTGTCTCCTCACCAAACACTGCAGAAATAAAACATCAGTCTGCTTGCAGCAATTTGGATTAGCTGATGAACAAAGGCAATCAAGGCTGGTGTGGTCTCGTGAAGAATAGACTATCTATCACTGTGGTTTACTCAGGGCCTGGTGATGATTGGCACGGCTATTAAACGTCCTGTTTGCAATAAGCTAAGAAGGCCACATGTGAAGTCAGCAGATGATCCTGACTGGCTCTGAGAAGCTGTTAGTCATCCAGTAGATCATGAAGATGATTGTAAAAGCTGCTGTGGTAATCATCATGCGGCTGCATCATTTTTCCTAACAGGGATGATTTCCAAGCTGATTTGCTTCATCAGCTTTGAGTTGCCTCTTTAATGATGAGAACTAAAGCATCTTGTTGTTCTGCTGTGGCTCATATAAACTCTGCTTCGTGTGTATTTATGTATTGTTGACTTGATTCCGGCTCTGCTGTGTTTATGTTTGGGATTTGGTGCCATCATGAGGGCATATCAGGTACAGATTGGACCATAATAGTTTTTATGTAGCCTATTTTGTAAATATGTGAAAGAAGGACAAAGGGAAAATGTGATAATATCTGATTTATGTTCAGGAAGTATGAGAAAGTGTCTCTTGTCTAAATTTGCGTGAGTCTTAACATGATTCAACAGGTGAATGTGCACACTTATGACTGAGTAAGGAACAACAACCCCCGATTCCAGTAACCAGTCGCCCTTCGGCCAAACTCACCCTTCCTGAGGCCGCTGACTAATTCAGACATCAAAAAAACTTTCTCCGCCACTTTCTACAGCCATGACATGTAACAAAAAAAATATGTAGCCTACTACCCTCCTCTGTGCTTCACGCTGCTTACGCTGCATTTTCCACAGTGGCAATGAACGGCCACACACAACTGGGCATGTGAATGTGGTTTTCAGATACTGGAAGGTCATGCTATGCTTTAATGTTTTTCCCTAAGTGCTAATTTCCATAATGTTTGTCATGATTAGACACCATATCCTGTGATTTTCCAGCAAATGAGGTATAACGTGCACATGATGATGCAGAGAAATTCCTTCGCATGTACATAAAAGCAAAAGTATATTCAGCACAGACAGCAAAAAGCAGCTTGAATTATGGTCCTTGATTTAAAGTTAAGGTTGCAGAGTTGTTGGTAAAAGCATTAATTTTCAAACATGTTGTAAGTCTCTGTGGAGGCAACTTACTTCTGCAGCACAGGCTTTGATATCTTGAATGAAAATGCAGCTGTTGTAATGGCTTGTCTGTTTTGTAATCTTACCTTCTTGTTGGAGGGATAATTTCAAGTTAACTACTCTGATTTTTGGAGTAAATCAACAATACTTTATTTTCATTAAACATAAAACATACTGTGATTTATTTTATTTTCACTGTGTGTCACTTGGAGAAGCATGACACATGTTGATACGCGTCTTTCCTTGGCCATTTCTTTAATAAGGAATGTGTGAATTTTATTATTATTATTATTACTTTTTATCCTTTGAGCTATTGTCATCAGCTCTTCATGCCTTAAACACATGGAACTAATGTAACTGTAGCGTGTCTAGTGGAAGTCAATAAATCCGCTAATCCGTTAAATCAAGATTCACTACACAGAAAAAGTGAATCACAACCCTGATTAAAAGAAATTAATGGGCACTGGCAAATCTTGAGTGGGAGTGTGACTGCTGTTTAATCTGATGGACAGCACACGCACACATCTGCGGTAGCAGCCGCTGTGACTAATTAAGTTGCATGCGATTATCATTTTAACATGTTCAACTATTCAACCTTTGTTATTCAGTGCTGAGAAGACAAAGAAATTGCACGAAACACACCGTGTTCACTGGAAAAGGTAGAGATGCAGACTGGCACCAAAATTTACGCAGACAGCTGGAAAAATTCATACTATACTCAGGCACACTTCCATTAGCAAAAACATTCCCATATGGCATTTCATGCCCCCTCCAAAAAATACCAAGAGAGTTTCTTTTGGCTCCACACTTCGCACAGCGTCCAATTCATTAATAAAACGTTCACTCTTTCCCTCGCTCTCCCTTCCCACCTCCTTCCTCAGTCTCTGATGGACTGCAGAAGCTGTTTGAATCCTTTCAGCCAGTCAGTGTTTGTAGGATCTCATCCAGCACTGTTAACATTGTTCATAGTGCTTCATTCATAGTGGAGTGCAAGAAGTGCTTTATGTGCCTGTTATGCTCAAACATCCCTTGTGTTTCTTTCATCAGTCACCAGACTGACAAAGTGTGGTGATGCTCACTTAGGCATGAACTGTACCATCCAGAAAATATAAATATAGTTCTAATGGGCACACTTGACTGCAGCACTTTGTCAGTGATTATTGGTTTTGTCCCTTTTACTTCTGTGAAACCGTTAAACACATTGTTCTCTGGCATGAGATATACATGTGTATCATGACTGGGTCACAGAAAAGTGTAAAATATTTGAATGTAATGGCTTTACTTCCATTTCTTTTTTTTTTTTTAATAAGAAAAATTTGATCTAATCCAGTTTCATTATGGACTTCAATTTATTCATTGTTGCTTATTTTTTATTTTCTTGTTCTTGACCTCAGATGTAAACTGTAATTGTAAACTGATACCAGGATGTTATGCACTTGGCTAACTGGCTCTGCAGGCTGTTACTCTTATTTGATAGCTTTTCAATTGCATTAACTGTTTGTTTTAATCAGTTAAGGTTACACAGAATTTTTGTTAATAATGTTCATTACAGATAATTAAAAACCTTCTTGATAGTAGCGGCCCAGCATCTTTCTTTCCCTCAGGAGATCTTATACTAAATTTTACCCACAGAGGGCAGTATTGTTGGTGTGTTATGCTCTGCTCACAGCCTGAAGTATGAAAGTTACAAGCAGGATAAGAAAGACCACCACACAAGTGATGGAGATGAAGCAACATAAAAACTCACAGGAGACATGAGCAATCGAGGAGTAAGAAGAAAAACCCCCAAAAGATGTTATAAAACTGTATAATTTCTTTTAGTAATTTGCCCTCTGAGATTAATTAAGTATTCTGAGATTAATTCTGAGACACCACTTGTTTCATTGAAGCCCCACTGATTTGTTTAAAAAAAATAAAATTATTACGGTATCTGAAAACAATTCTCTAATTTATTGAATGTAAGAAAAAAATATGTGCAGCATAAGCTTTTCTATAGCACCCCCCCACCCCCAACACTGACTGTCCCACTGTTCCAAACTATTGTATGTTAATGATAGGCTCAGGTGGGATCTGGGGCGTTCCTGTTTGTTCCCAATCAATAGGTATACTATTTCACGACCTACTGTCTTTTATCTTGGAGAAGGAGATGGTACTGTTTTTTGTTTTTTTTTTACGGTTGAAACTTGAGTTCAGGTCTGTATCAAAAAACATGCAACCAGACCAGATGGCGAACATCTAGATATTGCATAACTGCCTCACAAACAAGCTCGGTTATTAGAAGGCACAGCACAGGTCACTGTGCCCCAAGAAGACCGATATGATCAAAATGAATTCACGGCTTCAGCCACAGGAGGGCAGAGTTTCTAAGACGGGGAGGGAATGAGTTACAATAAAATCATTTGACTCACAGTGGTCAATAGCTATAGCATTTATTGGGACAAAATTTAAAAAAAACAGGACCAGCTCGTACTTACCTAAGCACACGTTCAGCCACCAAAGGCTCAAACTCGCACACATCACCTGCTGGATGCTTTCAAAGATGAGCAATAGCCGAGAGAAGATTATATCAAGAACTCTCACTCTATTCCAACTTCCAGGTACATTTCCCAACAGAGCTGTGGCTGTGATACGAGCGCTCACGGATAATACTAAAGGTCATCTGTGAGCACATTAGACTCTGTCTGAAACTACTGAATGCAGTTTTTACACAGAATTTGTTACAACACAGATTTTTAGAAATAGATGATTGTCATGGTTAATGCTGTAGCCCATACTACTTACAACCACACATTTATTTATGGATATGTTTTTCATATTCATTTTAATTTGCTGTATACCTTATCAAGCTTTGCTTAACACAGGGATCGCAAATGTAAAGGCAGGCTTTAAAAAAAAGTAAGGAAAAGTGCTTTTCTTACATCAGTAGAGTAGCAATATTGACTATATTTGTAACATAAAAATATATACACATAACTAAAACACTGTAATGACTTTAATGTGGTCAAAGTGCTTGGCAGCGGTGACAGTTAGCGTTGTATAGTACAAATGGCAGTTTTTCCTTTTTGTAAGGAGTGATTCATCTTCACAGCAACAAACAATCTTTGGATCGCAGCGCGTCTGCAAAATGAATTCCACGGTGTCGTCAGTTCCGTAAAGCGTTTCTCCTGGTTTCACTAAAAAAGAAGACAGAGGATTATTTACGAAGAGTCAGAGGACAAGCGTAGTTTAAATAAGACTTTACCTGACTATGCTATTAAGATATACTTAACAAAGGAATTGCAGCACGTTGTTTTCCACGGGCAGTTTATTTTTTCCTTGGATTGACAAAAAGACACATCAGTCTCCGAGCCGCGCATGAACTGGGATGCACTGCCGTTAGCTTGTTATTAGCTTGCTCGCTAGCTTCCCGAACAGCTCTGTTTTTACGACGGGACCAAGCACACCGTAAGTCAGACCGTCTGAAAAATCTTTCATTTTGTCTGGGTTTGGGATTAAACGTTTCTGCCATTGTTCATAGGGCAGCTTTGCACAGAAAAACTCAACCGGTTGTTTACCATTTCAAACCAGCATTTTCTAACAGCTGCATGTGTGAACCAGGATCAGGCCCTTTTCTAGGAAGAAAATTAATGTCCAGCTTAAATATCTGCTTTAGTTTTACATTTTCAACAGTGACGATGATATGTAATTTTTTTCCGGCCTGAATAAACCCCTACCAAGCCGGGCAGATTGAGCCCACCGGGGGCCTGCATCTAGCGATACCTGCAGGGGACCGTACACCTGTGCTCGTGCACCTGTTATGTCTGTCAGGGTTTCATGATTGTGCAATTGATTGGAAATCAAACGTTCACCATTCTCTGACTTCAAAACTTAAAACATCACAGTATCTTTGTTGTGACTTATTTAATCCTGCTATCAAGCTATTTTGAAAGCTGCCCATTTCTTACAATAGCCTGTTAATAACTAATATCTAAGTTGCTGCCTTTTGACGTTGACTCAGCCTCGCTTAAATGACTTGACTAAGAGCTTAAACATAGAGGATTTAGGTTCTTATTGAAGATTAAATATTGTAGCTTGGCAGGTCCTAATTCAGATGCAGATCTAAAGCAAAGAGGCTAACTGGCTTGCCAAGACTGTAAAGTCTTAGTCTCTGATAAAAAGCTAAGCTGAGTGCCTTTAGCTCAAAAATGTAGGTCTCAGTTCAACATTCAGACTTCTGTTTGCATTTCCAGCATGTAAAACTTCAAGTTAAAGCAGTTTGAGTCAATATGATTAATTAATATGTAGAAAATGTCAAGGAGGTTCTTTTTTTCATAATAATCTCTGACAGTGTGCACTAAGCTTTTTTACAGGAGTGTTTTGTGTTGAGTATCGTTGGGTGAGAGAAGCCCAATCTCAAGTGTTTTAAGTCAACAGAGATGTGTCATTCTTCAGGAAATGGACTGGGCATGGCCAACTACGTGGTCCCCTTAGGCGAGGTCAGAGCCAATGTAAACAAGCTGTATTTGTACCTCCCTTCAAACAAAACTTCTGACGTTGGTGCCAGCTAGTGATCTACCCACCATGATCCTGCCATATAGTTATGCTCAACTGAATCCACCATATGGCAGCAAATCTCACAAGCACACAAGTCATTTAAATCTTGCTCTTAGTTTACTTACATCATGCATAAAATGTGCATATGAGTTATGTCCTGTAAATCCTGCCAAGTTTCCTGCTTTTAAGTGATGCGAGAAAGTAATTCTCACACATTTAATAGGTTTAAAAGTACAATATACCGCAATCATGTTTAATGATTACCTTTTTATCAGCATTTAAACATCAATTTAAAAACAGGATTGAGTAATTCACAATTATATGAGTTATAAATATGGTTGTTATGAACTACTTTTAAATAGTTGCAGGTTTTCCTTTGATTAATCTTTTAGCAACCACTTTCATAAGCATGAAAACATATTACAGTTTAAGCTTCTTTTCACTTTCAGTAGCAGCTGTAATAGTTCTCCATCAGAATAGAATTAACATGCATTACTAACAACACAGTTTCCAGGCCTTTACATGTCGGCCTAAGAACAAAAAGCCACAAAACACCCACAAGTGAATAATGAATCACCTGCTGTATTTATTATTGGCTTTTGTATACCCCTCTTTGCAGAGCGGCAGCACATGCAGACTTTACCGAGGTGCAACGTTCAGCTGTTTGTACTACAACCTACTCTGTAATGTAAAATGATAGTCCATGATGAGCAAATTAAAATTAACTTTAATTTTGTGCCATCATCTTTGGCCTTGTCTCTCACAGACACATAAAACACACACAAATCCCCTGTTTGTGTTTGTGGGAGTGAATTCATTACTCCCATCCAAGTTATAAATAGGACCTTCTATAACTGCTTGTCCTGCTGATTTTTCTTTTTTGTGAGTTTTCGCAAATTCTGTTCTGCATATGTGATTTTACAATTTGAATGTGTGACTCTAAAGCAGTCCAAGTAAGTTTTATCCACGAGAGTAACTGGATGATTTCAGTGTACACGTCATGCTGTGTGTCCTCCAGTCTGGGTTTTTAGGGAGTGGGTGCTGCTTAAAAAATATGGGCCTGTAATTGAGCTGTAAAGTGGCCACTTCAGCAAGAAAGCTCATTGTAGTGGCGGCTCCTGTTCATGGACCTTTCATAGGTGTGTTTTTATGCTGAGCAGTAGCCTTGCTGCTTGAAAACCTCCTCCTCTCTTGTTTGTGGCAATTATACTCCCATCTGCCTAATGATTTGGCTGTTTTGACGACGCACCTCAGTTTCTTCTCTTCAAAGCAGCGTGTAGGCCTTGTTGTTTTTCCATCTCTGCGTTTTTTCGGTTTATTTACATGCTGTAGTCTGTCGTACCCGCCCTTAATCTCTCTCTCATTTGTTCTCACAGATATAGTGCATTATGACAGACAGCATCATGAGTAAAGCTGCCACAATGGAGATTCCTATCAATAGTAATGGTGACACAGGGACACTGCCAGAGGACGACAGCCTTGAACAGGTGGGTCACGGCTAGTGTATCAGTTGACAGTCCTCTATGTTGAACATTTTGAGACCACGCTGTGTGGTTGTTATTTACTGACTCTTAGCTGTTACACAAGGAAAGAAATATGCAAACTGTGATCACCCACTTGCGATCCCAGGCCAACAGAAGATCATTTACATATTCAATATGTGTAGCAAAGTGCAGCATGCAGAAGAGAGTGCAGAGAATACAGAGTTGTTTTTATTTTCTTTTTTTTTTTTATTCATTTCCCAGTAATTTGTCTTATTTTCTATTTAAAGAAAAAGCTCTCATTCTGCAAAACCATTGCTTTAACAAATGCATTCTGTTTTTGTCGGGTTGTTATTTATAAAATTGCAATATGCTAATAAGTGCAATATCCAAGTCACAACAGCTGCATTTTTTTAATGAAGGTAAAATGTTTCATAGAATACCATGTTAAATAAGGTATTATGGTGCTACAGAGATGCACGGGCCTGCAAATCACATTACATCGTTATCATTTCGTATTTTAATTTTCTTTCTTGTAACCAAACGCAAAAATTACCATCCCCAGTCATGAAGCATATTGTGTATTTCATGCACATTGAGTCATTCACATGAAAGCACATCAAGAAACTCAAACTGACATGAGCCAACTGGTGTCATTACGTGGTATTGCTGTAAAAAGAAAAGTAATTTCTGCCTTCAGTTGTCAAAGTTGAATTTGTGGTTATAAGTACTGTTTTCAGTCATCACAGGATAAGCTGTGGGACCTAGCTTTTCTTAATACCATTCAAACCAAAGGTCCACTTTGAGGTAATATGCACACTTATTTTTAGAGCTCTTATAAAGTAATAGTTGTCATTCGTGAACGCCAGCATTATAAATGTGGCCAGTTACTTGCTTTTATTCTCTAACACTCAGAGCAGAATGAGTTGTATTTTCTTGTTGTGAACTTGAATAATATTCTCTGCTTTAGCTTAACTGTTACTGTGTTATGTGTTATGTATTTCCTGTCATACACTGCCAAAAGTCTTTGGGTCTGCTGATGTGCAACTGTGGAACAAGATCCTACTGGGAATCCTGGTGTTGGAGACCAGCTGTCTTCTTGGGAATCAGTTGTTCCCTTAAAGAGCTCCCGTGGCCTCATGTTTAGCGTTGTAAGACACATCTCTGGTGTATTTAGTTAACCTTAAAACTATGTGTTCAACTGAAATTTGAAACTCCCAGATGTAGTTGTTGCTCTTCAGGTGGAGACTGTTCATTTACATAAAACAGCTGAGGGCCTCACTTAAAGGCAAAGACACTGTGCTCCAGCACAGGAGTTGAACACCAGCATTTATTTCCATCGTTTGAAAGAGTACTTTAGTCTTACAATCTCATAGTCATTTAGAATGAAATAACAGTGGAGTTGCAGGGCATGTTATGTGAAGCAGGCTGTTCATTTTCCTACTTTCCAAGACACACCTTGTTGGACAAACAGACTGAAGATCCTGGAAGAAACACTGACAGTTACTTGTGCTATTTGCTTATCAAACTAAGTGTGGCTCCAGTTCAGTAGTAAAAGAAAACTCCTCCTTCACACCGAGCTCGCACAGTGAAACAAGGATTCAAGCGTTTGGTGTGGCTGTCTCAGCTGAATGTATTCATTTAGGAGAAGTGTTTAGCCGCATTGTTTAGTGTCGGATATTCAGTTGTCATGGCAACCCCGCAATTAATCTGAAACTGGCTGCGCTCTGTCCTTGGGTGAAAGCCCTCCTGAAATCAGATTGATATCTGCTGTGCAGCGCTTTTAGTTAAAGCCGCAGCAGCCTGCGTCGCTCATGCAGACAGAGATGAAGACTGGCAGGTTAAGGAAGCGCAGGAGTCTGGAGTTGGATGTTGTAGCTTTGTGTCACGACGGGGATGTCGAGTAGCAGCTTCACAGCGACAGAAATAGGACTAACTGCCAGCAGCATCCTGGCGAAAGCATCAGATGCCTCACACACAGTGGCTCACTGGTGTCTCATTTAGATAATCAACAGCAAAGATTTGATTAAAACGCTTACACTGTTATGTGCGAGTTCTCAGAGGTGATTACTTGTGCTATTAATTAGGTAGCATCCCAATTGTGTGTTAAGATCTGCAAAGCATTTTAAAGGAGAGCCTCTGCTACTTAGCCTGTATTGATCATGCCGTGCCATTTTTGTTTTTGGAACATCTGCACACATGCCTACCAAAACCTCAATGTTAAGATATGCCAACAATATTATTTTATGATAGCTAAAGTGCTGTAGTTTCCATCTCAGGAAACAGGCACTGTGTCAACAAAGTGTCCAGGGAGGCATCAGCGTCTACGTCAGTGCTCTCCCACATTGAGCAGATGCTTTAACATGAGGCAGATCTCTAAAAGAAGACATGCACATAGAGTAAATGGAAGAAATGTCCTTCTTTCACAACATGCCTTTTGGTATTGGTTCAGTGTCTGTGGTCAAAATACTGTATCCATCATTGTGAGAAGTTTAATGTTGAAAGCAGTAATTGCTGGATACAAAAAGAGGAACTGTTACTTTGATGGAGGCCTAAAGTTACATATTACTCATGATAAAACCTAAAATCAAGTGCTTTAAAAGTGAAATTTTCCTCAGGGAACTTAGATTCAGTGTTTGTGTGGATGCCTGTGTGTGTTTAAAACTCTTTTTTTTTTCTGATTCATTTCCCTTAATGTTAATGTCACTTTTCATGTCTGTAAATGTCTTGTAAATGATTATTTTTATTTTTGCAGTGTTGTATTAGAATCAATATCTTATCTACGCAGTGATGGAATAATATCATGGCAAAAATGCAGTAACATATTACAAGTTGGAAAGTGATGAGCTCAGTGGACGAGATCCACTTGAAACTTCCATATAAACGAGCTAAATGATGAATCCCGACCTGCTGTGATATCAGTCATCTCTGCTCTCCATCCTACATCCCTGCTGTCTCCGTTGAAGTGATTTTTTCTGGGATTTCCTTTCACATCGTTTTATCTTGTTTCATGATTTCAGTCATGGATTTTTCTTTTTGTCTCCTTTCCTTTTCTATTTGTTTCTGTTTTGTTGTTGCTGTGTTTGTCGACCCCCCTCCCCTCCCGCCTCCTTCGTCCCTGTGCAGGCTGCAAAACTGCAGTGGAGCTTAGATGAGAGAGTAGGGAGCTCCAGAGGCACCAGGGTGAGCAGGCCATTTGTGCATTTGTGTGTGGGTATATGTGTATGTGTGTGTGTTAATGTTGGTGTGTAGAACTGCCCAGTGGTTTGACATTGCGCGGCATTAAATTGCCTCGCATCACTACTTTGGTTTATTGAACAAAATGTCAGACATTTCATTTTCGTGGCAAACCACTGTGCAGCTTGGACTGTGCTGCCTGTTAACTTGGCTCCTACTAACTCTTAGATAGAAGGAATCTCTCAACCATGTTTTGAGAGATATCCCTCCAAATTGTGTAGCAATAACAAAGTAGCTGACAGCTAACACATCTCACACTGAAATCTGTTTGCATTTAATTATCCGATCCAAAATCATCCAGCGTGAGCTGAGCTGATGTTGCCTAGATTGTGTGTGAACACTTGGGTGACGTGCGAGTGTGATTCCATCATTTTAGCGGGTGTTGGTTAACAAAACAAATATGGTGTCACTATAATAATCATCATGTCATACCACTGTTGTAATATTGATGTTAACTGGCTACGCTCATTCAGTTCTGATGTCTCATAATGAGAAATGTAGCTGTGTTGCTTTGGCAAGACAGTTGATAGAGAGCTGACTGTGACTACAAACAGATTAGGCCACGAAGCAGAGCCACGAGGATTTGTTCCTCAGTGTACAGCATTTACATTTTTTACTTTCATTTGGTAGCATCAAACAAACTCATTGTGTTTGCTTACAAAAGGAAAAACCACCTCCTTTCCAAAGCTAAAGCTTCCTTATCACATTCTCTCTGAAGCGTCTGAGTTCAGCGTTTCAGGAAGTAGCCTGTCCATTATTCCTCTGTACACATCATGCAATGAATGGGTCTTTCCCCATAGTTCAGCCATGTGCAGTGTTTGTAGCAAATTAAATGAGGCAGGAGTTTAATTTAAAGCTGTTTGTTGGAGGAACTAAGGCTCACATATAGTTTGCCAAAGTGAAAAAACATGTTCGAGCCAGCTTTTCTCTTCCTTTTAAAACCCTCACAAGTGTTTTTTTTTTTCTTTTTTCTACCAGCGGATACTTGAGCAGGAAGGCAAACAAATGAAAACAGTGAGTTAAATTAAGGAAAACACACACAAGATGGATTGTGTGACGTGTAACACAATTCCCCTTGTGATCCAGAGCTTCACCAAAGCCTGCGCTTGTGTTGGAGGGAGAAAATAGTTTGCCTGAGCATTTCCTGTGGCATAGATCATAAGAGTTACTGCTGGGAGTTAGACTTTAAGTGTAACATTGTAGTCCCTTTTTCTTGCTTCCATAGTGGCAGGAGATTCAGTTACAGTCTTTTGTTAGGTTGATTATTGACTGTGCCCTTTAGCTGAGAGCTTTCTTGCCTTCTCACACCTCATAGTTTTCCTTGTTTGCTTCCAGATAAGGGGTTGAAGTTAGGCCGCCTTGTGTTTGTACTGACTAACCTTCCTAACATAGTAGTGTTTGTCCCCCTCTAGTGAATGAGCCTTTAACCTACACTGTGTTTGAACACTAAACACTAAAGTTATAATCTCATGTTTACTGTACACATCCCTACCCAAAACCCTCCATCCTTCCCTTTGTTCTTGTGCTTCTTCCTCTTTTTTTTTCTTCTTTATTTTTTTTATTTCCCACCTTTGCAGGACCTGCAGCAGGTGATGGTATCAGGGCCCAATCTCAACGAGACTAGCATCGTATCAGGGGGTTATGGAGGAACAGCAGAGGGTATCATCCCCACTAGTTCAATCAAAGGTAAAGTCCCATTTCGCTCTTTGACTCTCTCTTTAACTCTTTTTTTTTTAAATCTCTTCTGAGCTGTACTGTCTCTGTCCCATTCTGTCACATTGACGGAATGAATGTCGGATATCTGGGGTCTGCAATCATTCAGCTACTTAATTTGCTGTAATTGGTTGTCAGTTGCTCTGTTTATACTTAGTTTAGACCTCCGGTGTAACTTAATATGTGCCTTAATGGTCCATATTATATGTACAGATATTGAGAAAGCACAGTGGCACAATAAATGATTAACTGCATTGATTTTAAAAACTTTGTGTCAGCACCAGAGGTTTTCCCTTTAATTAAAAAAATGCATTTCCTGGATTTAGTCCCAATATAACTTTCTTGTTCAAGGCACCGACTTCGGGGTAGCTAATAGCCCTGTATCAAAGGCCAATAACTACATTCCCTTTGCTATTTATTTAATGGTAATATTTCTGTATCTTTGTCCTACTTTCTCTCTCAGGCCCTGCTGTGCGCTACAATGCAGAATTTAACAAAAGGATCCAAGTTACAGGATTAGGTTAGGTGGCTCCTTAGACATAATTATTTTAAAAAATGGAGAGCTTATTTCCAAAATGTAAGAGAGTCATTTCTGAGGGATGGACAATGTTTAAAGAGCCTGAAACATGCAGTCTGTAATTACTGTTGTATTTACAGAGCACAAAAACAGCAAAGCATTGTGTTGGCAGCAATGCTTATGATATGATTTAGATTTTCCTCTGTTTTAATGAACATTTTTCACATAGTGCATATCTCATTTTGGAAACAAGCTTTGAGTGTGTGTTTTTTCTTTAGATAGCTGCGAATCAACTTCTATGTCAGTTTTATCTTCATCAGATTTTCTCTTTATCGGTGGCAATGAGGGCAGCACATTCACCTCTCCCTGCTGCTCTTCTTGGACATTTTGTGGATTTTTCTCCTTTCACAGCTTTTCTCTCACATATTATTCCTCTACTTACCGGTCAGCTTCTCTTGCAGTTTCACGCTCAAGGGGTCTACACTTTCTTCTTCTTCTTTTTTTTTTCTTTTCCCAAAATAATTCTCTTAACTGATCTCCAGACTTTTCTTTAGCAAAGTGAAGCAAAACCATCCTCATATCACAATGTTTATGAGGACATGGAATTTTGATGGCAAAAGTAAGATATTATTGCAGAAACTTAGTAAACTTTTTGATGTTAGATCCTCTTGTTTTTCATGCTAATCATTTCCATGTATTGTTATTTGATAAAAGACTAATTCAGTTTATTTAGCATCTGTTTAATTTTGCCGCATTTCAGACTTCCCCCATCTTCTTCATTACTCATTTGTCTGCATTGTTCACTGAGTGTCATGCACTAAATGTTGTCTTTTCATCTTGTCTATCTCTGTCCTCCACCTCCTTTTCACCATTCCCTCCTACACGCTCCTCGTCCTCCTCTTCTTCCCTTTTGTCATCTTACTTTTCTGACTTTTCCCTGCATCTTCCTGCTCCTCCCACAACCCGCCCTCCTACGTTATCATTCCATTTTCGGCACGCTTGTTCAACCTCAATAAATAATTATCCGACAACCATTTTAAATCCCAATCCTGGAAAAAAAATCCAATGTAAATCCCATCCCCACACCTTTCCTGGTTAATTCTAAACCCGGTCCATTCCTGCATCCACACCCAACCACCCGCCTACCCATCCACTGCCACAGACCTGCGTATGAAGGCCAGACGAAGTAGCGTTCCCCCAGGCAGTTCTTTCTTCTGCCACGGCACAAGCCACTCAAATGAATACAAAGGTACTGGAGAGTATGAGAGGGTGGAGTTAAATGCTCCCTTAGGCCCTACATTGATGAATTAGTGATCAGTTGGACCATTTTAGTAGTGACCCAAAATATCCCTGCATTGTATTTAAACCGTTTATCACTACTCAATAAAAAGAGTTTAGATTGAACTGTAATTGATTGTCTCAGTTTTATTATCTGCATTCTCCTGCTATTTACTTGTTAATCAACTCTGCCTGGCTCCTTTGCATGTTTTACAGTGGTTTGAGAGCTAGTGGTGATGGACAAACATGGGCTGACAGATATCAGATGCCATCTTTATTGATTGCAGCACAGTTTAAATGCACTTCATGTGGTTAAGGGTTCTCTCTTTGGTACACGCTTTGCTGGGGTTGGTCTCATTGTCCCCACTAAAGTGTTTTTGTTTTTTGGGGTTTTTTTTAACATTTTTTCCTGTTTCTACATGCGGGTCTTACCTCTCAGGTCCCAACATGCACCACAGCAGCAGCAGCTCATCAATGACAGCAGAGGAAGCGACCCGCGGCGTCGCTGTGGAAAAGCTAGAAAATATGAAGAAATGGGGTCTCAACACTTACAAGGTATCAAAGGTTTTATAATGTTGACTAAAGACCTTTAGTCACCTGGTGCATGATGAACAAAGGACTCAAAAATTCAAAATAATTGCGAATACATGATTAGTTGATGACTTCTAATATTGTGTTCTATGTGCAAGTAATACTGACAAAGTTAGTTCATAAAAATCATGTTTATGTTTTAATAAATTTCCGAAGTAAAACAACACCCTTAGAACCTCATTTAACCCCCACCTCTCCCTTGTCTTTATGGATCATTGTACATTCACCAAAATAAGTCCTGTGTTTTGTGTTACTAGTGTCTCTTTGTGTCTTCATTGTTGTAGTGCACCAAACAAATGATCTCAGAGCGTTTCGGTCGGGGTTCTCGGACTGTGGACCTGGAGCTTGAGGCCCAGATTGAGGTGCTGAGAGATACTAAACGGAAATATGAGAATGTGCTGCGATTGGCCAAAGCACTGACCAACCACTTCTACAACATGGTGCAGACGCAGCATGCGCTGGGTGACACATTTGCTGACCTCAGTCAAAAATCTCCAGAACTACGAGTGAGTCCTCAAAATTTTCACATCTAGCTTTTCTGTGTCTATACTCTTGGATATTTACAGCAGGGGAGAGGGCACTGGTTAAGTTTATGTGAACAACATTTAAAAGCACGAATACCATTAATGCTCTGTTGTTTTTGCTGTTGCAGGATGAGTTTGGCTACAATGCAGAGACTCAGAAGTTGCTTTGTAAGAATGGAGAAACTTTACTTGGTGCCATTAACTTCTTTGTGTCCAGCATCAACACACTGGTCAACAAGACCATGGAGGACACCCTGATGACCATCAAGATGTATGAAAATGCCAGGTAAGGGCATACAGTACATTCATTCAGCGACTGAGTAAGACTTTTTGAAAATTACATACTTAGGTATTATTTGTAAGAGTTTAACACTGAAAACCTCATCTAATCCACTATATCTGAACTGTCTGTGTGGTGTGGTTTAATTAGATTAATTGATGATGATTGAGCAACCCACTAACTGACATCACATTTTTATTCAGCAGTGCTAAATATTAATTGGTCCATAGAAACACAAACAGATACACATGAACGAGTCGGATCTAGTAAAGATCCAACTTGTCTCTAGCAAAGCAAGAGGTTTTAAATGCCATTTTAACTCTGAATTTTCTCTCCTTTTGTGAGCAGACTGGAGTTTGATGCCTATCGGTCAGACCTGGAGGAACTGAGTTTGGGTCCGAGGGACGCTGTAGCCATGGCTCGCATAGAGGCTGCCCAGCAACAGTACCAAGTCCAGAAGGACAAGTACGAACGCCTCCGCTCAGATGTCACCATAAAACTCAAGTTCCTGGAGGAGAATAAGGTCAGTGAGCAGAGCAGTCTCGCATCGTTTTCAGCTTTTAAAAAAGAAAAAGTCTGCCTTCAGGTTTGACTTGATTTGGTTTCTAGACCCTCTTGTTTCTCTCATTTTCAGGTGAAGGTGATGCATAAGCAGCTCCTCCTCTTCCACAATGCCATCTCGGCGTACTTTGCTGGCAACCAGCAGCAGCTGGAGCAGACGCTGAAGCAGTTCAACATAAAGTTGAGGCCTCCAGGGGCCGACAAGCCCTCCTGGTTGGAGGAGCAGTGAGAGGGTCTGCGGGGTTGGAGCTTCTGCAGCCTCCTTCTCGACCACTTCCACCTGTTACCTGTCGAAAACCCACTACTTACAGAGGACCACTACAGAGGGAAACACATACAGATAATTGGGTGGATGAAGATATTTGATGAGCGTGTGACCTGATTGGACAAATGAATTGCAGGGTATTATTGATGAATGGGCTAAATGACGCAAGAAACCAGGTGGCCAGTTACATGAACAGTCTTGGGGGCTTTTAGTGCCTCTTCCCAACTTCTTCTTTCCCACTCTAACCTTCTCTTTGTGCTTTGTTCTCAGAGAAACGGTTCATCTGTCCTTTCCCTCTCTCCTACTTGACTTAACCCCATTCTATCGCAACACTACTTTGCTGTGTGAGCTCGTACTTATCATGCTCATGGCCATTATTCTCCAGAAGTGCTCCCAGAGTTAAAATTTTACCCCACAACTTATTTGAACAGAGATGAGAAAAGGTACAAATCCATTTCAACATGCTTAAATGTGACCAAACGTTACATCAGAACTCTTCCAGACCTTTTGCACTCTGTGCCTCCTTACACATGAGCTCTTGTACTAAATGAACATGTGGCCTCAAGGAAAGTGAGATAAGTTCAGGAAAAAGCTTATAACTACACATGAAGGAGATTTGTATGGTACACTGGAAAGGAATGTCCAATCATTGCAAATCAATGTACATTTAAAATTAAGTACTGTTACACTTTTGAGATGAATATTAAATGATTGGTTGTAGCTTCTAAAAAAAACACAATGTTGTGTTTAGTTTAGTTTACTTTTTGCTTAATTTGACTGTTATACGTTTTATTATGTAATGATTTCATTTCTAGTCAGCTGGATGTCCTATGCTTCAGAGTGAAGTACAGTATCCTGTTTTGGCAATGTGTGCTGGTGTATTAGACTGCAGTTACTGCAGTGCTTAGTCTGTAATTAACAGAAATGCTACAAATTTCTGTCGTAATGTTGAAATTATTTGACTTGAACTCGTATATGCAACGATCATGTTAAAGAACACTGCCACAGCTTCCCAAAGTTATACTGGTTCGGGTCTTTATTAATTCTATTTTATTTACCCAAAGAGAATCAAGAGAGTTGTTTATTGGATGATGATACCTGCTGCATTTTCAAAGGTTGTATAAGCAAAATTTATTGCTTCAGTCTCACTGTTGACAGAGGAGGCTGCGAGAGAAAGAATTAGAGTCATTCAGTCAAGATGCAACAAACTTGAATGGATTCAGTCCATTATATAACTGTTGAACGGACTGTATTCTCATTACTCATTATAACATACTCAAAATATTTGTTTATAATCATAGTGATACATTGAAATTAGTTTTTGTCTTAATTTGTCTGTCTTTTTGAACTTAACAAGGACATATCATTAACAGCCAGGGTCATATTTTGCAGCTCTCCTAAAAACAATATATTTATCTATGGTTACTTTCTTCACACTGAAGATTACTGTAGCTGTCTAATATTACTAATCCTAATATTTTGACATCAGTCTTGTAAATGAGTTGTTAGGGAATAGGAAAACACTAATGATTCATTATTTGTTCTATCTCCTTTAAATGAAACGTTGTCATAGTATAATGGTAGTAAACAATCACCCATTGTTGACAATTAAGACAATGTGTTACCAGGAAATATCAGCATGGTACTGCATATGTAGAGTTAAATTGTTTTGCGTCACTGTACCTATTATGTTCATGGTGTGTGTTAATCTGTTTGGAATCAACATATTGTGCAAATTACACAATTCATGGCTATGGCATTGATAGCATTTTGCAGATGGCACACTAACATAAAAAAAAGCCTCAGGATAACCAAATCTGTAATTGATATATTCTAAAAAAAAAAAAAACTACCTGATTAAATGTGTGTTAGTGTCCTGGCGTCACCCCACTGAAGTCAAACGATGATAATCCAGTATAATGAATGTTTCACTATGCTGAATGGAACTGATGAGAGCCTCTGGTAACAGAAAGGAGAGCTCTATCAGTTAATGGTCCTCCAGCTTCTTGTCTCTGTATTTGCATGGCAGGCAGCGATCCAAAGTATACCTGCAGATACATGTGAATGCACTGATGCTCAGCTCTTGGCCTCCTGCATGCCAGCTCGCATGGACTGGCAGAAGGCCATGCTTATGATTTCAGTTTTGAAACGGGCTGGAGCAGAATCCAAAACTTGGGTTGACTTTTAATGCTGCACTCCTAAGGGACAATAATGAAAGAAAGTTGATTTGATGACAGAAAAACACAAATGGATTCTAGAATCTGTTAGACTTGGGTTTTCTGAATTTGTATGCGTCAGTGTGTCAAATGGGTGTATTTCATTCTTGCCTAAAGTCACTAAGTAGAAACCCAAAATTGCAGTTTCACTGGCCAGCTCCTGGTCTGCTTGACCACCACACAGCAATATTAACTTAATGTGACTCCTCTTTTCTATACCTTCCCCTGTGAAATTCCTATCCCCAACACTAAGATGAATGGCAATAGGATATGTTTTTGTTCTGTAGTCGTGAAACCTCCAGTAAATTGAAAAAAAGCGTGACAAGCATTTGAAGTCACTCTTATCAGCAGTCTGTACAATGTTGCCAAGAGAGAACCAAGATTTATAAAATGAGATATTTTATTTGTGTACAATCAATGTTTTCTAGGCTGAGATGGTTTGTTGTACCGTATGAATGATTGCACATGTCGGTATTTAAAGATGATAAATGAAGTCGTATTATGGATTGATGTGATACTCTGCCTTCATTCCTCACTCAGACCTGAAAAGTTCCACCCCAAGCTGAGGGAACACAATTAAAAGTACACATTTTCAAATGCTCTTGCTGTGTTTTTCTGTTTGCTCTTTCATCTCATTTACAATGCATTGTAGCCAAGTGTGCTATCTGTTGCATGTAGACAGAGAAGCACCCATCTGGATTCAGTCAAATAAAACTTTAACACCAGACTGAAGTCCTACGAGGGTATGAGGACTCTTGATCAACCATCGTTTTTAAAAAAAATCCTTATAATAAATAATTAAATGAATTGAAGTCATATTAGAATACTGAGACAAGTGGAAGCCAAACAAAATCCAGAACCTACATGTATGTTGATTTCACAATACACAATATATATATATAAACATCAACATTTCATTTTATTGCTTTATTAATTTAAAAGGATTACAAGATAGTGTGTGAATTGTATTCATTAGTAAGCTTTAAGTGCTTTTTTTTTAAAGTTTTGAACAAAAATAAGTCAACCAAAGTAATTAAGTAAAAGAACTATTATGGATATGAACTAGGTGGCAACTTCAATATCATGAACTCGTTTATATATATATATTAATTGTTTAAATTAAAGTAATTTATATCAGAAGCCCTTTTACTTTGTTGATAACCGAATAAAGTGGTTACCCATCTTCCTGCCCCCTCCCAAAGGGGCGTCCCCTTACCTGAAAGGTGACTTGAATTTCATTGGTGGAGGCGCGTTGTCGGGCACTTGCGCGTGCTGCCTGTGAGACAGACTGACTGTAGTTGTCTGGGGGAGCACGAGGCGACATCTGAGTGAGGATTTATTTGACAGCTTGCTACATTTTAAAAGCACGGTGAGTGAAATAAATATGTTTTAATTAATTAAGTCTGTTTAAACGTACAATACTTTTTAAAAATTGGGTGCGATAAGGAACTGTTTCTGTAAGGATGTAGCCCTTGGTTGCATGTAAAGAGCTGACAGCGAATCAGTGCTAAAAAATATCAAATAAATGATGCCCTGTTTGTCGGAGAGCGCACAGGTGTAAATAACAAAATCTTTGGTGTCCATTCTATCAAAGTTAATATTCGGCCTATAAAAATCCCTAAAAAAAGAACATGTTTTAATACAAAAGCTTTTAATTCCACTTTATTCGACAATTATTTTCTACAGCTTCCCATCTCGAAAACCAGCGGCAAATGTGTAGACTAAATGTTTGCAAGCAAAGTTCATACATGAATAATTTGTTTTATTGGATGTCACGTATGCCGAATAAACCACTGGTCTCCATAAAGTAAAGATATCCTACATGTTATATGAGGCACTTAGTTTTGCTGGAAAGAGGGAAGTATCAAAAAGGAAGTTTTTTTTATTATTATTATTTTACAGATGTTTCGTGTTGTATGCGCTCATATGCTGCATTTGGAAGAAACCATAAGTTTGGCAATTTGTAATTTGTATACTTAGTGTACATGGTAAAACATTGATGAAAATATCTTTATGTGAGTGAGGTGAGTAAAAAAGGAATGGTACAATGTTGACAAAATTGCAGTGTCTGCCTTTTGGTATGCCATTTTACAACCATTCAAAATACATGCAAAGAAAAAAAATGAAACTAATGAATGCTATTTAAGTTTCTGGATTTTTGAACGATAAATTAAAGTGGTTTGCTTAAATGTTACAAGCTTTTGACTTGTTGCCAGTGAAGCAACAACCTTTTAGTCAAATATGCTGCCTTTTTAAATGGAATTATACTGTTGTGTCTCCCCAGATCTGAGTGACAAACAGTGGAATACTTCCTGCTATCATCTTTTGGATTAAAGAGATCCAGATGGAGGGAGTGCTGATGGTAAAATCTGCTTCTTCTCCCGACTGTTCCCTGCAAAGCTCTTGTCTTCCTTTTTCACTGGATGCTCGGGAAGATTCAGATCTCCAATCACCTCCTGGGTCTCCCGTTATGTGTGTTTCCACTGTACCACCACCGCCACCACCTCCTCCTCCTCCTCCTCCACCACCACCACCTCCTCCTCCTCTTCTTCCTCCCCCTACATTTGGTTCCCGCAATGGCCAGCGACGTTCCATGAAAAAGCTCAACTGGGACACCATACCCAGCCAGCGTGTCCTGGGCAAATTGAACGTCTGGACGTCCAAGCGACCCCAGAGGAACCTGGTGCTGGATATTCGGAGCATGGAGGAGTTGTTCAGTCATGTAGACAAGCAAGCCTCGCTACGCAATTCAAGGGTCTTTGGTGTGAAGAACTGCGATGGCATAGACCTCTTTCCACAGGAGCCTCAGGTGAGCAGCCAGGAGTTGCACTTCCGCCAACTTTTTTTTAGATGTAGCAGAGGTTAAACTACAGTAAATTACACCCATCAGTTTAAGGTTTTCAAAGAATGTTAAGTCACACAGAAAACACTCGCTAGGGAAGTAATGCATTCACAAATAGGAACTGCTTTTAAAAGTTCCGCACTAATAATGTTTTCAGGGAGGAACTTGCTAAAAGACAAATGTGTTGAGGTGTGTTTTTGCTTCCTCAGAGACTGTGTAAACTGTAATCCGAAGTAGATACTTGTCTTTTCATCTGAATATAAAACTTTAAAAATGAAACCCCTTTAAAAATGGCATCAAACATTTTTGTTTCTTTTCTCTTCAGGTCACAATCCTTGACTCTAAAAAGAGTATGAATATTGGGATCTTTCTGAGACATTTCAAGAGGTAAGAGCCGAAATCTACTGTGTCTAAAAAAAGAATGAAAACATCAGAGTTACAAATGGAAACACAGGAACAAAAAAAAACCTTTCACGGAGTCACAGACATGGAAACCTTTACTCGCTCCATCTCTGATAACCATGACCCAACCAGCAGGCTCTTTATCTCAGCTGGCCACATTCAAATACATGGAAATGCCTTTTTAAACATCATTTGAGAGTGTTCATTAACAGCATAGAGAACAGCACATTTGTCTCAACAGTTATGACTCAACTAATTAATACTAAAACAAAACAGTATCACTGCTTGAAGCATGTGATACTGTTTTATTAAATGTGGTGACATAATGTAGTCAGCGACCTACATTTAAAAAAAAGTGAATGCTGTTTTAAGGATTTAATATAAATTTAAATATATCATAGCAAATAAGATGATGTAATGAAATTGGTTATTTTACTTTTCATAACTATGGTAAAAATATAACAAAAAAACAATTCAAATTCTGTGTAAATTGATGCTTTGCTGTTTTTATTTACCTCACTTGAAATCATATTTAGTTCCCTTATTAGAGAACTGATAAATGATTCTTAAAATAAAAGTTGCTGCACCTTCATTATTGCTGCATAAATCATTGTGTTCAAATATAGTATCATTTGAAGATCGATGACTGCAAAGAAAGCGTTTTCTTTCCACCCAAAAAACTGAAAGAAAAAAGAGCTGAAAGTAATATTTTATGATTTGACTGGTAATTTGAGTCTGTTTTCCAGACTCATACAGTCCAAAAAAATGTGCTGCCTCTATGCAGCCTGAGAGACAAAAACCTACAACTGTAATGCTACAGTGTATCATTTTAAGTAGCTCTGTGTTTTTTGAATTTTTATTTTTTATTTTTATATGTTTCCAGGTTTAGTGTAAAGTTTAAACTGATGTACTTTGGCCTGGAGTCTCTGTTTCTGAATGTTATCAAGTTAATGTCACTCTCAGTCCCCGGTTCACTTAGCCTTTACTTTGAATACCAAATGCCCTCTGAATATGTGTCAACAGCCAAAGACTGTAATGAGGTCTGCCTGAGTGTGTTAGTCAAATTCAAATTGCGTCAGCCTCTGTGTGGTAGTGACGAAAGTGCACCTGATGATGCTGTTTGCAGGCATTTTTTGAAAATACCATTGTTAGGTTGTTTCTTGTCAAACGTGACGTGCCACTGAATATTTTAACAGGCATTCGTGTTTGTCCTGCTACGGCTCTGAAGAGAGATAAGAGATGATGTCATGGTGCCATCTGTGTGTGCCAGTGCATACGAGACTGATACACTCTTGTAAAAAAAAAACACAAAAAAAACAGTACAGTAGCATCTAACTGCACTGAAGGGGTTTCCTCACCATCACTTCAGTGCAACAACTGGGCTTCTTCAGATTGGCCAGTGGTCTTTAACATGAGTGTTATGCAACTGTAGCATAAAATAGAGAAAAATAAAGCAGGGCATGATGATCCCTGGGATGGATGGATGGCAGGTCTTAAGTCTTATTATTTGTTTACACTCTTTTTTTTTAATGAATTGAAACCAGTGGCTGCCCGGAAGGTAGAAAAATAACTAGCATGACGTAGCAGAACTCATGCTTTGGAAGTCATGCTGAGAGTGGCAGGAGGTCATGCAGCGCAGGTACCTCTTTATCACCATTGCCTTTTGTCTCCATCTGCAGGCCGGTTAAAGAAGTGGTGCAGGACATTTCTCAAGGGAACTGGCTCAGATTTGGATCAGGCAAACTAAGAGAGCTTTGTAAACTTCTGCCAGAAGAAAATGAGGTAAAGACAGTTCTAGTTGTCTCTTCTTGTCATCCCTTTTGGTCTGATATGCATAAAATAAGTCTAATGAACATGTAAATGTATTGGAATTACTAGATATTACATTTTTTCACTTTTTGAAAGAAGAAAATATTGACATGAAGCATTTGCAAGAGTACTTTTTCTACATTAATGCAAATGCTTTATATTGTTCCATCATACTTTGTGATACTTGTGCATGTCAAGTCCTTTTTTTCTCCAGTTTAATCATCTATAACAAACATCTGTAAATGCACAGGTAAAGCAGCTGCTGTCATTCAGTGGGAACCTCTCTGTGTTACCTGAGGCTGACCAGTTCATGGTGCAGTTGGTCAAAATGCCAGGGTGAGTCGGAACTTTCTCGAACGAACACCTTTTTAAATTTTTGTAAGTTAAAGAAATGCTGTGTCCATCACAAGTCAACTAAGTTGTCATTCTTTACCAAAATGCTAACAGTAAAAGGAATGTTTGTCAGTCAATTATGATGCATATGTCTTATATTTTGTAGAATTCTTCCAGATAGTCACCACAGACTTCATATACAACACATCAAAAATGTACATTCATTGAGAAAATCCACGCTATTATTTTTTGGCGGTTTGTTGGTTAAATTTAGGATCTAACCTCATCCAGACACCTCTAGGCTTCAGACCTGGTAATGAAAATTAGAACAAGAAAATAGCTAATGCAGTTTTGTTGATGTGTCTTCCTTCAGCTATGAGGAGCGCCTGAAAACAATGGTGCTGAGGGAGGAGTTCTTTCCTCTTATGGAGGAGGTGAAGAACTCTGTCGCCGTCATGATCAAAGGAGCTAATGGTAAAGTTTTCATGCCGCCACCCATCCCAACATCAGTCTCTTGTACACCACCCAGTCTCCTTTGACTTTTATATTAAGGCTCTTTGTCTGCATCTCTTTTTCCTCCCCTTCCTTAGAGCTGTTAGACTGTGATGACCTCCACTCAGTGATTCGGCTGGTACTAAAAGCTGGGAACTACATGAACGCTGTCAGTATTTTCTTTTAAAAGCTCTTTTTTTAAGTTCTAATTATCATTATAATGTGATGCATTTAAGCTGCCCCTTTGTGCTTTCACAGTCTTTTTCGTCAGCACTCATTATACTAATGAAATTCCTAATCAAATAATTTATTCTTCAGGGTGGTTACACTGAAAATGCTATTGGCTTCAGGATGACCTCTCTGCTCAAGCTGGCAGACACCAAGGCCAACAAGCCTGGCATGAACCTCATGCACTACGTTGCCAAGGTGAGGAAGAGCCCTGTGATCGACAGATGCTCACTGAAGAAAATATTTGTGTATTCATGAAAATCCTGCTGCCATGCTATGTCCCTGAACTGGGATGTAAATGATTTATTCTCAAGCTGTATCTCCTCACTCACCATTGCTCTCCCTCTCATATTTTCCATCTGCAGCAAGCAGAGGACATCGATACAGAGTTACTGACTTTCCCCAGCCAGCTTGTACACATTGGGATGGCATTGAGGTGAGTATTATTAATAAAATGAGGATCTAGCCCTTTCTGTTCACTTACTGTAGCTTCAAATGATGAATCTTTTTCAAGCTGATAATGAGTCTGGTTCATAAGATGAACATTTTTGTATTGCCTGGAATATGTCACGTCAGTGCATAAATGTTGCTTGCTAACAGAATCTGTAAAGAGGAGGTAATCACAGACTATGAGAAGGAGGTGAAGAAGATCAAGGAGGTGAAACTGTACAGCAGCAGACAGCCTGGCCTTTTACAGCAAATGGAGACATTTCTCTTGGTGAATTTCCCACCTTGTTGTTTTACCTTAAATATGCAAAAGAATCAAGATAAGCCTGTAAACATGTATAGTTGTTTGGACCCCCCTTCTAAATAGCATTTATCGTTTTTTCATTTTTATGTAATTCTCAGAGGGCAGAGGCCAAGCTGGCTGATGTGGAGTCCTCTCTCCATGAGCTAAATGCTCTGAGCAACGCTGTTGCTGAGTACTTCTGTGAAGACCCAACTACCTTCAAACTTGAGGAGTGCTGCTCCATCTTTCATTCCTTTTGCAAGCGGTTTGACACAGCTGTACGGGTACGAACACCAAGAACTACAGAGGAGTTTTGTTTTTAAACGGGTACTCTGACATTCGTTTACACTGTGTTGCATCTTCTTCAAATGTATTCTCTATTTGCACTGCTGTAGGAGAACCAAGAACGAGAGGAAGCAGAGCAGAGGCGCAAGCGGAAAGAGAGTATGCGTTTATCAATCAAGCGCCGCTCCACAGTGTCTTGCCCAGGGTCTGAGCCTCATCTGGACACCTCCGGCTTGGAGTCAGCCCTGCACAGCTTTCTCTCTACCATTCCAGAGGGATTCGCCAGATGCAGGAAGAAAATACTGCCCCCAGCAGAAGGATCCGCCTGTAAAAGCAGTTCTCAGAAAAAGGAGGATTTGCCCTCTACTAGACAAGAGACGCCTGATAAGAAAAATCCCAAACTGCAGACAGTTTATGACCAACTGGAGAACACAGGAGAAGCTGAGAAGATGCGGGAGATAACTCGGAAGGTGCTTCACTACCAAAATGGCAAAAGTAGCCTCAATGGGGACAACAGTTCAGGCACTCCTCAAAGGTCTGAGAGAGTCCAAAACACACCAGCAACCCCAAGCACCCCTCAACCAAGAACCAGAGACTTCTTCTTTGCCAACAATGGGGATGTGGGCTCCCCATGGACTATCCTGAGCCCTTTCACTTGCTCCCAGCGAACACCCCTCCAGAGAAACAGACAAGTGAACCAATGTGGACTATCTACAATGTTTGGCGGAAATGACCATGATGATGATGGAGTTTGGGAGTGTGATGAAGGCAATCCCCTCCTCAGTTCCCCGAATAGCAACAGTGTAAAGTCTCCAGCGGGAGGTTCTGCGTCTCTTCCTGAGTGCCCCAGTCAGAGAGCTGTGTCGCACGGTCCAGTCCTCAGGTCAGTTTCAATGGATGAAACCAGGCAATCCCCAGGATCCCTCTCCCATCGACTGGGAGACTTGTTCCAGAGGGGCATATATCAAAGGTCATTCTCCTCTGGATCAAGGACAGAATGTATGAGAGAAAAAAGAGTGGGAGAATGGTCAGTGCTCGGCAGAAGGGCACCAAACTCTGTCGAGGGGCAAGTGAGCAGCTCCGGGTTCATATCCTTCTTCAGACGCATTGGAGGCAGAAGTAAGCCTGGCAATGTGGAAGAGCAAAACTTGAGAGGATCAAGCACTTGATTAAGATTTTAATTCAGAGACAGAGACCAAGCTTTTTAATTTTCTGCGCCTGTTTTAGATTGTTTACATTTGTTTGTCTTTTTTACTGTCATGGTTTTAAGTCTTCAGTTGAACCAAGGCAAACGAGGACTTGCCTTGAACTGTGAAGTTTCTGATTTTGCTGAATTCAAATCACCTTTAAAATCTTTACATCTTACTTTCTCTTTTTTTCTTTTTGAGTGCAATAAAGGGTGACAATCTACCTTTTGAATTTTACTTGTACATGAATAAATCACTTAACTATAACTTGCTGCTCATTATGTTAAAATGTCTTTTCCTTGTCTTGTCTCTTCTCCTTCACTTTTTCATTAGACCCTCAAAAGTCTGAGTGGTGTTAATGTCTCCCGGTGACGCCTGCTGAGTTTCCACTACTTGCCTTTCACTTCATCTATTATTTCTTATCTTTGTCCATCTGGCTGGAAGAAGGTTGTTCAGGTTGCAGAGAATTTTAACTTTTAACTTCAGGGTTTTTAACAAGGTATGAACATTGAGAGATGCACAAAGAAAAAAAAAGCAACCTGATTGGTACGTTTGATTTTGATGCTGTCCTCATAAATGACGACATTTTTAAACAGAGCACATTGCTGTTGGTGAACCCTCGCTGGGGAAGTGCCAGCCCCCTTTAGCTTCCAGATGATCTGTCCTCCCAGCACTGTGCCACACTGATGTCTCTGCTCAGGAGTAGCTGAGATATTGAAAAGCAAGAGAAGAAAGAGACATTCAGCTGTGTTACTTTGGTAACAGGATTTGTTTACAGCTATTTCATTTGAGCTCTCAGTGTAATAATACTCTCTTGAACAAATGTCTCAATACAGGCTCCTTTCTGACTGTTCTGTTGTCCTCCCACATCCATCCCTCCCACTGGTGAGCGCTCAAAGGGGACATTTTCAGTTGCCTGGCATTTCAAATCAACAGGCACGATGAATAGAATAAATGAGGGAATTTGGGAGAATTATGGGAAGTTTTTTAAGGACTTGAACAACTCTGTGAAATAAAATTTGGTCTTTTAGCTATAAGCATGAAAGCTCTCCTTCTTAATAGCCAAACAAAAGCTAAAGGCATGGCCTTTTACACAAGCAGAGATAACAGTCTGGTACTTGCAGCGGCGACTGACCTGGCTGATGTAAAACGAGAGCTCTGGAGTACAATCAGGCCATTGTGATAGAACGCTGAGTGCAGCTAAGGACCATCTCATGTGAGTCAACTCCTGAGGACTTGATGTGACCCGCTGTCTCTCACTAGGATCATGCTAATCAACTCTGTGATCAGAGAATGATTGTGTGTTTGTGTGTGTGTGTGTGTGTGTCCCAGTGAAAGATGAGACATTTGTTTGAATAGAGAAGAGAAAGGGAGGTGGAGTTTGGGGAAACTTGGACCAAGTAAGAGAGAGAGAAGGAGGGTGAGGAAGCATTTAAGCAAAGGAGAGCATGTGAGAGGAGGGAGGAGGCCAGCATCTTAAAGACACAGACAACAGAGGGGGAAATGCAAAGGAGCAAGAACTAAGGTCAGCAAGATTTAAGAGACGAAAGGAAAAGCCTGAACTGTGACACTCCCGGATCATTTTTGATGTGAGAACTTGGCAGCTGGATTGAAAAGGTAAAGTCATACTACTTCAAGAATGCATAACAGATCAGCTGTGTAATATGTTTTTAAGTAAATGTTTAAAGTCAACTTGCTAAAAATGAAGCATTTCAATGTTTTTTATTCTGTGTGCTTTTAAGTTGTTGGCCCAAATATTGAGCACTGAAGCAAAATGCTTTGCAGAAAAGGTCTTTTGTTAAAAAGTCATGCTGAAATTCAATTTTGTGCTTTTTAGTATCACAACAGAAGATCACACTGTGTTAAGTGTGTGGCGGCTGCTTGAGCCTGTAAAACTAATCCACCATGGCAGCTATGAGCATTGGACTGTTTACAAGTGTTGTAAGCAATTTTGAGATTGGATAGGAAAACTGAAAATAATCCACTCGTGATACACTTAATGTGTTTCCAAAATTCCATTTCAAATCTCATTTCAGCTGCCACTCTTGACTCAGTTTAAGTATGTGCACTCTGTGATACACTTCTAAAAATGAAATGTAAATGTTGAACTTGTGACTGCTCTGCAATAGAGTGTACCAGCCACTTTTCAGGTCTCCTGTTCAGCCATCTTACTGGTCTGAGATAAAAAGGGTAGATTCATCAGGGGGAAATCTGCACTACATGCATTGTAATATGAGTGGTTTGGAGTTTAAGAAAAAAAAATATTCATTGATATTTACCCATACAATAGAATTTTACATACACAGACCAATATATTGAAAATGTTAACATATAAAGTATTTCTTTTAAGTTTCTAGTTAGTTCTTTTTTTTTTAGTTATTTCTTAGATTATATCTAAGCCCTTGTTCTGGTCCCATGTCTATCCAGGATTGTTTGGGAGATAAATGTCACCCCTAAAATAGAGGAATCAGGTTATGGGAAAATGTTCGGTGTGGGGTTTAAGGAAAAAAAAATACAATAGTCAAAAGCTTAAAAAATATAAAATTTCATGGTAAATTTTAAAAGGCCTTTATGATATTCTGAGTGCTTATCAATCTTATGATTACATGCAATATCTCGTCCAGACATTGATGCTGCTGGAATAAATCAATATAGTAACAGGACTGACTTGCTTGTCCATCCCGCCGCGCACCTGCCACATTTCCAAAGAAATGACCCCGACGTGATTTGAACACGCAACCTTCTGATCTGGAGTCAGACGCGCTACCGTTGCGCCACGAGGTCCGGTGAGACACACCCGGACATTAATATGAGAAAATAATCATTTGGTCAGTTGGGTGTGGCAGTATCGTGTCCTGTCCTCTCTGGTGTGTCCTGAGCTGTTACGCTCACTTTGCCCTCCTTTGGTCAAACACACAACAATGGCCGCCTCCCAATGCACTTCTCAAACACTGTGTAAAGACATAATAAATTTTTACTTAGTTTGATATCTATCCGTTGAAAATTTTTTAGTCATTTATTGTCCTTATTTGATTATCTTCTTGTGCTCGGTTTGGTAGAGCGGTCTCTCATGCTCAGACGAAAAGACGAAGCTGAAAAGACAGCGCCATATTTTAAATGCATGGCACGGAAGTGTACGTGTGTCTGTAGTTTGATCCAGTGAAGTGTTTGGATGCTGAAGGTGATTTTGTCCCATGTCAGACACTAGATGGTGCAATTCAACAGAGATTGGCTTGTGTTTTATTTGGTTCTCAGCATCTGCAACTCAATCTTTTAAAGTTCTTGCATTTAATTCACATTCAGCACAAAGGTTTCAAGGCAATGGCTTCAATGGCCGTTTTTTTGATGCATGTAGTAGATGTTAGTAGTATGCATGCAAAGTGATGAGTTACTAAAATTGTACCAAAACCTCTTAAAAATGCTTTTGATGCAGGTGTTAATGACCATGTTGTTCTGAGTATGTGCTATTTTTGTAATTCAGATCCTTTGGGGTTTGCAGGTCTGTGTGTTGATCCCAGCTGTTTCCGGTACATTAAAGAGAGGAGCATCAGGTGAATTCAGGATACTTGCCTGCTAACCCTCTTCAGTGACAACAGGAGTAAAATGGATGGGTAAGTAATGTATAAAAAAAATGTATTTCTGTTTATGTGCATGTTGCATTGTCTGTGCGTCATATAAAAAGGTAATCTCGACAAACTGAAAAGTAAAAAGAATGGAAAGTTCTGCTTGCCTTTCCAGTATTTCTCAGTTTTCTCACAGTCACATCGCTTGTCGTAGTCGTTGGTAACTCAAAACTTTTCATATTAATCAGTTAGCCTAAATAGAGTTGCTCAGTGCTGATAATAATGTCCTTCCTGCTCTGGCTGCAGCCGCTCTGATTAGGATACATGCTGTTTTCTGTCAACACTGATGAGATGGGCTTGAACATCAGGGAGTCAGAGCACAATGATTAGCTGGGTAAATGTCACAGTGTTGCCAGCAAGGTGAATGTAAGGCTGGGCGATATGGACAAATTAATACCATGATATCAATATAATATGGATATGTTGTCCAGTCCTAATTGAGTGGATGGTAATAGTCTCATATTGGCTATGTCTCTTCATCTGAGTGTTTTATTTTACTCCTTAATGATGCTAAAGCTAGATTTCCTTTATATATTGTGTAATATTTAGCAGGTATTCTGAACAAAGAGATGAGATCACAGGGTTCAGTCATAGCTTCACATGTCTCATCTGCAGAAAGCCACCTAACTGGGTTTTACAGGGGTCAGAGCGTAATTTTTTGTAGCTTATCATCATGGTTGGTTTGCTTGAATCAATTGTTTAAGGTCATAGGAGCTTGATACTAACAGTCTAACTATGTTCCTGTCAGTTTACAGTGCGCATTTGTTGTGTCACTGGACAACATAAGAAAGGTTCAGGGTCAGATTTATTAAGAAAATGGTGTTAGACATATATGCACTGTGGTTTCCATGAGCTTGTGATAGGAATCTGTGTGAATTCAGTGTCTCATTTATCAAGAAACAGCTCATACGTACTGTGCCTGGAGCTATACCTACAGGAAAAATAACCTTGACTCCAGCCTACTTGATAAATAAATAAAATATGTTAGGAGTTAATTGCCTCTAAACTAAATCTGCCACTCAAATTCTAAATGAGTCACAATTCCTATTGTTGCAGAATAAGAAGTCTAATAAATCCCGTTTATACAGCATTCCCGATACACCTCACCTACTCTCCCACAAATTAATACCCTTCTGACCACATTCATGAGGGTTTAGCAGGAAATCCACCTAAAACATGATCTACCAGTAAGTCTGTTCTAATAAGTAGCACAGCTAATGAAAGATTTTGTAAGGGGAGATTTTGGGCCAGAAAGCCTCTGTTTCTGCCACCATCTTTGAGTGGTGGCATGACATCAAACCTTTTTATATTGGAACAAAATTTAAGTCAAGTTATCATTCCTTATGATGACTGGGACCTCTATAGTCAAAGGCAGGCAGATTGCTTTTTTGTTATTTCCTGGCAGCTTTATGCATCTTTAAACTGCCAAAGTGATGAGTCTGATTTATAGCTGAGCTTGTGCTGAAAAGAAAGGAGGGGATAAGACGGTTTTACAGGCACTGAACAAAGAAAAACAAAAAATGAATGCAAAATGAAAGCAAAATGAAACAAAATGAACATGGATTAATTTCAAGTCTGCAAATTGATCTTGCGATTGTAATCTGTATGGTGTTTTGATAGTTAATATAAGTACAGTATGGTTTAGAAAAAGGTCTAATAAGACCGGTATAGTACAGAGATACTGGTTCAACCGCAGTGTGTTTACACCTCTGCTCTGTCTGTCTACTGACCACACTGCACTTAAATGCAGACCATGTAAATCTTACACACATGAAGCAATGAAAATGTTTTTTTTTCTGAAAGATTTATAATGGCACTTGGTGTGTTAGGTGCACACACTTTTTTTTTAATGTATTAGGCAATGCTATTAGAGGAATAATCCTGCAGTAGATCTATTCTGTCAAAAAATAGCTGTCTGCGTGATGAGTCAAAAGCTTGCCTGAACCTGGAGGGTTTTTCTAAACCTGCACAGAGATTTTATGATTTGCTGGTCAGGGATGAGAAGCAAACTGCACTGTTTCAAAGAGAGAGAGAGAGAGAGAGCAGCCATCTGTGTGTTCTGCTGCACTGGATGCAGTCTCCATGGCAACATGGTGCTCCCGCAGCAAAATCCTGGGAAGATGGTCTGGTCCCCACCCCCATGCGCATGCACACAGGAGCTCCATACACACTTGCAGGAAGGATGATGCTCATGCCTCCACTGTCCATTCGCACACAAAAAAACATACACACAGATCTTACAAACACACATATCATGATTTTCCCGTCCATGCATGTTACTGTTACCCACCTCTTTATCATCTCAGCTCTAAATGATAGACACAATTTTTTTTAAAAAAAGCAATAACAACAGTTATTTGAACCCCCGTGTCCCCATATAACTGTTTCCCTGCTCAGTTAGTTTTCTGTCTCTCACTTTCTCTCTGTCTCTCTTTTTTATCCTAATCCATCAGTATCTACGCGCTCCTCCACGTTTGTCTAAAGCCATCAATTATTAGTTTCTAGTAGAATTTGATCTCTTATTCTCCTTGCTCCTTCTGTCAGATGCCCTGCACACCTACAAGCTGTCTGTGTGTGAGGAGGAGAGAAAGAGTGATAGCCTCTTATTGCTTTTTCTCTTTATCACTGACTGACTCTCTCTCATATTAAGCATCACCAATTTTTGGTTTGATAGTTGAATTTTTTCTTATTCTCCTTACACATGCGATCAAAAAGAAAAAAAAAACAGAGAGACAGGAGAGGTAAGAGAGAGTGAGGACAGGAATTAAAAAAATAAAATCCCTGTCTCTTTGTTGCCATCTCTCCTTCACTCTGCTCATCTCTCACCCTATTGGTCAATCCAGCCCCCTCCCATTTTCACACCAGCCAGTCATCTTGTACAATCTCTCTGTATCTCTTGCCTCCTAAGAGCCTCACTCTCTCTCTCTCCCCCCTAGTCACTTTCCCTCCCTGTAGCATACACATTCATGCGTTAAAGCCAGATTCCGATCGCACTCACACACACACACACACACACACACACACACACACACCCTGTTCCTGCCTCCTTCTCTAGACTCTCTGTGTGAGGTGCTTTTTCCTTTGGCGATGTTGGCTTTTGTGGACAGTTATCGCTCCCTGCGGAGGAGAGCGCGCTGAAACTTCCTTGTACCTCTCTCTCATCTGTCAGGAGCCTGCTGTAAGTACACCTTTCCCTCCGACACTTCCTTCCATCCTCCCTCTTTCATGCCATCCCCGCCGTGTGCCAACGCTCATTCCTTCATCCTCCACTATACATATCTATATCCCTATTCCCTTTGGCAGAGGGTGCAAGCCTTTCCTCCTCTCATGTCTCCCGCTCTCTACTCCATCCCTCTCTCTCCTGTTTCCCCTCCCTCCTGCTGCTGGATGCATACACCCTGTGCTGTCTTTATGCAAACTAATGCTGCAGGCTACTGGCTTGCCCATGATGGGTTCGTACCATGCAGCATAACCTGAAAATGTTTCCGGTTTGTATACGTGAGACACCCTCTGTGTCTGACTGTCATGGATGTGATCATAGATAAGTGGAGAGATAGGCTACAGCTATCTGTGCCAGATAAGTGGCGAGGTGATGGGGAAACTGGGGAACACTTAAAGTAATGATTTGTGGCTTGATGCAGCATGTTTTCTCAAAATACTGGGCATGTAGAAATAAAGATAAGAGATTGTTTTATTAAAAAATGTCACCATGAAACAAAAACAAATGTCTTCCTCTGAGAGCACATTTTTTTGTGCAATTTAATACATGTGTTTCACAAAACTTGTTATTATAGAAATGCTTTGTTGCGCCATCTCGGTCAGGTGAAATCCATCTCAGGTTCATAGGTTTGATCAATCCAGTTTCACACGGATAACATTACACAGATTGAGCAATTTATAAAACCTGTCAGTCGAAACTCCTTGGATAGTGGCAGCAATGCATTGACATCACATAAATCGAAACTGTTTCCCTCTGCTCAGTCATTGAAATGGACCTTTGGGGGATTAAACCTCACAGTTTATCATGCAGCTAACAGCACATAATGAAGCCCAAAGCCTTAATTTGTCCCCAAGCATATGTTTTAAGAATAACTCCAACAAGGTAATCTCCAAAGATGACCACAACAACAGAGGTATGCACTCCTGTAAGTGTTGAAAGACAGGGATGCTTAACAAAGACACTATTTTAAAAAGCTTGAAATAGTGATCTAGGGGCACCTCTGGGTGCTGTGGGGGGAAGCAGAGACTGGAATGTCCAGTTGGCATGGCAGGAATGTCACCGGAGCTGCATGGGAGGGGTGAGAGTCATGCGAGCCAGAATGTGCGTAAACTTAACCGCACACTGAATGATTAACTGAGTGGTCATCAATACTGTAACCACTGGATTTACTGGCCTGTTTGAGTCTTAACGGTCATAGACACCCTTCAGGCTTGTTTCTGCTGAGGTGTTGATGCTGTCATTGTACTGGAGTCATCGCTATGCCTGGAATATCAGATCACTTGATGCTCACTGCCAACTGTGTGTTCTACCAAAGCCTTTGTGCAGTTTAAAATGTTGCACCCAAATGGCTTTTCTTATTGCACACTAACATCCTGTATAATACATGTTTTTGTAAATGAATGACACATAATTATTGTGTCTTGCCCCATAAACAAATTACATGACACCAGCAGCAATAACCTCTGTTAGCTGTGACTTTTGCAATCTGTGTATCTGTGCTGTGTGTGTCTGTCAGTGTGTGTGTGTGAAGGTGCACCATTCTTGTCCTCCTTGTAGACTTGATCAGCTCTAAGGTGATTGTGTTGCCATGGGTAACAGCAACAGAATCCCTCCTCCACTCTTGCATGGTCAAGCAAATATTTTTCAAGTTTATATAAATGTGTTTTCTTTACATTGCTTTGACGTGAGCCCATCAGAGAGAGAGAGGGAGAAAAAGGCGTCCTGCCTTTACACTTCTACTTTGGCACAGTATCAAACAAGTGCAGCACAATCTCATTAAGTTTTAACTTTGTGAAGTCTGAAAAAGAGAAAGCTTCAGGAAAGGCTAAAAGCCGTGGAGTTCCTCTGAGACACATAAAAGATTCAGCAGGGAATTCTGTAAGAGTCTGTTCAGGTTAATTGTTATTTCCCCTGTGCAGTAAGAGTTATGATGGCTAATATGCTGTAGCTTTAATACTTGTTCCAGTGTAGTTTTAATAATCAAGATCATTGCGTGTGTTGTGGTCTCATTGTTTTATATAATAGACTGTAGTATTCATAAGCATTATGTACCATGTACTTTAAATTTAAAATTTTGTGCATTTTATGCTTTAATTTTGTTGTCTGGGACAAAACAATGACATTGAAGCTTCAGATTTAAACCTCATTCTGAATATCTCCTGGCTGATCATAATTAATTCTGCAGACACAGTTGCTGTCTGATGTCATTACCACTTGCGGAGTCTCGTTCCTAGTTTGGTTATGAAATAAGTGTGTCTACACATGCTCAGATGTGCATGCATGTATGGTATTTATGTGTGGAATAAATACGTGAGAGCGTATGTTTGTGCTTTCGGCATTGGGCATTCATCCATATTTACTTTGCATTGTCGGGGAGGGGGGGGAGTCATGTGGTGAAACCTTAGAGATTGAGCTCAGAGATGCAGTCATGTCATGCTGGATATATTTAGATAGATCCCCAAGGGGGGGCTCAGTGATAACACTGGCCATATTGTGCCATTTCTTGGAAAATGTATGTACCATCAGCAATAAAAAAACAAAAAACTGTCTGTTTTCTATCCATAAGTTTGCAATTCTTATGGTGATACAGAGATTTCTGTATAGATTATTCAATCCATTATAAACTGTAATCATAAGGCCCAAAGAAGATGTTGAGAATACCAGTTGGCATGAAATATACTGCCATTTCCTGGTCTGTAACAGATGAAGGTAGGGCTATTGTTCTATACACACCTTAAGGACATATAAGTAACACTCCCTGGTCCGTGAAAACAATGCACCATTGATGTTCTTAGGTCCACTGTCTGGAGGAATCCTTGAAGCAGACATGTGTTGCTTTATTACATCTTGAAGGACACACTCTGTCCCTGGTGTAATCACTGTATGTACTGTATGTCGAGCAGTATTTGTACTAATTGTTGCCATTTCTGTCAGTATGAAAGCGATAATAACCAAAAAGGTGAATTCTCCTTATCACTCTTCTCTTTCCTTAGACTAGGTTTGCTAAGAAGACCATGCCACTTGAACACCAAGAGCGCGGTTTTATTAGGAATGACTAAAGGATTGGGAATGGGATGATTAGGCATCAGAGAGAGGGAGGAGAGGGGAGATGATTGGATGGAGATAAACTTGGGTCAGATGAGGTAATGTTGTGGCTACAGGATCTATGAACCTGCGTGCTGAGTCTCAGGGTGGGGCAAACTCCTGATGAGCTGCCAGCATCATCATCATCTCCAAGTGATTGATATAACAGAAGAAGAATAACTCATGTAAAATATTAAGCGTAACGCACATGTCTTTGACATTGGGAGGAAAACAATAACTCCTGTCAGGACCTTAGTGAGCACTTGGAGAATGTGCAAAATTTACACGCAGGACCTGTGATGGCAGGGGACCCTGGGAAAGCCAGGTGTTAAATCCAAGACTTAAAAAGCAAGAACTGGTGTTGAGGGTTGAGAGAAGTGAGAAAAACAGAGGAGAAAGAGAATTTTAGATTAAACTCTATAAGTCTGAGTGGGTGCTGGAATTAGTGAGGCACAAGTAGTTGAATCAGCAAGGTTGAGATGATTAGTATTGTAAATGAGAGAAAAGTGGTCTTATTCCGGAGCCTTAGCTATAATAACGTCATAATGAGAGAATTAAGGTTGTGGTGACCCTGTGGTAGTAAAACAAATAGCTTGTTTAAAGCAGGAAGTATAAAATTTCACAATAGTGTTTCAAAGTTTTGGCTGAAATTTGACTGAATACGTGGTACCAAACACACAGCACTATATTTAGGGTTATAGCACCACATGTATTTAGAAATTCACAGGACTTGTAATTTAGCCATTGACAGTGGGTTGTTGATGATAATTTTTTAGCATATAGTGATGAAAAGGTATTCGGAATTTAAATTAAAACTGCAAAACAGCTTGTAATCAGCTTTAATCAAACCTCTGTAAATAAAAATAAACCCCGTCGCAAGTGCAGTTAGGCAAAACCAAAGGCATTACATTTGATATGTGCAGCCCTATAAGTAAACCTCTCACTGTCAGTGTTGGAAAATGTGTTGTCTGTGTGTTCGTTTTTTCCCCCTGGACATGCTTCTGTGGCATTGAGCTGTATGCACCTGTGTGTCTGTGTGCTTGCGTGCTGGAGTGTGAGCCGTGTGCTAATATGTTGATACAGGCGGTTCCTGTGACACATTCCTGCCCAGCTTGGCTCGGATCAGGGGAGCTGATAATTTTAGCATTGCTTATGTCAGTCAGTCCCGCTGTGTGTTGACAGTAAAGAGAAGGTACCACTCCTTGACATTCGTCATCCGCCACATCATCCTTGCTAGAGGACTATACATGATAAATGTGTGTGTGTTGTAACATGTTAGTCAGCAGACAGGCCTCCTTGTGTTTTCTGCCCTGCCATCGCTGCAATCTGGTGTTTCAAGCACACTGACTATGAGACGAGCAGTGTTTAATACGGCATCACAAATGTGTGTTTAATTTGGATGCACTTGGAAGTCTAATGCAACACAGAGCTGCCATTTTACAGCCTTTTGTGTTCTGTTTGTGTTGCGGTGGCATCAGAGAGCTGGTGATTTATTTCTGTGGTCATTTTTGAGGCTTGTCTGACTGGATTGTTTGTCACTGGAATGAGTTTTTGTTTTATTGGTCCACCAGGAGTGTGTTTTAGACCCCCTATTTCTCCCAATCTAGTGCAGAGGTTGCCAGATGTGCAGACCATAAATCTGCTGACCTATCTGCATGATGAGCAAACGATGAAATTTTCTAATCCCCTTTATTAAATGAATTTCCACCCTGTTAGGATTCCAAGCCATAAAGCACGTTTATGATTTGGTGACAGGGTCTTTTATGATGTCTGATTAAAAAGAGCAGCATGAGGAGTAAAAAACTAGCAGACTTTCATGCTGAGGGAAGCCATTCTAATCCTTTTAATGAGAATGAGTAAAACCAAAAACTCCACGTCATGTTGCATAAAAACAAATCTATTTAACTCCGACATCTCTCACTGTGTTTGATTCTGGTGTGTGTGTTACTTTGATGTGAGGAGCATGTGAGCAAAATGCCCACGGCCATGTGCTTTTATTCTATTGTTGTGATTACTTTGCTTGTTTCTTGGACAATTTGCGCTTACATAAACCACATTTTTGACCTTTTTTATTTTAAAAAAAAACTCCAGATGATGACAAACAAGATACCGAGATAAATAAATGCTCACAATTACATGGAGGGTCTATTTAAACGTCATCCTACCTGAAACATCATTGTGATCGGGGTTCTGTTGCGCCATGTGACATGAAGCTGTTTATGTTAATATATGTTTAGCTCAAAGCGTCCTTCCCTCAGTTATTTAAAGAAACAAATTATTTCAGGATCAGCTCTTCTGCCCTGTGGCACATGCGCCTCTTTCACTGAAATAATTCTCTCAGCTGGGAGAAGGAGAGGAGCAGATAGGATAAGAGAGAGAGCGAATAATATGTGCATCATGTAATATTCCCTTTGAATGGATTTAACTTCAAAAATTTTGAAAATACACTTTGAAATGCTGATTATATAATAAGTTTATTTCTTATGTTTATGCTTTGGTTTAACAGGCTTAATATTGCCCGTGCAAATTCTACTGATGTTCAATGTAAAACACATGCAAATATAATAAATGTCAATGTCAAGTGTTTGGTATTCATAATTCAGTACAAATAAGAGCGGAGCGAAATGAAAGAATTGCTGTTTTTTCCCAAATTTTCTTCAATATCAAGAGCTTGTGACGGTGTGAGAGTGTGTACACCAGCTTTACACTGTGTATTCAAAAAGATGTGAAGGAACCTGTATCTTCCTATCTGAGCTGCTCATGTTTTTTCAAGCATCAGTGGAGTTGAGCTGCTGTTCTGATGTCTTCCTTGATGTTATTCATGTCAAGGATCACTTGATGAAGTTCTGTTTGCAGCAGAGCGAAAGCGAGGCGAGATGAAATAGTTTGAGGACTGCAGTGGTCACGGAAACACTTTTTGTTTGTGGGGTGATTTTAGAGATGTGAAGGGTCTCAAATATTAGCGCTTTACTTCATTATTTATAAGACTCTTTTACTCTTACTTTAACTCGCCTTTCCTCTTCTGCAGTGATTTTTTTGTAGTGATCTTAATAGTTTTAGGTGCAAAATGTGCGATTTTTCCTCCCCTAGTCTGTTTTGTTTGAATATAAAGCAAAGGATATTTTGTGAAGATGGAGCACTTGGTATACAGTTTACACTGACACACCTGCTTTCCTTAAAACCAGTGGTGTGGTGTAAATACAGCTGGGTAGCTGCCACAGCATTTGACAGGAAGTGTCAGTATTTTCTCTTAAACCCATCAATCAGTCTGTGATTTGCATGCACGGTGTAACAGTGTGTTTACTATGGGCTGCCTGTAACAAGGTATGTGCGTAGTCTTTAACATCTGCATAGCACTTTAATGTGTCCTCATGACACAATTATGATGTTTTTGCACGTTTATATAGAAAAGAGCGGAGTGACACGCCAATAATTCCCTTATAAAACAATTATGCCAGCATTATGCAGTCCATTTTCTCTAATTTTTTACATGTAATCACACATGCCGGCAGTGCTTTTGGGATGCTAATGCTACAGTAAGCATACACGAATGAGTGCACCAATAAATCACAGATGTGTAAATAGTGCACTTCATGCTTTGGAAAGAGCAAGAGGAACGAGTTCATGTAAACGTTTAGCATGCACATCCCTCTCAAGTGTTTCTGAGTCATTACTATGCTGGTCATCTGAGGTTCCCTGCGCTGTTTCGCAGTGTGTGTGCAGCTCAGAGCACGTGCCTGCCAGTGGTGGTGTGAAGGGGATGAGAACTGATAGCTCTATATATAGAAGTATATGTATGTGGAGGCTTAAGAACGGGTCGTGCAGGAGAATGGAGGCTTCTAACAAGGGTTGCTCAGCCGGTTCTATACATGCCAGCGAGAAGCTCTGGGTGTGTATTCTTATACTTCTATATTTGTGAGGGCCAAGTTAAGGTTTACAACCTACAAATAAGTTGCATGTGATTTTTATGTGCATAGAATGAATTGTGTGAACTCAGCTGCTGAAGAAGAAAGCAGTAGATGAGCTTTAGCTTGACCTGGATTGAAACAGCTGACTGACTCAGTGTTTGCATGCATGTGTGTGAATATACTGTATCTGTAAGTCCCCTCTTCCTCGTCCTCCTCCTCCTCACTTTTCCTCCTCTTCTTTCCAAGTTTGCTAAATGTGTGTTTACCAATCATGAGGTAATTTCAGAGCGCAGCAGGCAGAGGCAGGAGGAAACTGGATAGATGCATCAAAAAAAAAATTAAATAAAAATAACAAGGCATCAGGTGTGCAGCGCTGAGTGTTGGTGCTTTATTGGCTGCATGCGAGCACAGTAGCAGCAGCACCCTTAACCGTCGCTACTCCCTCTCACATTTTTTACTGTCACATTATTTGTTGTGTGATTTCCACAAACCACAAAATAACAAATGTAACACGTGCCTGAGGTGGATGTGGATTTACTTGTTGGTATTATTGGAGAACATCATTATCATTACTGTTATTACTGGGTTTTTTTTTTTGTCGTTGTGCTTCCACTTTCTGAGCCTGAGGCAGAACGGTTTCTTTGGTTGTTGATGTTGCACAAGCCAGAGAGTTAACTGCAGGAGTGTTTTTGTTTCTACCTGTAAGTTCACCCTCTCGAAAGCATTATGTGAACTTTGAAACATATAGAACCACATTTTTTTTATTATTAATTTTATTTAGAGTAGTGAGTAAATGGTTTAGAAATGCTGCAAACCATCTTATATTTTTAAACTATGCAATTTTACACCTACAACTAATTCTTATAATCTAATTATCTATATTTTTCTGTTGTTTACAGTACTTTCTTTTTATCCCGTGTTCTACTTTTGAGAGAGACTCATCTCGATTGCCACTGGTGGTTTATCTTCATCTAGTTTAATAGATCTAGGAGTCATATATTCTGATATAACTGTTGTTTCAGCAGAAAGAGCAGTGGTAAAACAATCATGTTGCAGAGTGCTCACTGTAGGGCTTACATCAGTCTTCTTCAAAGGGCTGCCCACGCCAGAATACTGCGTTCAGCATATTGGTCATGTCAGATACCATCCCTTTAATTACGCACTGTGAAGTCATCCTAATAGATTGTTCTGGTTGTTTGTGGGAGTTTTGGAGAAGAATAAGCAGTAGATCTTTTTATTTTTGTGTCACATCACTCAAGCTTGACTTGTTTGTTTAACAAGCACAGAAAGTTTTATAACCCGAATAGTTCCTGGTACAATCAGTGGACATGTTTAAAGGGCCGCGGCAATATAACAACATGCAAAACAGTGTCTCAGTATTATGCATGAGGGAGTCCAGAATAAATTCACAGCAGACAGCTTCTGATAAATCATTCTCTGAGTGGTATTCTCATCCCTCTTATCCTTTACTTCCTGTTACACCCACCATCAGCAGTCTGTCCTCTGAGTTTAGGATGATGGGATTTTTGGAAAGGTGTGCGTGGGCGTGGAAGAAGCAGAGAGCTACAAGCGAGCAAGCGAGAGAGGGAGGGAGGAGAGATAGCCGGGCTCAATCTGCACAGATTAACTGCAGATTGATGTTTTTGTCGGAGAATCGTCACCTCTTGCTCCAGATAAAACTCTGACCACCTCGTGCAGATGGGGCGTTTAAGGGATTGGGTGCAAAATTATCCTGTGACAAGACATTTTACTTGAAAACCAAAATGATAATCCCTTTTTATTATTAAGGGCCTTTCTTAATCCCTACATATGTGTAATTTGATACTATAATTCTAGATGGAGAGACATATTCTCCAAATTCTTATTTTATTAATTTTTTTATTTTTTCCAAAGAGACATCATATGTTACATAACGATGTGTATTTTGGCTGCCTTGCATTCATGTGTGTTTACTTGGCTGGCTAAGAAATGACGTATTTCTTCTTAACTGTAACTGGAGGCCAGATGATCCATAGTGTTTAGATGATCATCATCCCTCGGCCGTTTCTGTGGAACCTCTGAATAGGAGATAAATCCCCACACTGTTGCTCGTGCGCTACAATTCACAGATTAAATAACCATGCAGGAGATTAAGGTCTTATGTGCAATATGTTCCTGGGTTCAACGCTGTTATCTTTCCAGCCTTGACAGTCGGACTTTTATTCTTCTTCTTGTCTGTTTCAGTCTTCACCTCACACTCCCTCTGGCCAGCACGAATATTTGGCCCATGATGCAATCCCTCATCCCTGCTAGTTTAAGTTTCACAGCCAATCAGAGCCGGGCAGTAGGAGGGTACCAAGTCAGCTCATGCTTGTAAACAGAAATGACAGTAGGAGGGACTTTAAATTCACTGTCCCACCCTCTGTGGAGTCTTTTCCAGTTTGTATGTGCTGCACGGAAGAGGGAAAAAAGCTAGAGAAAGGAAAAGGGAAAAGGAAGAGTGGTCAGTCAGCAGGGCTGCGGGGAAAGACGAAGGTGGAGGAGGGGAGGAGGGGGGTGAGTGGGCGTGACTGTGTGAGTCAGGGTGTGTGCTGCTCCTTCAGCGTTGCACTGACTTAACGCAGAGCTGCCATGGAACCTTCTAGACCAGTCTACCCCACACTTCTGACAGTAGGTAATCTTTCTGTCAACTCTCAGTGTATTTGTCCTCATGTGCGGGGAGTGTGTGAGTTTGTATGTTTGTCCAAGCTGTCAGCGTGTATTCACTGGTGCTGTACAGGTGCAGGACAGTGAGCAGAGAGCAGAAGGCCTGATATTTTTTACTGTATTTACTCCTTCTGTTTAACCTCCTGTCTTTCTGTCCTCTTTTTTCCCTGCCCTCAGGTTGAACTGGGAGGAAGACATTTAATTTCCTGTCTTGCCCACTCCCCTTTTTTCGTTTCCACGTGTGTGTTATGAGAGATACACATGAGCTGTGATGATCCTATTTTACAGTAAAGCAACAGCAGAGGTTTCAGTGCACAATAAGACAAAGAAAGCTGTTACTTCTCTGTTCGGTAAAGCCAGCAGTGAATGGGCTCATTATGTGTTAACTCCACGGGTGTTAGCTTGTTGATACACACAAACATCCTGCACACATGCACTTAAACACACACACACACACACACACTCACAGACAATGAGTGCAAGCACTGTAATGCTGAGAGTTTGGAGAGCTAGTCAGACTAAGGTCACCAACAACATTACAGCCGTTATTACTGCACAATTATGGCAAGGAGAATTATAACACATTTCATTGTGATGGTATCAGTTGACAGTACTCTGCAGGATGTGTGTCCTGTCTTAAATCATTTCTTGAAGCTTCCTGCAGTTACGCTTGGGCTTGGATTTATCCCATCCTGCTGTCTTTGACTGCAGAGCTCAATATTCTGAGCCTGCATGTCTCCACTTACTTTATTTTAGTATTGAAAGCTGTCAAGTCAACTGGTCATGCTTACTTTAGAGAGTCAAACTTAAGCATTGTGGCCCACTTTAGAGTTTAAGTGGGCGTGAACAAAGTTGGGACTATGTCAAAACTCAGACTGTCGAACGCACGTAACTAAAAACATGCACACCAGTTCCCTCCCACTCCTGTGCATGCATGCATGTCAGTCACATGTGTCTGTTGTTGCACCGTGCATGCATTTTTTGTTTTCATGAACTTGATAGTGAAACTATGTGGAAAAAGGCCTGATAAGAGGCCTCTCTTGCATGAGCTAAACTGTATTTTTAATGGAAAATAAACAAAAGCTTAAGTTTTTCCATTGTTAGACAGACAATGAAAAGATGGTTTCAGGCTTTTCTTCATTCCTGAATGGACTTTTTTTTGTACCTTAATCCATCCTATACAAAAGTGTACAAAATATAAAACAAAACTATTAGAACACAAATGGATACCAGCAGTCCTAAGACCCCGATCTTATTTTAGAGTCACTGTCATTGCTTCCTTGCCTACCCACCAATACATGTGTCTAAATATAGACAGACGTCATTACAGATGATACTAGTATCAGTGTGTTCTAGTACAGAAAGAGGATTGAAGAGAAGTGTGAGAACTGTACTGAAGTATTCAGTACATCCTGTGGTTGATCCCTCTTCAGTCCTACATTCGAATCGAGAGTCATTCAAGTTTCTTTTCAACACAGACAACTGGATTCTCTTGACTTGGACCTTTTTTTTAGAGAACAATGCATATTTAGACTCAAACAAAACATAAGCTACTTATCAGCAATCATTTCCGTCACACACCCAGTCTGTCCCCAACCGGAGTGTGAATGTGACATGTTGTTCTCGTGGTTGACAGCTTAAGAAGTGACCTGCACCCTCCCAGTCTAGAAACTGTGTATTATTGGATCCTCTATGTGTGTGTCTGTGTGTGTGTGTGTGTGTGTGTGTGTGTGTGTGTGTGTGTGTGTGTGTGTGTGTGTGTGTGTGTG